>JAWZYV010013635.1:0-204244 GCA_038373885.1 Cheiracanthium punctorium
GGGGGGTGGGATTGACCCCTCTTGCCCTTAGGAAGTAACACCTATGCCCCCTGCCAAAAGCAAACAATGTTCGACCCACTCCACACCCACAGACAGATCAAACTTTAAATCCGACCACCAACCAAGAAATGAAACACCAAAGATTCGAAATAAAAACTTCAATTAAATGAAACATCCTTTCAACTCTTTTCGACTCTGAGTCGATAGAAGATTCGAAAAAAAAAAAAACTCCAATTAAATGAAACATCCTTTCAACTCTTTTCGACTCTGAGTCGATAGAAGATTCGAAAAACTAACAAATCTCAACGATAGTATACAATCACCGAAACAGAGCGAAACACTGAATCAGTAAAGATTCGTTGCTGCACCAACTCAGTGACCAACTCACCCACACTCACTCATTTACTGTTTCAAATCATCTATCGACTCAGAGTCGTAAAGAGTCGAAAAGAGTTGAAAGAGTAAGGGAAAATCTCTGGGAACGGCAAAGGGAAAATAAGTTTTCCTTCCCTTCGCACTTGGAATGTATTTCCCTTGAGGGCTTGAGATTCGAATCAGTAGAGTGTTAGTGTAAAGACTGAGCCACTCAGTACCAAGATTCGAATCACTGATTCGACTCATCGAATCATTGGCCATCTCTAATGTCCAGGAGATATCTTATCATAGACATAGACATGTTTTGGACAAGTTTGTCCAGATATGGAAATAAATTGGGCAAGTGTGCTGTCTGGGTAATCCAAAGGGCATGCACACAAATTCGAACAACCCAAAAGGAGTGGTTATCCCAGTTTTCAGTATATCGGGCGGGTGAACCGGAATTTGGTGGAACGCTTTTGCCAGGTCTAAATTAGAGGACTTTTTTTTCCATGCAGTAATTGTGTGCAATCCTGGATGCGCGGGACTGGGTAACGGTCTGAGAGAGTGACGCCATTTAACCGACGATAATCTCCGCACGGCCGCCAGTCCCCATTAGACTTTTTAACGACATGAAGCGGGCCCAGGGGCTTTTCAATGGCCGAATAATTCCCTGTGACATAAGGTGTTCAAATTCTTGGCGTGCCGCGCGCAAAGTGTCTGGAGCACGCTGGCGTAGTCAGTGGCGGATTTTGCTCTTGAGAGGCCCGAGGCGCAACTCAATTTTGAGGCCCCCCTCCTCAAAAAAAAAAAAAAAAAAAGGAAAAAAAAAATCACTAACTCTAATTCCTTTACATTATTATTAATTATTTCAAAATGTTTTATTCCTTTTATATCTAGTTTATGTCTATAAACCAGGGCCTGACTTTCACTATAACACTTTTGTGCCCAGGGCACTTTTCAGATTTTGTGTCCTTTAGGTGGCTCAATTTTTGTGCCCCCGTATATTGTGTTAAACTCAATTTTTTGGCTTATTTCTCCATGTGTGCTCAGGGCACGTGCACCAAGTGTCCGTCCGATAGTCGGGGCCTGCTACAAAAGTAGTATTAAAATTTTAAAATAATTTTTATGTTTATAGATTTGTTCATCTTAAAAAACATTTTTTATCTCAATAATTTTTGTACTGCATTTCACTTTTCATGATTAACACTAAATAAACATCAGCATACCTCTAAGTATAACCCAGCAACTGCAGTTTTATATTAATTATTTTTCACTGTTACTTAATTACGTCGAATTACTTTTTGTGGACCACTGGCATATGTCTTGTTTCAGTCATGAAAATTTTGACTACTTAACAGGTACTTTTGAAGGTCAGAACAAGGGAAACTTGATCAGAAACATGACTTTGACATCACAAAGTTCAGAAGAATTCTTTACTTGGATAAAATGAACCAAAAATTTAACATTCCTTTTAGAACATATACTTATAAATATTTAAATATATTCATAAATTTCCCGTTTGGAACTGCAAAACTAAGCAGTTTAATAGTAAAAGTAAACTTTCTGTTTAGTCTAATTTTTGTGTTTATTCAAAAACTGTCAATAAGTTTAGGACTATTAATTGAGTAATTAGGTATGAATAATATATGCACACACACATTATTCTATATTTTAAATAGAATGAAAAAAACAACAAGAGAAATTAAAAAAAACCCCCAATACTTTAAGTAGTTAAAGTACAAAAAATATTATTGACTTAAAAATAAATTCCACTTTATAATGGGTAAATGGGTATGCTCTAAGCTTCGGTCCTAGGTTTATTATTAATGTTTAGCATTTTCATCTGCAACTATAAAATACATGCCGTATTTATAATATAGTTATCATAAATATTTTTTAGTTGAAAACAAAAAATTAAATTAATCATTTGTTTTTTTAAGTTTTTAATTAACTGTGTATGACATTCCAGTTCAAAATTTGTCTATGAATTTTAACCCACTATCATCCGATCGAGCTGAAACTTTGCATGCATGTGAAATTTCGGTGACGCCAAGTATTGCTTTCTTTAATTTTTCAATACTTTTTTTTAGCTATCAAATATCGTTCCCCAATCCCCCCAAAAAAGTGTTATGGCACATGTATCAGCTCATATCTTTTTAATTATTGGTCGGCAATTTTTTTATCATTGCATACTCGGAAAGTTTCGATTCCAACAAAGATAAAAATCGGTTATCCCTAGCTTAAATTTTTAATTTTTAGTGATTTTTCGAAAGAAGATAAATTATTGTTTCCAATTTCTTTTACATCGTGACAATCAACAATAATTATATATTCTAGGTATATTTGAAAATTTCACTGAATACAGAGTGTCCTTTCCTAAATCATTTAAATGAAGAACGGCTGAAAAATATAAAATATTTAATTTTTGACAAATTTTTCAATCTCAAGCTGCAGAATAAAGCGGTTCAGGCTTTTCTCTTTTAAAATGAGAAATATTCTTATCAGACTGTACACTTTTTGATTTGGGGGGGGGGGGCAATCTATAAAGCAGGTGTGTTTGAATGTCCTACTGCAATATCAGCTACTGAGCCGCAATCTGATTCAGTGCGGCCCAACCAGTGGCTGAGCGCATAGCACTCTGAACTGGGAGACGAAAGGTGCCTGGTTTAAAACCAGGTCGCGCCCGCCAACCTAACCGTTAGGAATTTTCCGTGGTTTCCTCCAAAACTTAGCGTAAATAGGGGTTAGAATCCCTTAGAAAAACCCTCAAGGGGAGCACCCACACCCATCGGCATAGATCCCACTTGTACATAATTGGCCATAATCCCCCAACCCAACCCAATTGATTCCGGATAGGAAAAAGGCATAGGGACCCTCTGCACCTGTATTTTTTGAGATAAAATATAGTGAGCAAATTAAAACAATGCAAAAAAATCTAGGAATTTTTCTTGAAAATAATGGACAGTTGAGGGCCCTAAAATTCCAAGGAATGTTGCATGAAAATACCAGGAACTTTATTGAACAGCCCAGGAAAGATCCACTGAATTGCATATTGTTCAGTAAAGTTCTTGGTATTTTCGTGCAACTTTCCTTGGAATTTAGGGCACCTCAGCTGCCTATTATTTTCAAGAAACACTACTGGAATTTTTAAATTTTTTTTTTTTTTTAAATTCTAGTCATTTTTAAGTGAACTGCCTGTTTTTTAAGGTCGTGAGACCACTATTCGGTTAAATGACAGGTTGTACAAAACAGTAAAGTTTTCAAAGGGAAATGTATACTTCTGTATAGTATTTGTAAGTCTAACTTATCCTTATTTCCAAGGAACGTTTCTGGATATTTTTACAGTGAAATACGGAATTAAAGAATCAATTACTTATAAACTAAAAGTATTCGTATTAAAGTATTAGTTTAGATTTTGGTCCAATGCTGTGAAGAGGAAAGGGAGTCACCAAAGAAAAGATTGTTCAAAAGCGCTTTCTACTCTAGAAGCAATCCTGAAACTACACTATCTGGCCAAAAGTATCCGGACACTTAGTGGTATGGACTTAGAGCGTCCTGAGGCACATATTAATATGATATTGGTCCCCCTTTTGCATCGACTGCAGCCTGCACACGTCTGGGAAGACTTTCCAAAAGTTTTTGATAGGTGGCATAAGAATTCACTTCCAAGTGTCCATCACAGCTTAAATGAGTGCTTGCAGTGTGGATGGTCGATTTTGCTGGGTAAGTAATATGCGCTCTAATTCGTCCCAAAGTTGTTGTATGGGATTTAGATCGGGGCTCTGAGAAGGCCAGTTCAGTTTTTGGACATCCATTTTGTCAAACCACGTCTGTGCAAGCCTCGATGTGTGAATGGAGCAGTTATCCTGCTGGAAGAGAAATGGGCTTTCCTCGAAATATTGCACTCTGAACACGAAATATTGCACTAGATTTGGGAGTGCAGCATTGTCCAGAATGTCCATATACATCGTAGAGTTCATGTTTCCAACCACAGGAAGTAACGGATCCAGGCCAAACCACGAGAAACACCCCCAGACCATTATACTGACACCACCAAACTTAACGGTCAGCACAATGCAGTCACACAAAAAAAGTTCACCGGGCATCCGCCAAACCCAGACGCGTCCATCCGACTGCCAGACTGTGAAGCGAGATTCATCACTCCAAAGAACAGTTTTCCACACGTCCACAGTCCATTGACGATGAGCTCTGCACCATTGCTTCGCATTCTGTGGAGTGATGTTCGGCTTGTGAGCGTCTCCACGACCATGGAATCCCAAGTTGTTTAACTCTCGGCGAACAGTCCTGCTGCTAACACTGACGCTTGATGAACTTTGGAACTCCTGAGAAATTTCCACAAAGGAGGACTTGCGATTGTTTTTCACTACCCTTTTCTGAGAGTTCTGCGGCTGCTTTCATTAAGTTTTTTCGGCCTACCACTCCATTTTCCTGCAGTTTCATTGCCTCGACGTTTTCGCTTCACAATTACATCACTCACAGTGGATTTAGGCTTCTGTAGAATGACCGCAATCTCACGAGCGGATTTCCCACAAAGATGGCACCCCACTATACTGCCACGATTGAACTCACTAAGCTAATTTGACTTACTCATTGCTTCACAAATGCATACATACAACCAGACAAACCACTAGCAACACTTTTATAGCTTTCGATTACGCATCAAATTGCGTTACCCGTCAGAATCACTTTTTTAGGGGGTGTCCGGATACTTTTGGCCAGATAGTGAATGAACAAAGTTTATGTCTCTTGAACAGATATTTACATATAGCTTTTTCTTTCTGAAAACTGAATTTGGAGGCCCCTTAGAAATATGAGGCCCGAGGCACACGCCTCATGCGCCTATTGGGAAATCCGCCACTGATGCTCAGGCTACTGGCAGATGGATCTTGATCCAGAAGATAGATACAAAACACAGCATTTTGTACAGATTTTGGGTTATATCAGTGGAACAGATTACCTTAAGGTTTAGCTAATGCAGCCTCATCCTTTCAATGCCTATTAGAAATAGTACTTGCAGGATTAAAAGATTTTAATATTAACACTTACCTGGATGACCTCATAGTAGCCTCTAAGACTTTTAAAGATATCTATCAAAATTAGACATGCTTTTTACTAGATTGGGAGAACATAATTTAAAGGTTAATCCTTTTAAATGCCAGCTGATACAGGATAAAATTGTTTACTTAGGTTTTCAAGTTATGGATGGGAAAATTTCAGCAGAAAATAAAAATGTCACTGCAATTAAGAACTTTCCTGTACCTGCACTAAAAAACATGTACGTTCATTTTTAGGATTATGTAATTTTTATAGGAAATTTATAATCCTAAAAATGAAATGAATAAAATTTATAATCCTAAGATTTTGCTCATATTGCACTTCCCTTGACTAGCCTAACCAAAGGTTCAGTGAAATTTTTATGGGATGAAGCTGCTGAATCAGCATTTCAATTACTCAAGAATGCTTTAACATCATACCCTTGTTTAAATGTACCCAATGTCAACAAAGATTTTATTCTACATACAGATGCCTCAGGCTATGCCTTAGGAGCAGTTCTTAGCCAAATTGGCGAGGATGGTCACACACATCCTGTGGCTTACGCAAGCAGGCGTCTTAGTGATGCGGAAACCTGTTATAGTGTCTTTGAGAGGGAAGCCTTAGCAGTAGTTTGGGGGATTAATTACTTTCGTCAATATTGTTGTTTTATTTAAAAAATCTATCCTGTAACTTAAATATTAAATAAGGTCTTAAAATAAATATAAGTATTTTCAGTTAAGCTTTTAAAAACGTAATAACTTTTTAATAAAACCCTTTCGTTCTCCACTATCCAACTTACAAACGATTTCCTGAAATGCCGCTTGCTCGGCGAAAATGTAAACAATCTAAAGGGTGGAGTTGAGTAAGCAGCTTCCTTGGCATGTTCATCCGCCGGTAATTCAATTCTGCTACGCAGTTGCGTTAGCTTGCTTTGCAAGTAAAGAGCCCTATAGCCATAGTGCTAAAGAAAGTTTTCTTTGAATCATAATATTTAAATGAGTAGGCATGGTTTCTTGTGACGTCATTTCTGTACCTGCTCTCGATCCAATCGGATTGGTCTACGTTTAATATCTAAAAGATTACATATGCAAATTACTTTTGAGAATTGTATTTAAGCTAGAATTCTGTGGAATTCTTTGCCACTTCTCGTCTATGCTGAACAGTGTAGGAGATGGCGCATTTTATTTAATTTAGCTAGTTTTAAACCTTGGTTGAGGTATGTTTCTTTGGGTATAGTTACCCTTTTCTAATGTAGAATAAAATGTTTTTTTGACCATGCCTTTCTAACAAGTAAATTAAAAAGAATCTTTAAACTTAAATATAAATTAATGTGTTAGGGCTAAATTAATCTAACTCAGCCATTCACCCTTTTTATTGGGACCGCTAGTTCAGATTAATTGACATTTAACTATTTTTCATGTCTTCTAGACTTGGTTTTAATTATAAAACTTTTGTGATTTTTTCCCTGCTAATGCATGGGACCTTTTTTTGATAAATGTGTAACAAATTTTGCATGGACGTTAATAAAGTTGGATTTTATCTTATAAAACGTAGTCATCTATTTTTTCCCCTACAGCAGCTATTGGAAATTTAGATTAGTTAGTTATTTAGGGTAAGCAGAATTTTTTGGATTAAGATCCTTGAACTTTGTTTTTGGTCGTTCAGACCAACAAAATTGGTAGCAGAGCGTGGTTTCGATCCACGGACCTTCCGTTCACTTGGAACCCAAAGTATTAAAAGCGTATCCAATTAAAATTCCTTCTTTTGATTTTGCATCAAGTTTGTCACGTTTGTGACCTTCGACGAACATGTAGGCTAGACTTCCTATGACTTTTAGATGCTTGACTGAACATTTTCTGTTCCACATTAAGAAAAATGGAATTTGGTTACCAACACTTCTTCTCGGGAATCTGTTGTAGAGGTAAATAAAAGTAGATGAAAGCTCGGCCCAAAGTATTTTCGGCAACTCAGCTTCCAAACGCAGGGCACGAATGCCTTCAGCCATTGTGCGGTTTAACCGTTCTGCAACTCCATTCATAGATGAGGAGAACGCATTAGACTTTTGATGAGTGATCCCATTCTCTTCTAAGTACCTCTCAAACAGATCCGAGCAAAATTCCAGCCCATTGTCACTGCAGACATTTTTGATCTTGCAGCCAACCTGGTTTTCAATTTTTATGCGAAATGATTTAAAATGTTCTAAACAGTCACTTTTGTTTCTTAACGGTATCACCCAGGCATATCTACTGAAGTCATCTACGATTGTGAGGAGATAATTCTCTTGGTTTAAAGACTGTCCAGCATTACTGCTCCATAAATCAACATGCAACAGCTCAAGTGGCTGTCTGGTCCATCGCTTGTCAAGACTTTTAAACGAAGCTTTAGTCAGCTTTGACTTTATGCATGAATCACAAGAAGGAATTTTAATTGGATACGCTTTTAATACAGTGGGTTACCGAATTTGGGCTCCAAATGAACGGAAGATTTATGAAACTAAACATGTTAAGTTCAATGAACTGGTGAAAGGATATGTAAAAGAAAATTTTTCTTTGCCTTCTACATCTCAGTATATTTTCCCTAGAAGCAAGTCTCCGAGTGGCGAAGCAGATGAACCTGTTGTAGATCCTACTCAAATCGCTGTTGAAAAATTGCACTGCAGTGAGATTCCTTGGAAGTTAGAAGAAAAGACAAGGAAGAAAGGGAAGAGCAAAGGGCGTGTAGACAGATATATTTATCCTCCTAATAGTACAGTTCGTCTTAGAAGTCTAAAGAAAATCAAAGAATATTGTGATAAATCCAATGTAGAATTCGACGAAAATTTCTTTAAAAATAATTCTAATTTTGAAAATCTTTCTTCCAGTAAGCCACAGTCAGAATCGGAGGAGGAGACTGATTCTTCTGACGTAGATGTCCTCTTTACAGAAGTCCTAGAACCTACAACTTATGAACAAGCTGCGAGTCTTCCTGAAGCCGCTGAATGGAATGCAGCTATGGCTGATGAGTTGGCCGTCCTGAAAGAGCATGATGTTTTCACCGTCGTTCCTCGACCAGCTGTTAAAGTGATCGGAAGCAGGTGGGTCTACTGTCTGATAAAGTCTCAACTTAAAATTCAACGCTTCAAAGCCAGGGTGGTAGCTCGAGGTTTTCAACAAATAGCCGGCCAGGACTTCTTCGACATCTTTGTTCCAGTGGTAAATTATGTACTAATTTATTTCTTTTTTATTCTTTTGGTCATCTCCCAAGGTTGGGTGCATAGACATCTTGATGTTAAATGCGCATTCTTATACGGGAAAACTTAATGAAGAAACGTATATGGAGATGCCCAAGGGACTAAAATGTTCAAGTGGTATTAATCCTAAAACTCATGTTTTAAAATTGCACAAAGCCATTTATGGTTTACACCAGGCTGGAAAGCAATGGCACTCTGAATTAGAAGAAACAATTCAATTGGGTTTTTCAAAATTTTCACAAACTAATTGTGTATATCACTTGAACAACAAGACTATTTTGCTTGTTTATGTGGATGACTTAATTGTGTACTCTAAAACAGATGCTGAGATTGAAAATGTAGTGAAAATTTTAAAGTCCAAATTTGACATTAAAAATCTTGTTCCCCTTCGTAAAGTTTTGGGCATAGAGTTTGAACGTTTAAATGATAAGTGGATTTTTCATCAACAGTCCTATATTGAAAAACTTAAAATAAATTTCAAAGAAATTCCTTTTATTCGCTGTAAAGTACCTCTATCGCCTGGTCATATTGTAAAAAGTGAAGTTAATGAAGAATCAATAGAGGGTAAATTACCTTATAGAAATTTAATTGGTTCGCTTTTGTTTCTCGCTACGAGAACGCGACCAGATATTCTTTTTGCTGTTCATTTACTAGCACAATTTAATTCTCATCCTACAATGACTCACTGGAAATTACTATGTCATTAGTTAAAATTTTTTATTTGGGAATACCTTATTCCCCCGTACACGATATATATTTCGGTTACACACATAACCATCTTCAGTCGTTTCTGGAGCTCTCACTAATGGCGGCTTCTTTTTATATCTTCGTCGTTCTTCTTCTTGAAAGTTCGATGCATGACGTCGTCCCATGATTGGTCGATTGTATGGAGCGTATCGTTGATGCTGCCCTCTGTCGTCAATATTTCTAAGCTCTCACGAATGTAGGCATATATACTATTTTTAAAGTTGGCTATTTTTTTAATATTTTTAAAATCAATGGTAATGGGCTCTTTCAAAGCAAGACGGGCTAGGGCGGTACTTTGTTTGTGGAGGTTAATGTCTTTAAAATGTTCGTTTTTTCGTTCTTTAATTTTCCTTTTTGTAACGCCGATGTAGCAATTTTCTTTATTAGTATCGTTTGACATAAAATTAATTTTATAGATCCCTGCGGTTTCGATGGGGTTGATTGGGTCTTTTTCCGATCTAATGCGCTGAAAGATTGTTTTATTAGGTTTAATAGGAATACGGAAGTTCTTTTTACTGGCGATATTAGAAAGTTTATTGGCTATCCCTCGGCTAAAGGGGATAGCGGTAGTAAAACGTGGTTTATCTTTTTGACGGTTGTCTATAACATTTAATTTACGTTGCCTAGCTTTGAAAACTTTGTCGAAAATTTCTCGAGGGTAGAGGGCGTCTTGACATTGTTTCTTTATGAAAGCAATTTCTTTTTGAAGGAGGTCGTCGTTAGAACACACTTTGAAAGCGCGGTCGATATAGGAACGAATAGCAGCAATTTTATAGTTGAAAGGGGTTTTAGATTTAAAATTTACTATATTAGTATTACAAGTAGGTTTTCGAAAAATGGTGGTCTCAATGAGATTATTGTTTCTGGTTATGTTCACATCTAAGTAATTGAGGCTATTATTGATTTCTTTTTCGTAGGTAAATTTAATGTTCGGGTCTATGGCATTAAGTTGATTGATCAAATTATTTTCTTCATTATTGTGGGTGGTAAGGATAGCGAAGATATCGTCGACATAGCGAAGCCAAAGTTTGATGGTATTTTTGTGTGTCTGTTTAATCTGTTCTTCAAGGATTCTCATTTTCCAGTCGGCAATTATTCCGGATATGGGGGAGCCCATGGGGACTCCTTTTATTTGTTGGTAGAAGTGATTATTATATTGAAAATATGAGTTATTTAAAATTAGATTTATAGCACTAGTTAGGGTGTTAATTATGTCTATATCTTTAAAACTACTTTGAATTTGTTTGTTAATAATTTGGTTCATTTCCTTAATATCTATTGACGGGTATAGATTTACAACATCGAAACTTACCATAATATCGTTTTCATCAAGTTTATAATCGCGGATGTTTTTAATGAAATCGTCGGTGGAAGTTAGAGTGCTGTTAGATGGGGGTATAATTTCTTGCAGAATATCTTTCATATATTTTTCAAGTGTGTAGGTGGGGCCTTCACATTTGCTTACGATTGGGCGAAGGGAGGGGGGATTTTTATGATCTTTAAATTTAGGCGTGTCAATTTTAAATAACTCATATTTTCAATATAATAATCACTTCTACCAACAAATAAAAGGAGTCCCCATGGGCTCCCCCATATCCGGAATAATTGCCGACTGGAAAATGAGAATCCTTGAAGAACAGATTAAACAGACACACAATAATACCATCAAACTTTGGCTTCGCTATGTCGACGATATCTTCGCTATCCTTACCACCCACAATAATGAAGAAAATAATTTGATCAATCAACTTAATGCCATAGACCCGAACATTAAATTTACCTACGAAAAAGAACTAAATTTAAAGATCATAAAAATCCCCCCTCCCTTCGCCCAATCGTAAGCAAATGTGAAGGCCCCACCTACACACTTGAAAAATATATGAAAGATATTCTGCAAGAAATTATACCCCCATCTAACAGCACTCTAACTTCCACCGACAATTTCATTAAAAACATCCGCGATTATAAACTTGATGAAAACGATATTATGGTAAGTTTCGATGTTGTAAATCTATACCCGTCAATAGATATTAAGGAAATGAACCAAATTATTAACAAACAAATTCAAAGTAGTTTTAAAGATATAGACATAATTAACACCCTAACTAGTGCTATAAATCTAATTTTAAATAACTCATATTTTCAATATAATAATCACTTCTACCAACAAATAAAAGGAGTCCCCATGGGCTCCCCCATATCCGGAATAATTGCTGACTGGAAAATGAGAATCCTTGAAGAACAGATTAAACAGACACACAATAATACCATCAAACTTTGGCTTCGCTATGTCGACGATATCTTCGCTATCCTTACCACCCACAATAATGAAGAAAATAATTTGATCAATCAACTTAATGCCATAGACCCGAACATTAAATTTACCTACGAAAAAGAAATCAATAATAGCCTCAATTACTTAGATGTGAACATAACCAGAAACAATAATCTCATTGAGACCACCATTTTTCGAAAACCTACTTGTAATACTAATATAGTAAATTTTAAATCTAAAACCCCTTTCAACTATAAAATTGCTGCTATTCGTTCCTATATCGACCGCGCTTTCAAAGTGTGTTCTAACGACGACCTCCTTCAAAAAGAAACAATGTCAAGATGCCCACTACCCTCGAGAAATTTTCGACAAAGTTTTCAAAGCTAGGCAACGTAAATTAAATGTTATAGACAACCGTCAAAAAGATAAACCACGTTTTACTACCGCTATCCCCTTTAGCCGAGGGATAGCCAATAAACTTTCTAATATCGCCAGTAAAAAGAACTTCCGTATTCCTATTAAACCTAATAAAACAATCTTTCAGCGCATTAGATCGGAAAAAGACCCAATCAACCCCATCGAAACCGCAGGGATCTATAAGATTAATTTTATGTCAAACGATACTAATAAAGAAAATTGCTACATCGGCGTTACAAAAAGGAAAATTAAAGAACGAAAAAACGAACATTTTAAAGACATTAACCTCCACAAACAAAGTACCGCCCTAGCCCGTCTTGCTTTGAAAGAGCCCATTACCATTGATTTTAAAAATATTAAAAAAATAGCCAACTTTAAAAATAGTATATATGCCTACATTCGTGAGAGCTTAGAAATATTGACGACAGAGGGCAGCATCAACGATACGCTCCATACAATCGACCAATCATGGGACGACGTCATGCATCGAACTTTCAAGAAGAAGAACGACGAAGATATAAAAAGAAGCCGCCATTAGTGAGAGCTCCAGAAACGACTGAAGATGGTTATGTGTGTAACCGAAATATATATCGTGTACGGGGGAATAAGGTATTCCCAAATAAAAAATTTTAACTAATTAATCCGCCGTATTAAGTAATGTTTTATGTGTCTTTATTATTACTATGTCATGTCCTTAATTATGTTATATCAACTAGTCATTACAGTATCTCTATGCAAAGTGATCATTCAAAACATTTAAATGCTTTTTCTGACGCCTCTTGGGCATCGGATCGAGATACTAGACGTTCATTCTCAGGCTTTTTAATTCTTTTTCAAAATGTCCCTATTTCGTGGCGCAGTACTAAGCAGAAATGCATCGCTCTGTCAACAATGGAAGCTGAATACATTTCAATCTCGGAAACTAACAGAAGTCTTGTGGTTACAGGCTATTTATGTAGAAAGTTGTAATATTTTAAATTTCAATGTTGAAATACCTAAGGTTTATTCAGATTCAGAAAGTGCTATTTACTATAGCAACAACCGAATTGAAAATGTTCGTAATAAGCATATTGATATTAGATATCATTTTGTTAAAGAACTTTTAGCTAATAAGGAACTTGAACTGTTGAAAGTATGTGGTAAATGGAACTTAGGTGATCTGTTAACTAAACCTGTAACCCAAGACCAATTAATGAAGTATTGTAATCATATCTTTGGATAGTGGAGAAAGGGGGGGGGGGTTGTTGTTTTATTTAAAAACTCTCTCCTGTAACTTAAATATTAAATAAGGTCTTACAATAAATATAAGTATTTCCAGTTAAGCTTTTAAAAACGTAATAACTTTTAAATAAAACCCTTTCGTTCTCCACTATCCAACTTACAAACGTTTTCCTGAAATGCCGCCGAAAATGTAAACAATCTAAAGGGTGGAGTTGAGTAAGCAGCTTCCTTGGAATGTTCATCCGCCAGTAATACAATTCTGCTACGCAGTTGCGTTAGCTTGCTTCGCCGCAAGTAAAGAGCCGTATAGCCATAGTACTAAAGAAAGTTTTCTTTGAATCACAATATTTAAATGAGTAGGCGTGGTTTCTTGTGATGTCATTTCTGTACGTGCTCTCGATCCAATCGGATTGGCCTACGTTTAATATCTAAAAGATTACATATGCAAATTACTTTTGAGAATTGTATTTAAGCTAGAATTCTGTGCCACTTCTCATCTATGCTGAACAGTGTAGGAGATGGCACATTTTATTTAATTTAGCTAGTTTTAAACCTCGGTTGAGGTATGTTTCTTTGGGTATAGTTACCTTTTTCTAATGTAGAATAAAATGTTTTTTTGACCATGCCTTTCTAACAAGTAAATTAAAAAGAATCTTTAAACTTAAATATAAATTAATGTGTTAGGGCTAAATTAATCTAACTCAGCCATTCACAGTTTTTATTGGACCGCTAGTTCAGATTAATTGACATTTAACTATTTTTCAGGTCTTCTAGACTTGGTTTTAATTGCAAAACTTTTGCGATTTTTTCCCTGCTAATGCATGGGACATTTTTTTGATAAATGTATAACAAATTTTTTGCATGGACGTTAATAAAGTTGGATTTTATCTTATAAAACATAGTCATCTATTTTTTCCCCTACAGCAGCTATTGGAAATTTAGATTAGTTAGTTATTTAGGGTAAGCAGAATTTTTTGGATTAAGATCCTTGAACTTTGTTTTTGGTCGTTCAGACCAACAAATATTTATACGGCAAGAAATTTACCTTATATTGTGATCAAAAGTCCTTGTCTTATGCCTTGAAGCTCAGAGAGGGTGGACGTGTAGCAAGGTGGGCTTTACAACTACAAAATTATGATTTTCAAACCAAACATACTCCAGGTAAACATAACATTCCTGCTGATGTGCTTACAAGAAATGTCAATGTCACTGAAATAATAAGCACTGAAGATTATATAACTTTTCCACCCATTAGATTAAAAACCCTCCAAGCTGATGACAGTAAATGCAGAGAAATTTTAGATCAACTTAATAACCAGAGTGAATTATGTATTAACAATAACACATTTTACACAAAAAATGGCATTTTATATTGCATTCAAAATTCTACAATAGGAAAAAATAGAAATGAAAAGTCAGCAATTCCTAAAATATTGATTAATGAAGTACTCAAACTTGCACATTATTCCATTCCCAGGGATGCTACAGTCAAAACCTCAGTTTGTCTCAGTCAAAATTCCTTTTTGTCTCAATCAAAATCCCTTTTTGTCTCAGTTTGTCGCAATCAAAATTCCTTTTTTTTTCGGTTTATCTCAACTAAAATTGGTTTTTTCAAGTTTGTCGCTCAACCAATTTTATTTGTTTGTTTGTTTATGTGTGTTAAGGCAAACCTGCACGTGGGGTATCTGCCTAGCATGGAGAGTGCCTTGGTAGGAGGACTTTCTAAGGGGTTCTAACGCATATTCACGTTACATTTGGAGAAAACCTACCAAAACTCCAGATCCCAATTTTATTTATTTTATCTCAGTTTATCACTAAAATAATGTTTTCCCCATCAATTTGATAATTAAAAGAAAGTTCAAGAAAAAAGAACCAAACAGTACGACGATTCTTAGGCTTGAACCAGGGATGACAATATTTAACATGCCAGAAGATTTGAAATGCAATAAAAATAAATTAGGGGACTCGAGGGGGATTTTTAACAGGGATGTGATTGGCCAAGAAAAAAGTTAGCTGAAATTTTTTTGATCTCCGGAGGGGGGGGGGGGGGGGGGGGAACAAAATTTTTGAAAATTTTAAAAGGTATAATGTATGTTAGCACAGTGATATCAAATAATCATGTTTTCATATTAAATGAAGTCAGGGGTCTCCCAATATGGAACTAATGATAAAAATTACATATTAGGTATATAAGTACAGCATAGGACCGATTATCCGGAATTCCGAAATCCAGAAGTACCCAAAAGAAGTATCAGCCTTTCTGCTGTTGGGCTTTTTTTTTTTTTTTTCGTGCTGCCGCTTTGGAATCTTTAAGATTTAAATAAACAGAGCCAGCTGGCCAGGTTTTTTTTTCCCCTCCCCATCCTCTCTTATATACTAGCTCCGCAGCTGTAAAATATATGTGTTTTTGTTATGTATCTGTGGTAATTTGAGAACATATGCAGCTTTTTTTGTTCTTTTTTTTTTCCCCTCCACCGTAGGATTTGGCAACACTGGATCCATCACGTGCAGTTAATCCATTCTGACAAAGGAATAATGCGTTCAGATAAGAGATTCGCCTAATTTCGAATGACGTATTTGGATGGATATTGGCTAGTTGGGGGGGGAAGAGGCAGTAAGACGAAAAGAATTTCTTTCCTCCCCACGTGGTAGCTACGAAATGAGCGAGGTTGCTGCAGTAGGTGTAACGTAGACCGGAAACTCAACTGTCAACCCACCCACCCCCCTTCCCTTTACACCGGGAGCTTTTCTTTCTCCAATACCGGCCGGAGGTTTATTTTGAGGACCCGAATGTTCGGCACAACTCTCAGCACGTGGTCGCGCAGTGTGCGCTCCCGTGAGTCAGATTCGAAATTACTCATGTTTGCTGTTTTGCGTAGATACGGCCAAAATCGTACCGAATGTCGCAAAATGGCGCAGGCCGGCTGTTTTGTCTCAGTTCGTCGCAAATGTCGCAGGTGTAGCATCCCTGCATTCCCTCTGCTCATCCTGGCTTTAGGAGAACTATATTAAGAATCAAGAATAAATACTTTTGGTGGGGACAATACAAACATGTGTTAAACTATGTTGCATCATGTATTCAATGTTGTGAATTGAGGGGTTATAAGTAAAAGCATAAAGCCCCCCTCCAGCGAATTGATATCACAAGTAGACCTTTTGAGAGAATTGGGATGGATGCATTAGGGCCTCTTCCATTAACGGAAGATGGTAATAAATACATAATAGACATCTCTGATTACTTTACATGCTTGGTTGAAGCATATCCTGTTAGACATTAAAACACATACCATCGCTTTTAGAAAAGTTTATCTCAACCCATGGCATTCCAGAACATCTGATTACTGATAAAGGAAGTTCACTTATTTCTGAAAGCATTAAAAAAGTGTATGAAAAGTTAGGGATAAAGAAACATAATACTACCAGTTACCACCCAAGTTTGTACGGCCTCGTGGAACGGCTTAATGCTACAATAATAAATGAGTTAACACAATTGATTCAATCCACAGACTCTGATTGGGATAAATATTTACACTTTGCTATTTTAGCATACAGAACTGCCATGCACTCGTCTTTCAATGACACACCAGCTCACTTAATTTATCGTAGGGACCTTATTTTACCTATTGATCTCTTGACATCATCTGCTAAACGTTCCTGTGCAGATCAGAGAGAACTTAGTGAAGATTTAGAAATCAGGTTACAAGACTTTTGAGGTAATTAAAGATAACTTAACTAAAGCTGCAGAGAAACAGGAAAAATATAGAAGTACTTTTTGTAAGGATAAACAGTTGAGAGTGGGAGATCTTGTTTTATTGTATACACATGTCTTAGAACCTGGTAAATGCAAATTTTTTTTTTAATTTAATAAAGGAGTTTACAGAATAAAAAAGAAAACTTCTAATGTTAACTTTGTGATAACTCATATCAACAATCCTGATGATACCCAGTTAGTACATGTTGATAGGTTAACAAAATTACAAGAACGTAGTTTTTCCCTCCCTACAATTAAATGATGATCAGACTGATGGGGGGAAGTAACTAACAACCAAAAAGATAACGACTCCCATGTGTATGGTGAAACAGATCTCTCAGATCAGACATTATATGTCACTGCTAGGAGACGCAAAAGAGCTAGATTGTTTTACAATTCAAATTTTGCTCTAGCGAGCACTACTCACAATGATGAGGATATGATAGACAGTGATACAACACAAAACGAGACTTGTTTGACTGAAAATAGATCACAGTCACCTTTTGATTGGGATCCTAGGCTCTTTGATAATTTATCAAGTGCTGACAGCCAAATTTCATTTTTAGACAGGGATAGTGAAATTGTAGATGACAGTGAACAGTCTGTCAATCACAATACTTCTCTGTGATTGACAGACGTCTGCGATACTGCAATACTTCTCTGCGATTCACAATACGTCTCTCTCACAATCTACGTCTGTCAATCACAAACAGAGTCCAAACTCGGTCTCAGAGACCACAATCTTACAACTTGCGTCTGAGAGACAAACATGGTTTTGTCATAAAGAAAAATTAAAATTAGATTTTTCTTTTAAGGGTATACCCAAATGAGCTCACTTGTATATATTTTTTCTATTCTTTTTGTTATGTCTGTTCAATGTTTTGTTGTATTATGCGCGTGAAAATTTTTATACTGTTGAAGAGGTACACATGGAGGCCTGATGTTGGAGCCAATGGAAGGATGGAGTGAGATGCTGGATGTCTACTCAGAATTGTCTCTTCAGCAATAATTTCTTGTTTTGGGGGAAATTGTATCATATTTTTTTTACCATGATCTATTTTATGTATCATTTTTTTTTATTATTATCATCAATTGTATGTTTGTGAGGTGTGTACACTTTAATACATTTCCAGTAATAGTATTGAAAGTGTTTATTTTTATGTTCATTTTGTAAAGGTCCAGGATAAACCTTTATCTTTTCTTTTGGGATAGTATGATTGCTATCGAAGCAAATTTTGTTTAATCTTATGTTTGCACTACTTGGGAAAAAAAAAAAAAAATTGTTGCAAAGAATTTTTTTTTTCTACAAAGGGGAAGGTAGCTGTTGTGTTGATTATTGAGCCCCAAGGGCATGAAGCTGTTTTCAGTAGTTGTGGATAAGTTTTAATTAATTAAAGCCATTTTTAATTTTGTCAGAAGATAAATTTTATGCTATGCTCTCCCCTTAATTAGAAATTATTAACTGTTTATGGTATTAAATGTGTGTAAGCACTCTCCTAAGAGACAAATATTAACAGTAATTTGGTTCAATATTTATGTAAGATTAAAAACTAAAAGAATGACTTTATTTGGTTCAATCAAATTTTAAAGGACTCTTCAATTTATGACATGTAGTAAATGGTGATCTGTTATAACCCTTCTGAGTGGACATTTTCCCCTTTTTCTCTGAGTGGACTGTTTTTTTTTTTTTTTTTTTTTTTTTTTTTTTTTTTATATATGTGTAAAATTTTTGAAGGAATGCTAATTTTTATTTTTATAAATTAAAATATTCCACCATGGAAATTTTGCTTAGTAAATTCTCTACTGTTTTATTTTCCTAAGTATCTCTCCCTATGTTCCTTTTTTCCAAAAACATCCCAAGAGACTTCGCCATCTTGTTTACATCCCCCAGTGCATAAAGGCTGGCACATCATAGTGCAGAACACATATGGAAAAGTAATCAACATTCCAGAGAGCTGTGTCATCATAGGAGCAGACGAAAACAACAGGTCTCTCGCAAGAATACGGAGACCTGAATTAATTACATTAATGATTGTTCAGTACTTCGTCATGAAAGGTGACGATACGATAACATAGTTTTACCTCATGCATGGAAATAAGATCGTTTATGCAAAATGAGAGGAGAAACTTTAAAAAATAAAATTTTTACTGCACGAACTACTTTGCACATCGAAAGCGAGGTGTGATGCAACAGAGAAAAAGTTTGGAGGGGAATTCGACAAGTGCGACGAAAGCTGCCGGGATCTTGCTTTTATCTCTACCTCTCTCCTCTTTGTTCTTTTAATGTCTCACTAAGGGGCGAATAATAACTATGTTTTTCCTTCTCTCAAGTATTTTTTTTATTTCTCACCAGATCCGGTTATGTAAGTTTTAAATATTTATTCTATTTTATATTTTATTTTCTGTCCACTCAGAATAATTTTTTCTACAATTAACAATGTTTCCTTTTTATTTTAAAATGAAAAGAAAAATTTTCAGCTCCCCTAATATTAAGAGATTTAAGTGTTTCACTTTAATTATATGAGATGATGTTATGTTGTGATAAGTATTTGATGGTTAAGAATATATTTTCTGTTGTTGAAATTTACCTCTGTTAATGTAAGATATAATCACAATAATGAATAAAATCAATTGGAGCTGATTTAATCGCCTGGTTATTGGAGTCAATCTCTCTGTCTATCAAGTTTTATTTCAGGATGTTAAAGTTTTAATTTTCTCTTTAGGATGAATATCAAAAATTTCTTTTACAGGTTCACGATATTTAATTTCTTTTATTCTTCTAGACAATGATTATCTTACCTAGTTATTTCACAATGCCAAAGTACTAACCATTTATGTTCATGACGGCCTTAGTAAAAAGTTAAGTAATTCATTTTAATAAACTAATCGATTTTCAAAATTAATTAATAAAAATGCACCAGGTTTAAATAAAGCAAAACACCAGTTGCAACAACCACCCTAATGTGCATTTATCTCGTTTTCAGGTATTTGAAAACTTAAGATAAAGAGTAAAAATAAGAAACTTATCCTCCAAAGCAAAATGTGTTTCTGAGAATGTACTATTACCTGATGATGATACAGCATTATAATATTCTTTCAAATATTTCCTAAAAATATTTTTATTCCTGTCTTATAGTTTTAAGCCTATGACAGCCTAGAATAACGGAGGCACAATTTTATGACGTAAAAAGTTACCAGATAAACCCAGGCTATACTAAGGAAATTTTTATCAGAGAAAATATATTTTTCAATTGTTGTACTGTCTTCTCAAACATATGAATACAATTACCAGGCACATAGTCAGAAAAACATTTCGGGAGGGGCAAACACTGGAAAAGCAGAATTTCTCTCAAAAAGCCCGATTTTCAGCATCCTTTTAACAAAAATCAATTTTTTTAGAGGGGGATGGGGGGGGGGACACAGGCCTCCTTAGTCTATGTCTCTGACACTTTCTAATTATGTTCTAGTCACAATTTTCAGAATGTAAAAAATAGTTAAGTTTTATCACACAAACTATGGAACTTGTACAGCACAAAATTATCATTTTAACCGAATAATGAGTATATTTTAAATAAAATATTTTTCCATATCGCAAAATCAATAAAAATTTGTTAAATACCCAATGAAGTATCAAAAAACAAATGTTATGTTATTTGATCATATCGCAAGTGTAGCGATGAGAACTTTGCATCACTACACTTGCATGCAATCAATGATGATATTGTGAAACCTTCAAACACTTGTGGAATCTAGGTGAAGCAGGAAACATACCCCTTAACTTTGCCTGAAAATCTTTTGATTTTAAAACATTTAATTAAAACCTTACAGAGCAATGTCCACGACACTTACTATTAAAAGATTTGTTTCAAAATTTCAGAGGAATTTCCCTTTCCTGCTCTTGAATTCGATATGTGCCCCCTCGGAAAGGGTGGGGGTGGTCACGTGACATTTATACTTGCGATTTTCACAGAAGTGTCCAATTTACACAGGTTTAAAAAAAATTCAATTACATTTAGAATAGTAATACATTTTTTTCTCTTATATGGTATTAAAAGCATAACCAACAATATTAATTCTCAAAAGGGATAGGAAATTATTGAAATTGGGATACTGAAGCATGGTATACTTAGAGTTTTTCCCAACAAAATATTATGTACTAAATAAACAGTGGAATTCTAATTTTCCAATCTGAAATACTGGAAGAATTAAATGTTTCATGATAAAGATCCAAAAACTACAGTAAATTAATTTTATAAATTAAGTCCAAGTTCTAAAAAAAACTGCCTATAAATTTTAAAAACAAGAAAAAAAATCCATAGTATAAATATTTAAACTGAACCTTTCAATATACAGTGCTCACCGGTTATAAGACCTGGGATATAACATACTATCGGTTATAACGTACCTAGAAGCCAAGTCCCGATTGAAGTCCTATATTTATAATGTTATTTTACTTTGGTTAAAACGTACTTAGGTTATAACGTACTTTTTATACCAAAGCCAAGAATAAAATTCAGCTTTTGTTAAGCATTTTATCTCCTTTTTAACGTAAATTTCAGTGCGTTCAAAAGCACTCGTTGTCAGTTTTCAGATTCTCTGCCGATATGAATTGTGTATGAACGAAGGGAGCGATCTTATATCTTTTTCCCCTGCTAGGCAGGACTAAGAACAAGACCAAGTTTTTTCTTTGACATTCATCAATGTAAATGCCTCCTGAAAACCCTATCTATAATGATTCTGATGATAGTGAAGAAGAAACACAGGAACGTATACCAAGCATACCCGACGCATTCAACACTGCAAAAACAGCATCACGATTTTTTGAATGCCGCAGAGACTCTTCAGAAGTCTATTATGGATATCCAAAACGGTATTTTCAAAGTAGCATCTGCTCATTTACAACAAAAGAAAATTACAGATTATTTATCTCAAAATTTGTAAGTGTTAAAGAATTTTCTGTTTTTTATTTAATTTAAATTTTAAAAAGTCAGACCTGTTTAAAAGACATATTACAGTGAAATTATGAGCACACTTTCTTTTTTGTGTAATATTGAATCTTACCAGCGGTATTTCTTATAACGTACTACTTTTTTAGGTCCCGTGAGAGTATGTTATAGCTGGTATCTACTGTATAAGTATAAAATGATTATTCCTTTTAGTTTATCCCCCTTCATTATTCAGTATTTTTCAGGAAAATGTAATAATTTAAGCTTTATCAGTGCAAAAAAATATTTACTTTACTGCAGCAATGCACATGTTTTCAAGTCTGTAAGCAAGACAATCCACACAAAGGATAATGTTATCTCTACTCAATAACTGGTAGAGCTTCTATTAATTTTTAGTGATATTTACTTTATTAAAACAATATTTACATTATGCTTCCGTATTTAAAGGTTTTATATATAAATTCGATAACATGTTCAACACAGATCGAAAGTGGCTAATTTATTTAATTAGATTCAAAGAACTGAATTAAAAACATATTTTAACTCCTGCTTGGCACCAAAGCAAATTCCCAGACACAGTGGGATCAGATGAAAGTTGAGAGAGCCCACTACCGATAGTTTAATAATAAAAACAAAAATTCTTTTAAAAAGTGCATCCTGAGATTAGAAATAATTACATTGTTAAGCACAGTAAAATTAACCCAGGGGAATCTACAGTCATTAACTTTAGTTTATGTGCCTAAGCTTGTTTTGCTAAATCAGTATGTTTCTGTTTTCAATTCTTTTTTTTCCCTGGTATATTTTCATTGTGCAGCACACCTTTCCTGCGAAACATCTGCCACAAATAGTTCACAAACAAGGGTGAATTGCTGTTATTGTTTGTAAACATTAGTTCTGGGATCGTTATCCTTTAATGATGCTTTGGTTTTAAATATAAATATATAGCATGCAGGATTATGCAATGATTCTTTATTTTTATTTCATTAAAGGTAATTTCAGCGATTTCTTAGCTCATTTTGTATACCATTAAAATTAGGTTACAGAAATTTACCGCTTTTAACACGATACATTGGTATACAACAAATTTCTAGGTTTCTGACAGGAGTAAGCTTAACTTATTAAAAAAAAAAATGTTATTCTTAAAAAATTAATAATTTTTTAAGAATTGGAAGAGTTCTAACCAAGAATTGTTTAACATTAGACTTCCATTTCAGATTTGTGCTCAGCTACAGTGAAACACTCAGTGCAAATTATTTTAGAAAGATTGGTGATAATTTTATTACATGTAGAATGTAAACTTTTAACTAATAAAATTCAATA
Organism: Cheiracanthium punctorium; assembly: GCA_038373885.1. Classification (NCBI taxonomy): domain Eukaryota; kingdom Metazoa; phylum Arthropoda; class Arachnida; order Araneae; family Cheiracanthiidae; genus Cheiracanthium; species Cheiracanthium punctorium. The sequence goes on from JAWZYV010013635.1 coordinate 23,319, forward strand.
TAAAAAACACATAAGATTCTCATTTCTTTTACAGTAAAGACAATTAGCCACAGGGCCAGCCCAAGGGGGGGGTGCGAATGTAGGCGATCGCCTAAGGCCCCGCGCTTATACAGGCCCTGCTCCTGGGCCATTTTCTTGGAAGGAGCACATGGAGGCATGTGCTCCTTCCAAGAAAATAATTTAAAAGATCCTTCTTGTTTCTGCTTTTGAATAACGATATGTGCCCCCTGTCCCTCCAATTTTTGGTCAAGTTATGCTCATGCATATAGCCTAAGAAATTGGGGAAATAGAAAATCATACAAATGGCTCTGCTTCTTATTCTTTAGTAATACAATACAAATTTCAGAGGAAGCCTTCACCCCCATTATGGTGCTGTTCCCAGTTAACTCAAAAAGTACATACTTGCAGAACAATTTCACTCCTTGAAGTTAATACGAAGATTTTTACTGAAACTCAATCGTCTTCATAAGGAATCCGGGGAGTCCGCCTGGCGCCTTTGTATTCTCTCGTGATAGAATAAACTATGCGATAACTTGGAGAAAAATCGTTAGTCCCCATTCTCAGGTAGGAGCGTTCAGATTGATGACCATGAGAGATTCATCAAAGAGCTCTTTCTTTTGATCTACCATCTTTCACATGTTTCCAGGTATGGAAAATCAAAAAATCAGTTTTGGAGCAGTCTTGGAGCAGGAAAATCTCAGTTTTGGAGCAGTCTTGGAGCAGAAAAATCTCACTTTTGGAGCAGAAAAATCTCACTTTTGGAGCAGCTTCGAGCACAAAAATCTCACTTTTGGAGCAGTCCAAATGCATAATTATAGCAAGAAAATGTAGATTTGTAGCAGTTAATTTCAATTAAAAGGCTGTTTAAAGCTTGTGTGTGATTAATAGAAGTGTAATAAACAGTAAAAAGGGAGGGAATTGTAGTAAACTTAAGAAAGAAAAACAAAAAACAATTTTCTAAGTTAGAAACCATTTATTACTAGATATGAGAAGAAGAAAAAAAAAAAAAAGACTTGGTTTAAATTAATCAAATCTAAGTGCATTTTTTCTTTGTAGTTGAGACAATTGATAATTGTAGATGTCTATTTTTCTCTAATTCTTTTAAGTATTTCGACATGTTATCTTTAGATTCTTTTAAAAGAACTTGACCACTTTCTATTATAGATATGTCTTTTTTTTGTAAACCATCTGAAATCATTTGGTTGGCTCGATCCAGCATATTTTGTGATGCTGAAATGCGTTTGTCAAGTTCATCTGCTTCTTTTTTCAGATTTGTAGCTGAATCATCTTGCTGTTCTTGATCCAATTTTCTTTTCTGACCTATTACTTTGAGAGTTTTTAAACGTTCTCTATATTGTGAGCCAGCATTCTTGACTGATTTTAGCAGATCAGTGTTTATTTTCAAATTTTCAACATTACCACCAAGTCTTTTTATATGACTTTTCATGTGACGTATACCATTGATGCTTTCAATTTTTAACAAAGAACGCCCTTCTAATATATTTTTATTATAGCTGAAGCCACGCTCACACTCTGCATTGCCATGTGCTAGTGATAATAATGCTTTCACAAGCGTTGGTAATCTTTTAAATCTCAATTTGCCTACTTGATCTTTAATTTCAAATATTTTCTGCCAATAATGGTCTATCCTCATATACGATGTGACAGTCTGATTTCCTACTTCTACTGAATCATTCTCAGAATCAGTTAACACACTGCTATTATCACTCGTTTTTTCAAAATTAAAGTCCAATTCCATAGTTTGTAGCAAAAGCCATTCATCAACAAGTGATGAGACATCAGAGCTTTCTATTACTTGAGGAAGTTCTGCAGCAAGCATCCTTAAAACCTGGGATGATCTTTCTGCCAATCTATATAAAGGGTGCAACAATTTTAAATTTTCTAAGAATTTATTATTCAGGGGAAGAGATTTTAAAAGACTTTGAGCACAAGCTATATAAAAGGATCTTGCAGCTTTATGAAATGTTGCATGGCTTTGTTGTTTGCAGCTGTCAACTAATTCCTTTTGAGTATCCAGACCTATTTCAGGTGTCTTTAACCATAAACTTCCATCTGAGACATCAAGAGATTGCAGTTCAAAACCAGTCTTGTTTATGAAAGCTTCTGGTTTAATGAAACGTCCCAATAATTTTTTTGTAAGTGTAACAAATTCATCATACAATATGTGCACAAGGGGCTCTTCTCTTTGAAATAATAACAAAAATCCACTGAAGAGCTCTCCAACATTTTTTATAAAGAGGGCCTTGGGCAAAATAGTTTTATCCAATAAAGTTTTTTTTATTCTTTTTAATCTTGCACTTTCCTTCCTTGATGTTAAGTCTTTTTGAAAGTACACTTTCAATGCAGGGTATTGCTCTAAAAATCTCAAAACAGCCGAATGAAGTGTTAGCCATCTGCTACTAACGTGGCGAATAAAAACGTGCTCAGGGAGCCCTAGAGATGCTTGTTCTTCTTTAAAATCACTAGACTGCACTGGTGATCGTTTGAAAAAATAGTACAAATCTATCAATAAAAGTTCAAATTCAGCATCAAAGGCTTCTATACCAAGGCCAAATGCATTATGAACCTTATGCAATGAGCACTCTCCAATATTAACAATGTTCTGATTTAAGTTACAAAGTTTTGCTTTTAAACTTTTCATTACGTTAGGGCCATCACTAAAGAATGACAGCAAGTGGCTTTTGGGTAAGTCAGCTAAGGCTGACTCAATAGCATCATACATATCACAAGATTTGGCATGTCCCAAGAAAAAGGACTCTAAATGGTGGACAACAATTTCCTTATCTTGATTACTAAAATAACGAATTAATACATCAAACTGATTTATGCGTTTTTCCGGAATTGGTGTCTCATCCACTTGAACAGTGTAGAATGCTTTGCTATTAATAATGTCATTTATAAGTTCTCTTTTTAAATGAGGTCCAACTCCATCAGAAATTGTATATGAAATTTTTTTTCGATTCATATTAAAATCTCCAGCTATCTTTGAGTCAGAGAACATCTTGGGGAAAATTTTGGTCATTGTATCGCCATAATTATATGCAATATCACACATGGCAACCGAGAAGGCAAAATAGGTTTCAGCTGCCAAAACCTTATCCCAATGAGACATTATAGCTGATGCTGTTCCAGTATTTTCAAATAATCTGGATTGCTTAGGCTTTAATATGCCTTCACAGTCCCTCAGCTTCTCACATATTTCTTTGTGCTTTTTTGAAGAAGCATGGCGTTTTACTGCTGAAATGCCATGCTGAGCACAGTTGATGACAGTGTTACACACTAAGCATACAGCCTCTTGAGGTTTCTTGCCTGCTTGGCACCACACAGAAATATGATCTCCATTACAATCCTTTTCTTTCAACACATCAGGATTAAAACGACTGGAGCGTGCTGAAAGTAAATAAATGAATGTAATTAACAACATGTATGTAATATTTGTTTAAAGTTAATGTAATTTTATAGAATAGAAATTACAAACTTAATTTCTGCTATAGACATAAATTACGGCTATGAGAATTACAGGTCTGATCTAGTTATTCACATTTTAAAAAGTATCCTGCACTAAGTATTAATAAGTATTTTACAAAGTATCCCAACTTTTCTCTTTCCCTGGTTTGTCACTGACCGCATTTGCCTGGGTGTCGTGTTGGGAGCGTACATTTTTGTGATTTTGAAAAAGATAGTTTAGTTTGGAAATGAAAAACAACTCCGAGAAGAAGTCATCCATTTTTGGGCACCCACTCGGTTCCCGTTTTAGTCAGTGGACAAAATATAAAGGCTTTTTGAAGCCATTTCAGTATTTTTTTAAGGCTATAATAATAATAAAAAGGAATAATAATATAAGGAATATATAATAATAATATAATATAATAAAATAATATAAGGAATAATTATCAAACTGCCAAACTAATTAATACTTTTAATAAATAAATTTAAATATTTTTAATAAATAATTAATTCTTTTAATTAATATTTTTCTTTTAATTTATAATTAAAAATTTTTTTAAATAATTTTAAACTATTTTATAAATATTTCATTTTGAGTTCAACATTGTAAATCAAAAGGATAAATCATACTATTTTTTAATAATTAATTAACCTTTTTTATTTTTATTTATTTATTTTGGAAATCGGCCAAAAAAACTGTTCTTTAAATGAAAACAAAATGTAGCCACATTTTACTTTATATGATTTATATTGCATCTTACTTGTAGTAATAATCACACACCTACAAGTTTGTGGGACAAAATGGCCGCTACAAATTCGGAGTTGCATTTTATCGGAGCGCTTTTCTTTCCCATTGTTACTGCCAGATGTACGCTCCTAACACGTAACCATTCGCCCGTATAGCGGCTTTCGGCCGCGTCTTCCTACTCCCGCGAAGTGGTGAATTGGCAGGAGTGGACCGAGACATCGGCCGGTCGGGCCAAGGGCGGGGCGGAGGGGGCGACCGCCCCGCTCCCCGAGAAAAAAGAAATTAATGTCAAAGATCCTATCTTACTTCCATAAAATTGATGTATATGTCAATCTTTTAACTACCCCCCCCCCCCGACAAACTTGCATTAATGCGCCACTGGGTCGGGCTAACGTCGGATAGGCCGGTAGTCTTTAGGGCAGTAGAGACCAGTGCATTGGGGAGGACGAATTTTCATTTAATTCACCATAATCATAACAATATCAAACACTTGGCTTGGGACTTCCATCTCCCACGTTGGGGAGAAAAAACGTGAGCTAAAAATAGATTTCACTCTCCTGTTAACAACGTGCAAAATAGCAGCGGAAACAGGGTTGCCAGGTCGCCAAACCAAATAGCCGGACAGACCAGCCAGTTTGGCCGGACATTTGGGTAAAAAGGTCGGTCAGCCTACAATATTGAGGATTTTGTCTCAGTATTAATAGGTACGACAAAAAAATTGTATGTAAAATCAAGCTTTTTTTATTATTACCATGAATCTTGTTAAATTCTAATGGCATATAAATAACATCGAATGCCAAATCAGTTCAAGTAAGTACTTTATTACTCATCAGCCAAAGTCACCAGTAAAAAGCCTAACAAAAGCCGGACACCGTTCAGTTTGGCCGGACACGCAATCAAAAAGCCTAACTATGTCCGGCTTTATCCGGACGCCTGGCAACGCTAAGCGGAAAGAAATTTACGCCCAAGCAGATTTTTTTTTTTTTTTTTCACATTTTACAGGCAAAATTAATTGCATTACTAATATATGCTAAAAATCGAAATTGGAAGAGGGGGGGGGGGGGTTAATATAATATATAATACATTGATTAAATTAGCTTCAAAGGATAGTTTGTATCAAATTAAAATTAATTGCAGTCAAAAGAGCACTGCTGCAGAGTGAAGAATGCAAGATTGCGTTATCAGTTCTTTCCCAGATCATTGATATGTATGAGTTTTAAAAAACATGCAATCTTTCAGAAGTTGCGAAATCACGTTAAACACGTGGCTTTCGGCTCCTACCAGACGCATTCCGTTGTTTCCCTCTAAGGAAAGAGCGAAATGCGATCATATTAAATTATAAAATTAATAGATGTTAAATTAGTATCTGAAAATATTATTTAAGCATTTTAACAAGAAGAAAGAAACACATACGCACCTTTCGGGGGCATTTCGCATACGGCACGGGCTTTCACTTGTGCTTCTATAAAAACCAAACACTGATGGGCTCTTCTCACAGCTCGACGACATGAAAGCGAATTCCAATCTCGGAAGTCATGTGATCACATTTTGGCATGGATAGTGGGAGGGGCTCAGCCATGCAGCTACAGATAGAGTTAAGTTCCAATCTAAGTCCATGGGCTTAGCTCTCCCAACGGAATCGGGTGCAGCTGGTGGGTTTGCCGTAACTAACGATGACGGGGTTGCTTTCGTGCGCATCGTTGCCGACTTTTCGCAATTTCTTCCCAATTCTGACACTCTCCAACTTTCCATTATACTGCTTTTAAGAGTTTTATTTTGAGGGAGGTGACAAAAATGTAAAACTCGTAGTTTTGGCGCAGTTTGGCGCAAAATTCGAAATTTTTGCAATTTTGTAGCAGGATGGCGCTTAATGTGGAAATTGGCGCAGTTTGGCGCAGATTTTCCATCCCTGATGTTTCCCATAGCTTCGCAGGATTTCTTTGGGGATGAAACGGCACTGTTGTTCGTATACTTTTCTCTAAGAGGTCAGACATTATAAGGGGAAAAAAAAAACGAACAACAGGACACAAGAGCAGTCCATGAAGGCATTTAGTTTCGATTTCTGGAAATGTTGTTTCAATGAACTTTATATGCTTAAAAAATGCAGAAAAAAAGTGACCAACTGTCAAAAACAGTTACTGACAGTGACTGCTAAAAATGGTGAGAAAAGTGTCTCAGGTCGAGCCCTGGGACACATCAGTTTTTCTGATTATTGACATTTCCTGTCATAAATTTACTAAAGCTATTAAGTTGGCATTTTCTAATTTATCTTACCTCAAAATGTGATCAATCCTAAGCATGCCTATTAAACTGCCAACAATACCAAACTATAACAATAACAACAACAAAAAAAAGAACTATTAACATATTACATAGCTGAAAAGCAATTAAAAAAAAAGTATGTAATGCATGGGGAAACGATTAAAAACCATGTTCAGTTCATTTTTGATTTGCTTTCATAAGTATCTTTTGTTGATAGGCAAACTATTTTTTGTTTCAACTTTTACATCATTTTTATTCTATCCAAACCTCTCCTGTCTCGTGAAGTTTTTCCTTTACTGGTTTCTTTGGAGTAAAGGAAATAAATGTCAAAATAAATGTTTTCTTTGGAAAAAGAAATTTAAATTTGAAATAGGAGTTAATTTTTATTCTTACAGCATTGGAAATTTAAATAAAGGAATGCTAAAAGAAAAATATTAATTTTCAAGACGGATGGAAAAAGACTGAAATTAAGATGCTGGAAATTAATACTTTATTACTGCCGGAGGAAAAAAAGCGGAAATACGGTGAACTTTTAGAATTCTGCTAAATACGCAGAATGATTTAAAAGATAATAAAATAAAAAAAACAGAAATCCGCTGTTTGGCAGAAAGTGGCATCCCTGCATTTTAGACAAAAAAGTATATTTGAAGAATAATAATTTCATAAGCAAATGTAAAATATCGTGAATTAAAGCTATTCTTCAAACTTCTGGCAAGCTTGAGGGCTTCCAAATAATATTTTTTTAGTTGAAGATTATAGGCGATTTAAGTACATCAATAATGAAGAAATATTCATACATAACAAGACATTTATGAGCATAAACAGCTTTACAGCAATTATAAATTAAATACAGCAAAAAAAAATTAAGTTAAAAGATATCATTGTATTATTTGAGGATTTTCAATATATTTAATTGAAGTATCACAAGAATTTAAAAGTTTATAGCATTTTAAAATTACACATACTTATAAAATAAAAAATAAGTAGATACAAATACACATATAGCAATAAAACCTTTAACATTAAAAGGAAATTCTATAATTTATTAGTGTTCAAAGATTATTTTATGAAGTTTATAAATATACAAAAATTTCTTCACTAAAAAAAGTTGTATTTCATCATTAAGTTTTTCTTTTCAGAACTTCACTATCATATTTTTCATGTAGAACTTTTTTATAAGTAACTTGATCTTTCCATAATTGAGCTGCTTCGGTATTCAAAGGACTATCAATGTTAGGTTCTGAAATAAAAATTAAGAAAGTTTTAATTTAAGCGAAATTTGAATAGCAAGCAGCTTTTTACCAATTGTAATAAGCATAAATTACACATTCGTGTCATTCCATGAGAAATGAAAAAGATAATTTAAAAAAAAATACTGATTAGTCAAAAATGAAAATTTTATTTTTTCAGTTTACAGCTTGCACGATAGGGTCATAAATAAGAATAATAATTAAAAAAAATTAAAAATTTGATATCTAATTAACTGGTGATTTTAGTTCTTTAAGAACTGTGACTAATATAACGTGGTAATTAAAACTGTATGTTAGTCACAACTCTCTGATGACTAAAAACCACGAGTATTTAATTAGTGTCAAAATATAAAAAAAAATTTTCTTATTTATGATCCTATCTTGCAAACTGAAAAAATTAGATTAACTTAAATTTTAAATAATCAGTAAGGAAAAACATTTACATTCACAGCTAAAAGTTATCATTCACTTCAATTTATATATTACTATATTTATATATATATATATATATAGAGAGAGAGAGAGAGATTTATTCAAGTGCAATACGATTTATTTATCATAAATACAATTATAAAAAATGTTAAGATATATTAATTTGTGTGGTTGCTTATATGCATTTAATTGACAACATTTATTTAAGAAAATAATTTTAAACTGAAAAGTAGGAATTAAGACATTTGGTAAATAAAACACTTAGTATTTCCAAAAATCACAATTCTGGTCTTAGTTTTGTGACATAGCAAACTTTAATACATCAGAGTTGAATTGACAAACAAATCTAAGCCAAAACAGAGATTACACGATGTAACGGAAACTGTGAGCACAAGGTGCTAGTGGATGGTAAGATTGCATTACCTTAAAAAAAGCATGTGCCTTTTTGGGATCCAATGCAAGCCAGAGCACCTGCCCAAACTATGCCTGTCATCATCAAAAACTGCATCATCCTCACTCCCATCCATAGCTTTGCTCATAGGCATAACTTACTAAGGGCAAGAGGGAGCAGTTGCCTCTTCTAAAGTTGAAGAAAATTCAGATATATCCCATTTGAAAACGATATTTTCTACAATGGGAAGCATTTTGCTCCCCCCCCCCCCGAATACTGCATGCTAGTTTATGCCAATAGCTTGAATGATTTTACAATCATATCCCTCTCTCTCTCATATTTTTTAAAGGTGGGATTTTCACAAAAATGAGAGACAGAGAGGCTCTGCACTCCAGTCAAAGTAACAGATTCGGTGCAAATATCCACCCTCTTTTAATCTATTACAACTTCTAGCAAAGTAAGCTCCCTCTAATCTGCAAATGCCTATAATCCAACATACATTTTACACGTAAACAAATAATTTATGTCTGTTAGAGACAGAAACAAACTAGTAAATACAATTAAATACTTTCAATAAACACAAATAAATCAATAAATGAGTGTCTCCAAAAAAGAATATTTAAAATAACTATTACGACCAGTTTGGTTTCAGTTGTCTAATTATATGTGAACTATTGACAATATTTTTTAGTAAAATACAGATTTTTTTTCTGGTGTTAACAAAATGACCTATAATCTGCAAAATTCTATAATTCGCACTACCCTTAGTCCCAACCTATGAAGATTCGAGGGAAATGTCCTGTACATGACATTTACAAGCAAGCATGTTTATTGAAATTTTTTAAAAGGAAGATTCAATGAAAACAGCAGACAGAGAGGCTCCAGCCAAAATAAACATTAATCTTTGGCCTGCAGCTACAACTGATTACGCAATATGATCACACACCAGAGAATTGTTCTAAGCATTTAATATTGTGCGATAGTTCTTGATGTTTTGATTGTGTCGTGGCTCCCGAGTTGGGGGAAATCGGACATTAAAAAAAAAAAAAAATATATATATATATATGTTGATAAATTGAAATTACAAATATTGACATCACACTTATTTATTTTTCTCTTTCTAGGAAAACGCCTAATAATTTACATCAAAACGAATAACTGAACTTTTTATCACAACACATTTATAGAACAATGTTTCCAAATTAAACTCACGAGATACATTTCTACATACAAATAAAATGTGTTCCGCGTGCTAATATCTCATACCATAATAAATTATTTAGAGTTGACTTCACCATAATTGCTTTGATAGTTACTGTATAGAATATTTATTTTAAAAGCAATCTTTTCAGCAGTACATTTTTACATTCAGCTTTTATTCGAGTATGTATGGCAATACACAGGGTGATTCAAAAAAGATATTAAAGTGATTCTCTTTTAAACTGAGAGTGATGGAAACATGCTTCCAATTAGAAGAGTTCATCAAAAATCTTTTATATTAAATACTAAATCATAATATAAGAGCTAAACAGTTAAAACTCCTTCCTTCTCAGCTATCCAACCTACATTGTTTAATGGGCCGCTTATTGGCAAAATGTAAACATTCTAAAAGCGATGAAAGTGAGTAAACCTTTTCCTCAGCAAGCAAACTGCTAGAAACTTAATTCAGCTACACAGTTGCATTAGCTTGCTTCGTAAACAAAATACTCAGGCAATTTTTATAATGCCACTGATTCCAAGATAAAAAAAATGTTAATTTTTCGAATTTCTTGAAGACAAGTTTCAGTAGCGCCTCCTATTGGTCATTTGTAAAAACATAAAAGGCAACCTACGTAAGACCTTGGTAGACTCATTAAGCCATTTAGTTAATGAAACTCAGGAAGATTGCTGTAAACAGATTCCTTTTGCTTTGCTGGCCTTTCGCACTGCCTACCATAGAACTATTCAAAATACCCCTGCTTTTCTCACCTATGGTAGAGATCTGGTGTTGCCATATGACTTGATTTTTTCAACAAAATTCAGGACATATCATACCTGCTAACATCTAGTGAAGAAAATCCAGTAGATTTATATGGTATCTAATTCAAAGTCACAATTACTTATTTAAGTCACAACACTATTCGAAATTTTTTCACACCTTAAATTTCACAATTCTATGTATCATTTTTTTAAAATAGGAAATTTTCAAGAGTCCTTCATAAATGTATAATCAACATAAGCACAAATCTTTATTATTGGACCAAAATACCATGGTATATTCATCCATATTAAATGAATTGACCCTAAGAGCAGTAATCTTTCAGAACTGGTGGGGAAATAAATGTGTCGATTATAAAAACTTCAAAATGTTAGAAAACCAGGAGATTTTAATGTAAAATCAGGAGACAAGGAGAACCATCAAAATCCAGTAGAGTTGGCAGGTATGACATATGCTTACACTCGATCCTATGCTAAGGAAATTGTCACCAATCTCCAGAACGCTTTTCCTATTGTTAAAGATCTCCCTGAAATAGCCTCTCACAATCAAGCTAACTCCACTCCTGCAAAATTTAATTTAAAAAACATCAAAGTTGGTGACACTGTCTTTCTACACACACCTGCACATAAACCGCACTTGTCAAAAAAGCTTTGTAAATTTAACGAGTCCCTACCATGTTTTAAAGCAATGTTCTCCAGTTTTGTTTTTGATTTCATTCTTAACTGATCCTTCAGATATTCAAAAAGTACATGTCAATAGAATTTTCAAAGTTGTAGATAGAGATGTTTTTCCCACTAATGATAATAACTTACCACGCACTTATGAGTCTGTTTTACCCGAGTCTACCCCTTCTCCTTCAACTGATGATTGGGAAGCTAAGCTGATGAAAGAGTATCCTGACCCCTTACTACCTTTTGATCCCACCTGGGATGATAATTTTGGTAGTTTTCAAGCTTCTCCTATGCCACCTGTTTTAGCCCTGTCTTGTGGCATTTTTTTTGGGGAGGAGGGAAGGGGGGGATTGTGTTTTAATGGATCTAAGTAACTTTTTATTTTAACTGATTCCACTGTTAGATGTTTATTTTCTAATATTAGTAATTTATGCTGGTATAATTAAGTCCCTGTTGTCCAGGCTCTAAGGCAAGGGGTAGGCAAATAGCGTAGGCAAAAAAATAAAATAAAAATAAAAACAGGCATGCCATGATAGTCAGAAAAATCTCCCTTGAAACGAGATTTTCTGAAAAAAATAATTATTACCAAGACTAAAAAATTTTTAATTCCTATTTGGAAAAAAGTGTGTGTGTTGAGATCAGGGATTATTGGCAGAGGTTACAAAATGAAATCAGAAAAAAAGATTTCAGGAAAGAGTTTAAATTCAATTTGCTGTCTATCACTGCTGATATTGACTGCTGACACAGTACCTAAGGAGCTTCAGCTTGAACTTATTGACACGCAATCAGATCATACTATGACAGGGTGAGTAGTCAAATTTCATTCTAAAAATCAAGCACTTTTAAGCACTTTAAAAGCACACTTTTAAGAAAAATCAAGCACGTCATCATCAATTTTTTCAAAGTATTATACATGCAACAGATCAGTAGCGTAGCCAGGAATATTTTGCAGGGGGTGGCTGAGAACTCAAAAATTAGAATGCAGTATAGCTTATAAAAATCAATATATATATATATATATATATATATATATATATATTAGGGGGGCGGGGACTAGAGATTGGCAATCCCCCCCTTCAAACTTTGACCTAAAAAAGTTTGCATATAAAAATGAGTAAGAAAAGGACGAAAATTTTTAAAAATCATAAACTGAGTTTAAAATCTTTGAAGTTGGAAAAACACACTATAGAAGAAATAAATAAATTTGGCTTGGGTCTTCAATTGAACCTCAAATTCCTGAAATCAAGGGAAACTTTCAAATACACTATCATAGGAATCTCAAAAAGCTATTATTGAAATTATTCACGAATACGTAATTTTCTCCAAATCCTACGTTCACTCATTTCGGTGATGGCTGCAGCCCCACCAGCAACACTCTCGCTATATCCTTGCAACAGATGAAAACAATTTAAGCTTACTTCAGGGATGCTATAGCATCGTCTCAATTAAAATTCCTTTTTGTCTCAATCAAAATCCCTTTTTATCTCAATTAAAATTCCTTTTTCTCTCGGTATGTCTCAACTAAAATTCGCCCCCTCCCCAAGTTTGACTCTCAACTAATTTTATTTATTTTATCTCAGTTTATCTCTAGAAGAAAAATTTTAAATCAGTTTCCCCCTTCAGCTTCTCCAAGCTCTTTTGCAGTGGCCTGAATTTTTTGGGTTCCCACCTCATTTTTTAGTGGAACAAGCCTGAAATTATAACAATTGCAACTGTATTTTACACATGTTTGGTTTCTATGAAATTATTTTAAGATGCCAAATTTAAAAAGTTTTGTGTAAAATCGTAAAAAAACTTGGGAAAAGCATAAAAAAAAACAAGAGTTTCACATAAAATCGTAAAAATCAGTGAAAAAGTGCAACCTTCAAACTGAAAGCACATAAATTGGCAAGTATGAATAGGTAAATTTCAAAATTACTACCGTAATTTATGGAAGGAAAGCCGCATCCACGATCTCTCCCCCCCCCCACCTCAAAAAAAAAAGCATCGCATTGGGATATATAAATTTAGGGGGGGGGGGGGGGGGGAAGATAAATGGTAAAAATATCTCCTTTTATCACCCCTTCCCATATAATGTTTTAAAGTATTTACCACTATATTACGAAGCTTACGATTTCCATTTTCGAATTAATCAGTGTCTGATTTCATATAAAACATATCAATTTTTATATACACAAAGGCGATTTTCTAGAAATAAATAAATAACTCGTAAAAAACTTCTTGCATTCGCAAAAAGTTCGGAAGCAATCAGATGAGAAGGCTCCAGTAGAAAGTAAATAATTTTTTTTTTTTTTTCCGTGGACGGCCAGCTGTTGATTACGTAGTGAGCACAGCAAATTGTTTGTTTTGAGCTTTGAATGTTGTGCGACAACTCTATGTTTCTATCATTTATTACTTTTGATATTTATAGCAGGGACGTACCCAAAAAAAAATTTCGGGGAGGGTCCAAAAATTTCGGAGGGGGTCCAAACGGTGAAAAAGACAGATTTTTTCTTAAAAAGACTTTATTATTATTTTCTTAACAAAAACTCAAATTTCGGAGGGGGTCCGGACCCCTTGGACCACCCCCCTGGGTATGTCCTTGATTTATAGCATATTTATTTTAAAAGCACTCAGCATTTCCCGAGTGTGCCAGTTACTGGTAGTTGACTTTCTACCGTAATAATAGCATAAGGCAGTGTTTATTTGGTAGAATGCTCCCTCACAAGGCGCAAAACCGCACGGCGAAAAACACAAATAACTTATAGATGAACTTTTTTTTTGGGGGGGGGGGTGTAGAATGATTAAACTCGCATCGGGCGCAACAGTCTAGTTTTGGTTGATATTCAGTATTTTAAAACAATCAGGCCCGGACTGCCTCTTATGGCTGCAAGTGTGAGTCAGCATTATTACCATTGTCATGGTCAACAGGGAACCACTTGCACCTGCTTTTAGGCACGCTCTTCGGGTTTCAAGATGAATAAGCGATGGGATGGGAGGGAAAAGTTGTTTTCGTTAGCGGCGTAGTGTTTATAAAAGGTTTCTGCCGGAAGCTCAGAAAAAAAAAAAATAAGCACTTCCTTGCAAATTCCAATACCTTAAGGGAATTTACGTAAAAAATAAGCACTTTCTAGAGTGCTTAAACAATTTTTAAAATCAAGCACCTTTTAAGCACTTTTCAAGCCACTACGCACCCTGTATGAGAGAAATGTCCAATGCTGTACCATCAGTTGAAGTTTATAAATCATTTTCTGCTGAAAAATTTTCACGTTGTTGTTGTTTTTGGATTAAGGCCAATTATCTGCACGAGGGATCTAGGCTTATCGGTGGGGTGCCCTCCGTGGGGTCCTAACCTGTATTTACACCAAGTTTCGGAGAAAACCACAGAAAGCTTCGAACGGTTAGGTCGATGGACGCGTGATGGGACCTTTACACTTCGCCCGTCTACCATTTCCAGTGACATAACCACTGTGCTATGGTGAGGCAAAATTTTCATGTATTAAGAGATTTTTTTAATAATTTGGTTCTACATATATTTGGGAGCAAATGTTTTCTTGCTTGAACATCAACAAGAGTAAATATAGATGCTCTTTGGCAGACATTGACTAGCAAGCTGCAATGAGAATCTCAACAAGCAATCTCATTACTGTTTTTTAAAAAATGTAATAGGGTGCACTTGTCTCATTAACGTGAATTTAAAATTAAATTTGCTTGGAGCAATATTTATTGATTTTTATCATGATACAATTCAATGCAATAATTTTAAAAGGTGCGCCCCCAACCTTTAACTTTCGCGTCTACAAAGTGGCCCCCCAAGATAAAACAATTGTACACTCTTTTCTGGCCATAGAACTGCTCAGTTCAGATGAAAAGAGGGGCTTTTGATTAGTATAAGGGGCGTCTCTTACTTCCACGGTTTTTGTAGCAGAACAAGGTAATCAATGTATTGGACACTGTCGGGGAAAATATCTGCCGTTGCTGGATTTGTGGTTTTCACACGTTACCTTTTGTCGGTAGATCCCGACTGGTCAGTAAAAATCGTAAATTCGCGATATGCTTTTCTAGCTTCGTAATTCGAAGAACGTAATGCAGATGTCCATTGCTTTTTTCCTTGTTCTTACATTTTTCAGTTATACAGCCATTCCAATTCAAAGTGCTAATCACCACTGTACCCAGTTTTTTTTATATTGTATGTGCTGCATTTTTTCCCCTTTTATGTAGTTTTTTTTTTTTTTTTTAAAGTTGCATTGAGAAGGTTTGCTATAGTTCTTCGAGGCAGGACAAGTAAATCCTCAGAGATAGGATATTGTTTTTTTTTTTTTTTTTTTTGGTAATTTTACATACTGTCAAATGTTATTTTCCAAGGGTTACACCGCCCCTCAGCCTCTCCTTCCTATGCCATTGATTGCGTCTTATTTTAAACTATAAATACATATATAAAAATGATTAATGTTACAATTGTTTCAAGAATTAAGAAAAGAAATTATAATAAGTTACGAAAACAGTATTATTTTTTTTAATGCAAAACTTTGAGATTGATATTTTGAAAATTATCAAAATTTTTTATAAAAATAAGTAAAAATAAAATTAAATAGCAACATATTTTTGCTGTTGATACTTTCAGAGTTCACAACTTCAGAATAATTAAATTTTAATTCTATTGCAGAAAAATTTTAATTAAAAAACTTGGCAATGTCAGTACTATTTTAAGAATTTTTGTTACCTATGTTTTATTTATATTTTATAGTTATACGTTTTTAGCAATAAACAAAACTAATAAAAATCAGCTAGTTAATAACATAAATTACTGTTACCTCAATGACTACCTCTAATTGATTTTTATTGTTATTCATCGATAATACATAGGCTTCTGTGGTGGTGTCACTATATTATCCCTTTTCTTTTGTTAATGATTAATTTAATTTACCTCTACCCAGGACGTTTTAGTAATTTAGGATATTTCTAGTTAAAATTTTAAATAACCGTTATGTAATTTCTTACTTTTGGGGGGCTGTTAATTATTTATTTTGTTTGGCAGTGTAAAGTGTTCTCTCTTTTGTTTACCTTTTTTTGTGATTAAATTTTCTCTTCACCGGCCGTTTTTTCACCTTCAGGGTGTTTAAAATTAATATTTACTTTTAATTGCCGTTCTGTGGATAATCAGGAGTTTAAAATATAGTGGCTGTACTTCATACCTCTCTTTTCATTAAAGTTGTTTTGATGGGATTTTTTAAAAAATTAATTTTTGTAACTTCCCGTAATCCCGCTTTTTCTTTATTTTATTACTTTATTTCTCCTGTTGTCAGGCTTCTCCCTGTAAATTTTCAATAATTTTCGTCATCTTTTAAGCTTTTCTTGCTTTTTTGAGCTATTACATCATATCTCGTGCTAGTTGCATCAGGCATTGGGGTGATGCTATTTTTGTTCCTAATTTCCCGCCTTTTTGCTTGCTAGATTGTTCTAGAACCTTTCTTTTTTTTGACCATCGGTCATTCTGTAAAGTCATAAAATTCGGGATTGAATCTAAGCATGTTGAGATGTACCATAATTTAAAGTGACAATTCGTTTACACTTGTAGCAACTAAGCTAATTTTTATAAATTATGATTACGAGCAAAACATGATTTTCTTTTATATTTAAATTTTTGGTTTGCAACCATGGGTACCCAGGGGTTATAATTTGATTTTTCTTCCACTATATGTATGTGTATGAATTGTTTGTCAGGTTTAATTGTGCAGTGCCAAAATGGTGGTAATTTGATTATGACATATGCAATTTATTAAAGCCGGCATTGTGTTCAAAATTAGTATGCTGCCTAGATGAGAGTAAAGTTTCCTTTTTTCTGTCATTTCTGTACAATTGACCTTGCTGCTGAGTCCATCTAATAATTTGGTGTAATGTTTGTGGTACTGCACGTTAAGTTTAATAATTTTTGTCTTTATTTAATATGTTAACTGTTAATAAATTAAGTTTCAATCCCATCCTTTAGCTCTCCTCATTTTGTCAACACATAACACGAGGGAGGCAAGCGAAATCCTGGGTTATTCATTCTAAAACACAACGCTTTTCTGATTAACTGTGAAATTAAATTGTAGTGTTCCGTATTGGAACACAACACTTCATTGCCAAGAAAGAATAAAATATAACTATTTGAAATGTAATTTAATACTTGTAATAGCCTATTTTATCATTCAATAAAATCCCTCCCCTGTAAAATAAATTATGTACACAGATAATTTTTTTTTTTCATTATGATATCGTAGAAACTCCATTTTCAAATTTGGCATACGAATTCCTTAGTTACATGTTTTTTAAAAAAAAGTTTCAACTGTATTATGATTTTTTAACTAGCAAAATTAATTATTTTAGTGATATACTTTATGAAAGACCTCAAAACACTAAACAAAATTACATACATCAACTCGCTGAGTCAAAACGGTCTTGAGTTAAGACTTTTAAAGATTACTGTACCATGCAAAATTTATAACTTTTTCAAAATTTCAAACTTATAACCCTAAATCATCAATATCTGTAAACATGATGTCTGGACCAATGGTAAGTTTTAATCAATTAATAAACCCGTTTCCCTTCCACTAGTTGCAGACTAGCAGATATACAGAGAGAAAAGTTGCAGTGACGCTGAATACGATAAAATTTGAATCTAAAACGGAATGTTTTCGGTCATTTTCGGGTCCAAAAATTGGCGTGATTATGAAAAATTTGTCGGCAAAACCCGATTCCCGTTATTTTACAATTACAAAATTAGTTTTTTTATGCTTTTTTTGTTTTGTTGTTGTTGAAATAAAGCATAATGGCCACCTTACACAATTTTTGTAAAAGTGTAGATTTTATTAAGTGAAAAAACTTGGTTTCAAAATTTGTTTAATCATTTGCTTAAAAAATTACTATTAAGAAAACACATTTTCGGACATAAAAGTATGTTTATAAAAGCTACCCTTATGTGTTTGTATACAATAATTACAAAAGTTGCCCTCTCTCTCTCTCTTTTTTGTGTGATATGATATGCCCTTTTCCCAAATACTGCCCTTTTTCTGTAATGTGCACCCTACCCTTTTTCATTTCTAGAGTGATCCCTGACATCGGTCCTCCCATTCACAGCAAACCCCAACTAAATACTAAACTATATGCTTTAGTTAAGGAAGAATTTCAATTTATGGTTAACCAGGTTATTTGTAGACCTAACTCCCCATGGTCGTCACCTCTTCATGTTGTGCCCAAGGCTTCTGGCAGTATTCGCCCAGTCGGGGACTATAGGAGGCTTAATGCTTGTACAGTGAAAGACCGATAGCCGATTCCCTACATATAGGATTTTTCAGATGCCTTTTTCAGTTGTAAAATCTTTCGAAAAATTGATATAGTTCATGCATATTTTCACCTCCCTGTACAACTGGATCATATTCAAAAGAGAGCTGTGTGCACACCTTTTGGCCTTTTTGAATTTCCCTTCTTAAATTTTGGGCTATGTGGGGCAGTTCAGACGTACCAATGCTTTATGAATGAAATTCTAGGTGAATTACCTTTCTGTTTTGTTTATCTAGATATCTTAATTTTTAGCAAAAACGAAAACGATCATAAATTACATGTCTGCGCATAAATTACATGCTCCAACGGTTAAACCAATATGGATTGCAGATAAATACATCGAAGTATGTTTGGAGTACCGGAAATTGCACTTTTAGGACATTGGATAACCCAGCACGGTTCCAAAACTTTGTCTGACAAAGTAACACACATTTTGAGATATCCGAAACCAACTACTGTTAAAGAACTTCAACGATTCTTAGGGTTCTTAAATTTCTTACGTCGATTTCTCCCCAATATAGCTCGACACCAGATTGAGCTGCAAACTTATCTCAAAGGTGCTAAGAAAAACGATAAGTCGAAAATCGAATTGTCCGAGACAGCCCAGGCAGAATTCGAAATTTGTAAAAAATTAATCGCTGATGCGGTACGTTTGGCCTACCCACACTCGGATGCAAAATTAGGTATTGCACGTCGATGCATCCAATTTTTCAATTGGTGGAGCCTTATTTCAAAATGTTGATAACGAACTCCAGCCTCTTGCTTTCTTCTCCTGAAAGCTTTCTGTAACAGAACACAAGTATAGTGCATACGATAGAGAGCTTTTGGCGGCACATGCATCAATCAAACATTTTCGACATATGCTGGAAGTGAGAACTTTTTCATTGTTACTGATCATAAACCTCTTATTAATGCCTTTAGATAGCAGTTAGATAAATGTTCCCCTTGGCAATCCAGACAATTAGATTTTATATACCAATTTACGACAAATATTCATCATATAAAAGATTTAGAAAATGTTACTGCGGACACACTCTCCTGAATAGCAGCAATAGGTACACCGTCTCCTATTGACTACACTGAATTAGCCAAGTTGCAAACGAACGATGAGGAGCTTAAAGACTTACTCAAAGAAAGTAACTCATTGCAGTTACGAAAACTCTCTTCGCCTATGTTTGAAGGTATCTATTGTGACATATCTACCAACTCAGTGAGACCATACATCCCGAAAGACCTCAGATGGACAGTGTTTCAAACAATCCATAATTTAGCTGACCTAGGTGTTAAGTTGTTGGGTTTTCTTCCATAAACTGTATGGCGCTAGTATCGCATGTCATGTTTTCACTCTACTTTACCTTCTATTATCTATGTTGTTGTCGATTCGCGCTCAAGATGCTGGATTCTAGAACGCGCGCATGTAAGATTCAACTGTAAATAGTAAATGCAATAAATATAGGTTAAATGTTAATCCATGTTGAATATATCTAATTATACATGGTTACCTTTTATAATATCCCAGATATACAAGATCACAATAGTTTTGGCGACGAGTTAGAAAAATATTACTTTCGATTCCTTCAAATATTGTCTTCTGCGAGTGGGAATAACTTTTGAACCAGGTACTGTGACTTTCAATTTTTACTTTTCTTTCTTCGAAATGAATTCAGAACAATTTAAAGAATTTATGACGGCGTTCGCAGAACAACAGCAAACTATGTTAACACAAATGGAAAAATATTTTTCAAAACCGAATTCTTCTGAATCATCGGACAATTTAATTAATGTTTCCCCGTTTGAAAGTTTTGAACCTAAACGCGAAAAGTTCAAATGCTACTTAGAACGTTTCGACAATTATTGTTTAATGAAAGGTGTTACAAATAAAGAGAAAATCGCTCAACTCCTGTGCGTGTCTATAGGCCCTACGCATTACAACAATCTCGCTGCTTTTCTTGGTCCAGAGAAACCTGTTAAGTCCTTATCGTATGAAGACCTGGTGAAATCTCTGAAACAGATGCTTATTCCCAAAAAGAATGTTGTAGTTTCACAGCATTATTTCCTTAACGTTTATCAAGCAGAACACCAAACTATTTCTGAATTTGTTGCCGCTTTACAAAGAGACTTGGTGGAATGTGAGTTTTCGGTTAAATGCGATTGCGACAATTCGGTTTCTATTGCTGATGTCTTTCTTCGAGCCCAGTTTATTAGGGGACTAAGAGATGACTGGCTGCGAGAACAAATTTTGCAGTCAGATGTGACCTCTTTCGACGATATCCTTTCAAAGGCAATTGCCCTTGAGGCGTCTAAAATCGAAAGCAAAGAATTGACTCAGAAAACTCCATCATGTCTATCGTTTTCTGATACTTTCGAAACCCATAAATTGTCCATTACGTCACACCAAAGAAAACGTTCAAGTTCACGATCTAGTTCAAAACGTCAGCAAATCGATTATAAAGCTCTAGGGATAGAAAATTTATGCATTCGTTGCGGGAAAAATAATCACAAGGTCAAGGACTGTCGAACTCATAGGTCAAAGCTGAGGTGTGACTCGTGCAAAAAAAAGTGGTCACGTGAGTAAGGTGTGCATTTCAACTCTGCTGAAAGCATCGAACAAGCCCATAAATTCCAATTCAAAATCTTCTGTTCATACTGTCGCATCCTATGTTCAAGATGACGATTTCAATTTCAGCGTAAATGCCATACGTCCTATTGCTTGTACAAATGAATTTCACGTTATAGACTTATTCGACATATCCCAGGACTCTGATAAATATATAGTCTCTGTCCAACTCAATGGAAAATTACAGCCTTTTGAAGTAGATTCTGGTGCCAAATTTTCACTACTTTCTATAACTGATTTCAAGAAATTAAACTTAAATATGCCTTTAGAAAATTCTAGAATCGCTTTTCGAACATATTCAGGAAATATTATCCACCCACTAGGAAAAGTTACTGTTAATGTTACATTTCGAGACAAGAATATCAAAGATGAATTGCACATAGTCCCAGAGGGATGCGCTGCTATTTTTGGTCGTCAATGGATTAGAGCCTTAAAAATTGATCTTCAACAGCTTGACGCCGATATTTCAATAGAAAGATCTGCAGTGTCTCAAATTGATCCTATAAATTTACTTTTGGATAAATTTGCACATGTATTTGAAGAACGAGTTGGTTGTGCACCCAAATTCAAAGTTTCGCTTCAACTTCGAGAAGGAGCAAAACCTGTTTTTACGAAAGAACGCGATGTCCCTTACGCACTGAGGGATCGAGTCGACAAAGAGTTAGATGCACTTGAAGCAGATGGTGTCATCAGCTTAGTTCCTGCTAGTGATTGGGGTTCTCCATTGGTTGTAATTCCTAAACCAAATGGTGGTGTTCGCCTATGCGTCGATTATAAATGTGGAGTCAACGAACGCCTTATTCAAGCAAATCATCCAGTGAGAAGAATAGATGAAGTCCTCCATAGTTTACGAAATTCAAAATTTTTTTTGCAAACTCGACTTGTATAAAGCTTATCTGCATCTCTGTGTTGATGAAGAAAGTAGCCATATCCAGACAATATCAACTCATCGTGGGACTTACAGAATGCATCGACTGAGTTTTGGTATCAAGACAGCACATCCGAATTCAATAGGATCCTCACACAAATTCTACAGGGTTTATCGAAAACGGAAGCTTACTTTGACGACATAATTATTCACGGTGAAACTTTCGAAGAATGTTCTAAAAACTTAGAATCTTGTTTGCAAAGACTGTCCGAATTCAACCTACATCTTAACAAACAGAAGTGTTCCTTTTTCAAAGAAAAAATTGAATACCTCGGGCATGTTATAGAACATAACAAGATTAGCAAGTCTCCTGAAAAGATTCGAAGAAAAATTCTCATCCATTTTATAAAAATCTCACTCAATTTCGGGGAAAGGGTGAGAAATTCTCACCCATTTTTTTCTGCAATGAAAACCCTGTAAATAATCACATTTTTGCTTTAAATTAATTATGTACCTTGTTTTCTTTATCTCCGGAGGGGGTAAATTTAATTTTCTTGTAACTTCTGCTGTTTTTCTGCTAACTACATACCTGCCAACCTGGGAAAATTCACACCAGTAAAATAAGCTCATTTCAGTAAAATTGCACATCACACCAGTAAAACTTTGTGTTGTATCCAGATATTCCTTAAATCGTTAGTGTAGTGATTTTATATTTACTGTATAATGCATACAAATTATCTACTTATTATTTACAGCACATTTTAAGAATTATAATTTCAGATAGCATTATATATATCAAATACAGATGCAGCTTATATGGATCATTTAAAAAAAAGTTTGAATTCAAGAATTAATAGTTTAATATTTTTTAATAACTATATTAATTTAACAGATTTTACATTAGTACACACATTACATTATTCTAACAGATTTAACATTAATACAAAAGTTAAAACTCAGAATTTAAGGATACTGAAGTAGCTTTTTTGGCTTTCTTCAAAAACTCCTCAGTGAAATGCTCAGTGTTGTACGATGGGACTTTACTACCAGCAAGCTCTCCAAAGTCTCACGTGACATGGAGGACCAAAACTCTGTGTGGTTTTTTCGTACAACACTAAAAGTTCTCTCACATTCTGCATTGCTATGAGGAATCAGCAGAATGGACAGCATTATGTTTGACATCTCACTGAACGTATGTAGTACATCAGCACTTGTAACTTTCCCGACTTCCACCCTCTGAACATCGATTCAGTGATGTTTCTTTAAAATATATGAAATATCATCTAATGGTAACAAACAAAACTGTTTTTCTAGTTCATCTAAAGCTTTGTCTTGGGTTTCATAATGTTCTTCTATCAGAAAAGGAAACTTCTGCACAAAATACTTAACACTGGCAAACTTGGAACATCCCAATTTTTGCAAATCTGCCACTTGTGCATGCAACAACACCTCATCACTCAGTGGAAATTTATTAATAATTTTAATCACAAGCTGTTTCAAAATATTTTATAACAGCACTGTAAAAACCTTTCCTATCTTCCTCAGTTAAACGTGATAATGTATTTTGAGCAGAGCTCCCAATCACAATATCACAGAGTACTCTTTGTGATTGGTGGATAAATGATATTTTACATCTAAAAGAGATTCCTTCTTCACCTCTGCAGGTTTGACAAACCCTGAAAAGAGCTCTTTTAACAAAGTAAAGAAGATTTCTCTCAATTTATGGATGAGCGGTGCTCCAGACTGTAAGATTGTATTTGGCCCTTCAAAAATAGGAATGACATTCAATAAAAAAAGACTGAATGCTTTATTAAGTTCAGACGAAAGGAAAATAAATATTTTTTTTTCTCGATTTAGATTTTTTTCTGCTGCTTTACATCTTTTTGCAGCAGGGTTTTCAGAACACTTATTCTTCCTTTTAAGAGACAATTTATTTTTGCTTGATTTACTACAGGACACAGTATTTTCAGACTTCTTTTTGTCTGACTGATTACTTGAAGTATCCTCAGAATTCTGTTTGCCTGATTTTTTACTAGATATATCTGAAGACTTTTTGTCCAATTTATCACTGGAAATACATTTGGACTTTTGAGGAATTCTATATGAAACAATGCCTGGTGATAATTTGCTTTTCTGACTTTATCTTTGAAAAAACTAATTAACGGATCCCACTGATCCACAAGACGTTTGAGACTTCGTCCCAAAGACAGCCATCTTGTACACACATGTTTTAAAATCTTTTCTGCTTCTGTATTGTTTTGGAATTTACGTAGCTTTTGTTTTCTTTTACAGCTTTTATTCAGATAGTAATAAATTCCAACTAAAATTTCATCTATTTTCACAGGCAATGTGGCAGCACATTTTTCTGAGGCTAAGTTTACGAGATGGCAAGAGCAACCAACAGAAATTAAATTTATTTGTTTTTCTTTCAAGAAAGCAATAACACCATTTTTTCGGCCTTGCATTACATTTGCATTATCAGACATGAAACTCATACAATGTTCAAAAGGAATGTGCATGCGTTCAAATTCATTTAAAATTAGCTCACTTATATTTCTTCCTGTAGAATCAACAGACAAATTAGGAATGCTTAACAGCTGATTTTGGATCTGATTTTCCGATGTGTTAAAAAAGGTGACAACAATTGGATAGAGTTTGTCATCGTTATCATTGCTTCCATCGCAGGCTGCAGTAAATGGCCTTCTTGCAAATACCTGACCACTGAAGAAGTTATGTCATTAGACATTTCTTTCATTAAAGCAGTTGTCTTGGTTCTTGCACATCCATATTTCTTCACTATTTCGGACTTCGGGAACATTTTCCGAAATAGCGAACCGGCATGGTCGGCGGCACTTATTGAATGTTATGTTCTATTTAAAAGGATGTGAAGAGTAATTCTGCCCTTAGCACATCAGACTGGCTGTCGCTTGCATTGAAAAAAAAAAAAAAAAAAAAAAAAAAGAGTCTATTTTGACATTCTTATTAGCACACTTTACTGTGCTGATGTGCTTGGGGTCGCTTACATGCCGATAAATATTGTTTCTTCCAGCACGCGAAATGTTGAAGCGAGAGCAGCACACAGCACAAAATGCAAACTTCGTGCCTTTTGTTGATGACTTTATACACGGAAATTCTTTACTATAGCTTTCCTTAAATACTTTAAAATATTTATTAGGCTTACTTAACGCCATCGGTTTTGTTCATATATAATTATATACACACTTTGATTTCGTCCAGTTTTAATGAACTCGCCTCGTGCTGCGAGATTTCCTGTTTGTTCTAAGGCGTGTGGTTTTCCGATTTCCTCTGTCCCTAACGCAAAGCTGATTGGCTGACGAACACGCAGCGTAAGTACATAAGGTAACTTCCCTGTAAAGCCAAACTCTACGCGGAGCATCACGTGGTTCAAAGCCAACGGTGAGAAGGGAAGAAAGCAGAAACGGGGAGGTAGTTGAGGGGGAAAAGTGTGCTGAAAGGGAAAAATCCAGCACCGAGGCTACCAGCATTGCACGCAACTGCAAACTACGATAGGCCCGGCTTCTGAACTGACCATAAGCATATAGAAAGGACAATTTAAAACGTCATTGAAAATCGTTAAAAACCTGTAAAATTTCACCTATCATCTGTAAATTTTACGGATAATCCGTAAAAGTTGGCAGGTTTGTAACTATAATGTTTTTCTCAATAGCTTAAGTTTTATTCTGCAGTAATTATCCTCAACCTTTTGTTTAAGTCCTTTTGTTAATTATTTTTGTCTACTTCAATTTTCAACTCCTAACTTTACCCAGGGTTGTATCAACTATCTCCCACTGAAGTTTTAAAGATTTTCGTAACGTTTTTGACGCACTTCGTTCTTGTTTTATTAATTTTCCTGTTCAAAATGGCCACCCTTTTTTCAGTTCTCTACTTTCTTGCTAAGATTTTTTTTCTTTGCCATTTTCTTCTTTTGCCTTTCTCCCCGCGTAGATCTTGTGTGGGCAGCCCGAGTGTTCTCTGATTGGTGGCTCGGGACAGCGTCGCTTTGAAGAGGGGAACGAGAGCATGGTGTGGGCTATCATTCAGAGAGCTGTTGCAGTGCTGAGAGGTCGGTTAAATTTATCTCTGCTCAAGAGCAAAGAGGCCCAAGCTCGACTTTAGTCGCCCCTGCAACCTAGAGAAAGGATGTAAGTGTTGAATGAATTGGCCTGAGGGCCTATTTATGCTACGGGATCACCAGGCAAACGTCTAATCTAATGAATGGCTAGCGTCTTTATAACAGTATTTCCCCCCCTCCCTTTTTTTTTTCTCTTTGGGCGACAAGCTTGAGGCCCCCCACCTCGTGCGTTCTGGATCATCTTCAGGCCTTCGCGTTTTAGAGGCCAGATGCTTCTCCTGTTTGGTTCTAGACGAATGGCTTGCAATTTGGCCTCGTGCAGCTACCTGACCACCACATCTGCCAGCAATAAGACCATGCCATCCTTTCCTTAAGGCCAACATTGTCTGGACCGTCAGCCAGTGTGAGCCACCTAATGACGACTGACGTACCCTGAGTCATAATTTCTGTACCTGCAGCTGGAGACTCTTGCGAAACCCTTTCCACCCCTCCCCTCTTCCATCTTTTGAAAGACAGTTCCAGATCAAGATTGCCAGCCATTATTCCTTTTTTTATATGCCCGTTCCTTGCTCTTTCTTCTACAGTACCCTTGCTTGAAGCCATTTTCTTTCGTATGAACTGGGAGCCTACTAACTGATTCTTGAATTCCTTGTTACTAAGTATGTTATAATTAAAAGGAAAGGGGGATAAGGTCCAAATGTAAGGCCAGTAACTTAATGATGTAACTTTTGCTGGTGCTAGGGCAACAAAGAGTAAAGTGTTTTTTTTTTTCTTTCTTTCTTAAATGTTGTTTACTAAATTGTGTATCATATGATGGTAAGTTTTCTTATTTTCCTTTTTTTTTCATGGAGAATATAATGTCACTTCATTTTTTTTCTTCTTCTAAGTAATTTGTGGAATGAGGTTATCTAAATTTTGACGGGGAATTCACTAGAAGCTCTTAGAAGGCTTAAAGATTGAAAAATTTGGGAGGGGGAGGGGGGTTCAAATACTTTTATTATATAGTTCCTTTTTTTATTTTGCAGTTTGTTCACAATAATTGTTTTGTTTGGGTACCCAAATGAATACATTACTGATGTTACTTTAAAATGAAGGATTTGATACCTAAAGTAAAATGCTGATTGCTATATTTAAGTTTTCTGTGCTATATAACACAGCGCTACATTCATTGTAATTTTGTTTCTGTTTTGACGAGTAGCTTGCTAAGTATTGATTAGAATTTTGTTAAATGAATTTTCATAGTGATCAAATTCAGGTGTACTGTGCTTATTTTTGTAAATCACATACACTCCCCAGGCAAGGTGAACCTTTTGGGTTATTACTTTATTTTTCAGGAATTGAACACAACACATTTTTTTTTTTAAAGGTTCTTTACAGGTGTTTTCCTATTCAGAAATTCTGCTTTTACTCAAATTTCACGGCCGTGGTGAGAGGTAAACACCACATGTTACTCCACACACAAGACTACTCAAGGGGGGGCAAAGACTACTTCAATGTATGGTTACCATGTTGGAGAGAGCAAAAAAGCAAGGGAAAAAAAAAAAAAACATACAAAAGTCCGGGGGGGGGGGGGGGGCATGTACAAGACCAGACATCAACTATGCAGGCAATATATTTAGCCAATTTCAAAGTAACCCTGGCATTATACATTGGACCGGATTATTAAAATTATTGGGGTATACATGTAACCACAGTTGTCAGATTTGCTGCCCAGGTAGCTCCCCATTTTCCCCACCAGGGTGGGTTTTTTCTTGGGTGAAATGGGTTTTTCCAAGATAAAACTTCAATTTGTGTAATTTAAAAAGAAATATCTGAATAATTTATTGTAAAAAGATTTAATTTGCCAGTTCATTTTTGGTAAGAGGCTTAGTGAATATGTCTGCAAGATTTTTCTTTACTTCTCATATATTTAATATCAAAAGTGTCTTTATAAATGAGTTCAGATGCAAAATATAACTAAATGTCTATGTGTATTGTACGGTAGTTCTCGATAGGAGATTTAACAAAATCTATTGCTGCCATATTATCTACATATAACAGAGGACTTTTTGAATCCAATATGATTTTTAAATTTATGCATTCATTAACTATACGATTGAAACATAACAATTCTTTAGCGGCTTCAGTCAAGGAAACAAACTCTGCCTCCATTGCACTGAGGCCAGGGATGAGATTGGCAAAAAAACTGAAATCATACAGAGTGATACTTGTATATAATATATACATGAAAAACGTTTTAAGTAAAATATCAGAACATACTACAAATATTATGCAGCTAATTAATAACTTAATTTTTTTATTCATTAATTATAAAAAAAAGGAATAACATGTTGATATTAAATAAATATGCAATTAATACACTGATAAGATTCATTTAGAATTATTATTCGATACTCTTTGAAACATTCCTTAATCATTAAAGAAGAGGTTTTCTTTCGTTTTTTTGTTTGTGTGCCTTTCATTGGTAATTCATTAACACACTTCACCCTTTGCTTTGGTGAGTTATCTTTGACAGATGTATTTGTATCCTCTGCTGCAACTTTATTTTCAACAGATACCAAGATTTCTGCACAGGATTCTTTACTAATATTTTTCTGCTTAATTATTGAAATAGTTGTAGGGACTACATAATTTTTGCAATTTTTACTTTTGCCAGCTAAGTCACCTAATTTGTTTTTTCTTTTTAGATCTTTTTGATGCATTTCCCTCTGCTTTTTTGCACACAGCTTTTTGGCTGCTTCTTTTGAGACAAGTTTCTCTCTTTTTTTTTCTGCAATTTACTGATTTATTTTTGTTTCTGTTCTATTTTTTATTTTTCTCATCTAGATATGCTCTATTAGATGACTAAGTTTTCAAAAAAAATTTTTCAATATGGTCATGCAGAAAATCTTTTTTTGCAAAATATACTACAGACGTTTTGTTTTCTGCAAGCAGGTGGTACTTAATTGTTTGAATGGCACTGAAGGTTGAAATGTTCATTCCTGTACAGCTGGATGTTATAATATTGTTCATTATACTAAAACTGGATTCCACTTTTGGGCAATGGAAACAGGTCAGTAAGGAACAGACCATGCAAGACAGTAGAGGATATTTGCCTGTCTTTTTAATTTGTAGCCACCAATCATCTATGGGTACATCTTCATTCAGACTGTAAAGTGAATCAAGATGATACTTATGCACTTCTATGTCAAAAACTTCTTTTTCGCCTGGCAATAAAATATTAGTTACCAATTAGGGTAAATCTTTCATAAATTTTAAAACAACAGAAGTTTTCCTGCGGATAGGATCTATACTTGACACAGATTTTAAAAAATCATTACCGATGGGCATTTTTGTCTGCAATACTTTTGAGCAAGCAACATACGCTTTCATGACATTATCTCTAAACAAAATAATTTTGTCATTCTGTGATTTTGGTGCTGAGACAATCAATTCTTTAACTTTTACACCTACAAAGACTAAATTAATAGGTAAGTGATAATTTTTTTTTTAATATCCAGTTCTATTATTTTTTTAATGGAATCCCCCAATGAAGCTAAAACTTCAGGCTTCATAAAACAAGCCAAAAAAGATTTAATAAGTTCAAGCTGTTTATCATGGAGTTTGTGAATGAGTGGAGTTCCAGATTGAAACAATTTCACATATTCTTGTAACAAAGGCAAAACTGATACAAACAGATTAGTGACTAACTTTGTATAGTTAAGCTGTTTCCAAAAAGCTTTCCAGCAATCCTACTTTTACGGTCTTTTCCCCGCTTGTGTCATTTTTTTCAGCAAGAGAGGAATGTATTTTTCTAATACATTCTTTTCCAGCTTCAGCAACATTATGAAGCTTATATATACTTAAAGTAATTAAAAAACTTTGTAAAAAACACATATAAGAAGTAAAAGGAAAGAGGATACGCGTTTCGTTCAAAAATTGTTTTGAACTTCTTCAGTCCAAGCCCTTCGTCGTAAAGAACACAGGGAACTGAAAAGAGAAAAACAAGCAAGATGTTGCCACAAGGGGCAAAGAAAAGTCGAACAAAACCACGGAGAGGGGAGAAAAAAAAATTAAAAAAAGGGGGATAAAAAGGAAAGGAAAGAAGCACAAAAAATACAGAAATAAAAAAGAAAAATAATAAAAAAGGGAACACACAAGTACAAACACACACACAAAAAAGAGAAAACAGAACAAACAAACAAAAAACAAATAGCACATGTTTTTTAAAAAAAACGTAAATACAAAGTTAAATAAGACGCCATGTGAACTGTTCGCTGGTTCTAGACCATTCGTGAAACATTTAAAGCCCTTCGGATGTGTTGCGTACGCTGGAATACCCCGTCGCCAACGGACACACAAACTTGATGCTAGGGCGCGGAAAGGATTCCTGATAGGATACGCCTTCAGGACGAAGGGCTATAGGATATGGTTTCCGGACACAAATAAAATTATTGAAACAATAAATGTCTCGTTCCGGGAAGATCTGGCATATAAGGATACACTAAGTGGAGCGGTGCTGGGCCCTGATAACACGTCTGAAACGGATTCGGTTGATTCTCCCGATCAAACAAGTAGTAATGGTGAGGAGTTAGGTTACCCCATTACTCCGGGTGTGTCTTATGAGGATCCTGTTTCTGATGAAGTAGTTGTTCCCTACTCTATGCCCGACCCTAGAGTTGTAAATTGGGAAAGGAAGGCGGTTCCCAGAAGGGATGGGTCACGCACCGACATCTATTACTTTGAAGAGGGCAAAGGACAAAGGCTAAGGTCACTGATTGATGTTGCTAGGTATTGCACCAAAAATAAAATTTCTTATAAACCCGAACTTTTTGATTTTTCAGGCTCAAATAGAGAGGAAGGGGTTATAACAGAAAATGCAATTTCCCCAATAGTGAACCCTCCACCAGTATGAGCATCTCAAGCTGACTAGATCGTGTAGTTGTCCCTAGGACATTTAAACAGGCAGTCAAGTCAGAGTACAAAGAAGAGTGGCTTAAAGCCATGAGGGAGGAAATTGACATAATGAAAGATCAGGGGGTATGGCATTTAGAAGACCTGCCAAATAATGTCACGCCTGTAGGTTGTAGATGGGTTTTTACCCTAAAGCGAGACGAGACTGGTAAAGTAGGTTAACAATTGTAAGGGTAAACTTTGAGGTAAACAATTATTCCTCCAGCACAATCAGACATCGGCGAATCCGCCATGTTGTTGTATCATGATCGGAGCCGGCAGGCACACGTACGTTGGAGTGACATAGAGCAATCTGATTGGCTACTGCTTACCGTTGCTTCACCACTCGACCGGAGTGGGCATTACCTCGTATCAGTCCACGGCAGAATCATTTAAAAGTAGCGGTCTTACATGCCAGCTTCAGTTTCGAGTTTCGTTTTTAGTGTAGCACCATGCAGGTGTAATACAGTGAGCCAAGAAGGCTACCTCTGCGCAGGAAGGGCATTACTTTTATTTTTAGCAGCTTTTGATTTTTAAGGAAAGTTTATTTTAGCAATATTTCAATGGAGTTCAATGATCTTATACAGTATTTCAAACAGTTATAAAGTAATCAATTATAAGGATGTGGATTCAAAATAATTGCATATTTTTTATCAATATCCCCCGGCATCCAATATTTAAAGTGTCAACTTCCTATTCAACTTATTGTGCTGCTGCCATGATCTCCTTTTTGTTTTTGAATGAAAAATTAGTAAGATAAATGATTTCTTTAATTACACCAATTTACTTACCTAGTCATTTTATATCTGTTATTTTTTTTTGTTAATTGTTAAATAAAAATTAATGTTTGTTATAAATTTAAAGGTGCTGTGGTTCATTCACTCAATAAACCCTTGCGTTGTGTAACCCTTTCCCTTTTTAAAATTCTTAAACATAAGCCAGGTTCCTTTGGACAGTTAAAAAGAAATCTGTAAAAAACCAATAATTTATCTCCCTTCCCCAAATAAACTTACTCTAAATAACAGTGACAGTAAACAATTTATTAAAAAGAACATTTGACATAATTATATAAAACATTAAAGTAAACAATTAGTTCCGCGGATCCGACAGAATCTGGTAGAAACAGGATAAAAGTCACCTTCCGCATGCATCTAAAATCAGGGGGAGAATACGAGGTCTTAAACACAAGGAATCTCAAAAGTTACTACTCACAAGCGGGCCCGCTGTCGTGTTGGTTACGCTGGAAGTATGCGGCGTTGAGAGTCATGGCCAGAGGGAGGCGCACACCAAAATGTCGTCAGACCGAGGCTGGATCGCAGATCAATCTTGGCTCAGAACAGTTTCGCTCTCTGGTCTAGATCTTCTGGCCATGCCGTATCGTAATGCGAGGTTTCAGTACGGTAACGTTTGGGCTCACGGAGGGTCAGTTTACGTCCTCTCGGTGACCGTCCCTTCTTTCGCTGGACTCGCAGTTTTCATCTCGCATCAAAAATTCATGGTTTCTCATTTTCCTCCTCGCATCAAAATTCTCTAGGTCTTTCCTCTCCGAAACGTCCTCTCGAAAAAAAAAAAAAAAAAAAAAAAAAAAAAAAACCGTTTTTTCTTCTCCCCGCGCGAAGGGTACCACAGAGGGGGCAATAAAAATACCCCAGCGGTCGAAATCCGTCGCTGAGTGGCCAAGAATGCTATAAATTTTATTGCGGGACATAACTCCCCGCCCCAGCCCCATTCTCGGTGAGAACGGAGGCAGGGGACCCGATGGACCCCCTCAGCAACACAAACAAAGCCCCAAAACACAGGAATTTAGATTAAAGCTCGAAAATAGCCCCAAAACCAAAATTTGACATTAGGAGTCATCTCTTCATCTCCTACGCACAAAAAAGATACCAAACACTAGCTATTAATTCCAATTACCAATAAATAAATATGAAACCCAAAATTAAACGTAAACAGCAGGAGAGTACAGAAACTTTAACATTAAGGTATTTAAATTAATAAGCTATTGCAAAATTAAACTTACATAACAAAAGAGGTAATTAAGATCTCAGTTAATTAAATAATTAAATAAGTAATTAATAAAACTCTGAAGAGAGGACTCCGCAAAGCAACACAACAAAGGTCTGGTTATTTGAAGTCTTTAAAGCAATTTTTTTCAGCATTACAAATTTGAAACTTACAGGTATCCGGGAAAGAACAGCAAACACTACCACTGAAAGTTATTATGACTCTGCTAAATTAAAATAAAAATTATGGTGATAGAAATTTTTTTTCCACTAAAACCCTAATGGGTATCTCAGAACCCTTTTTCAGTTCAACAGGAACTCAGCTTTGTAAACATGTACCCCATGTACCACAGAAGAGATAAGAGTATACAGCTCATACACCAATCACGAGATACTTTCGCAGTGACATAAGAGCTAGCAGTTAGCAATAAAAGAGTTTGAGAATGCCAATGGGCTTAGTTCAGGAACGAAATTATTGGACATGAGGAGAGCAGGGACGAATGTCTACAGTGAATCGCGTAATCATTGGAACTTTTTGCAGTAAGCTTTCAGCCAACTGAAGTGTTTACAATCCTTGTCTCCAAGTCTGTGGCAGGAACGTCCATAAACATGGCGGTGGATTATTACACTTGAAACACGAGTCGAAAAAAAAATTTCGGCAGATTGCACTTACGAAAATTTTTCTTGCACTTTAAATTCTAGAAAGCAAACTAAATTAAACAATATTTCCAGGAGTCAATACTAAAATTTCAGGAGTCTACAGAAAAATTAGTAAAATCCAGCAGTTTTCCAGGGCCCTTATTGTTTTAAATCGAAATCCAGGAGTTTTTAAGAATTTCCAGGAGGTGTATGAACCCTGTCATCCCTGTGAGGCTGGTACACTTTTGTTTAAAAGTTCTCCACGCTACTGGGGAGTTGCCTAACAAGACTATTTGACCACCGATTGAAGTTCAATCGTCTCGATTCGCAGTATAGTCTGCGGAGTAAGTCGTTATTTTTAAATCTCTGCAGGAAAGTCACAGTTTCAGATCTTGTGTTTTATGCGTGTACCCTAACAGTTTTAATAAACCGTTCCAGTGAACATCTTGGGCTGAAGTCAGCAATTTATCATCAAGTACAGGACGTGTTTCTTTAACGGATACGATATCCCACATCCCTCTTTCTAATAGAACGTACTTGATATCAGCTGCCCAAATAGTATAGTTCGAATGATTTAATTTTTTTAAAGTTACTTGCATAACTACTAGAGTCATCATCTTTTAACTTTGCTGTCCCCCATTCTTCAATTATCACAGAGCTTCTTGAAAAAAAAATGGGGGCAAGCCTTTTTATTTTTCTATACACTACACTGTCTTTCAGCAAAGCTTCTTTATCCTCTACCCATAACCGTTGATAGTCAGTACTGAATGGGCAAGTGTGGACAGTCTGATAAAAATTTAACGTCTAATAATATCTCAAGTCCTTCAGTATTAACTTCTAAAACATACCTAAAAGATTAAGTTAAGATTCACATACGGAAGTATACTCAATATTAGTTAAAAATCATTAAAAGCCTTTTAAAATCTGTGAAAAACATTAAAAACACAACACACCAAGTGTTTACAGTTGAGTGCTTTCGGCTGCTTCGTCCGCCGCCATCCTCAGAACTGGTGAAGATATCTTTCTCTCCAGCATGCCGCTCCAGACTTCATCGATTTGCACGCGCGTTATGTCGTTGACGGCATCCTCTTGTGTTGAGATCTCTATTGCTTTACGTTTTACTGAAGCTATGGTTATTATAATTGGCTATTTTTTTAACGTTATTAAAATCTATTTGATTAAAAGTAGTAGGAAGGACTTTCTTTAAAACTTTAAAAGGTTAAAAATACACAAATAAAATCCCTCGGTAGCAGCCACCACCTTCCTCAGTCATCACCGTTTCTTGCTTGCACTGATCTTTTCCTATACACCTTACCCCATCCCGGATTGATCTGCGCACGAGTCATGTCATTAACGGCGCTATCTGTAGTTAAGATTTGAAGTGTCTCCACTTTAAGTGCATAATTGATATTTTTATAGTCGGCTAGTTTTTTGATTTATTTAAATGTCTATAGGCTGTTCTTGGGCTATGTTAGATAGAGCTGTGCTGGATTTATTGAATTTAATATCGTTAAAGTGTTCCTTTTTTCTTTCTTTAATTTTCCTTTTAGTCATTCCTATATAGCACCCAGATTTATTTGAATTATTAAAGTAAAATTTATTTTATAGATTCCGGCAGTTTCATTTTTATCTATTGGTATTTTTCTTGGCAGCCTCATTGGATATTGTTATAGCTGCTCCCCTGCAGTATGGTATAGCTTTAGTAAACATCAGTTTCTCTTTTTGATGGTTGCTTATGTGTTCAAGTTTTTTAATTCTATTTTTAAAGAGGTTCTTGACAAGGGATTTTGGATAGCCTTCATTTTTACATTGGGTTTTGATGAACTGCATTTCATTTTTGAGGAGGTTTTCGTCGGAGCATATTGTAATAGCGTGATTGACATAGGAATGGATGGCGGCAATTTTAAATTTGTAAGGGGTTTTTGAGGTAAAGTTTACTATTTCATTATTGTTTGTGGCTTTTCTTAAAAACAGTCGTATGGATATGGTTTTTCTTATCTATAATGATTTGGAAATAGGAGTTATTTAGAATAAGGTTGAGAGTGCTGTTTAAGGTTGCAGAGATATTATTGCCAAAGCTGGAGGTGATTTGCTCTTTTTTAACTGTATTAATTTCTTGAAGATTAATAGATGGATACAAGTTGGTGACATCAAAACTAATGAAACATTCTTAGTCATTTATTGTTATATCTTTACGATGTTGAATAAAATGTTTGGTGGACAAAAGAGTATTGCTATTGGGAAGTAAAAGTTTTTCAAGAATGGGTTTTAAATATTTTTCAAAATCATAGGTAGGTCCTTCACACTTGCTTGCAACCTTTCTTCTTGCCAAAATTAAAGAAACACGGCTATTTTTATTTTAGAATATGCTATGTGTATTCCCTCACCCACCCACACAAAAAAAAAAAAAAAAAAACCATTTTGGTGATGCTGCATATGATTTAGGAAGCCAAGTAACGGCATACGATTTAATATAAAACAAATCAATGTTTTTAATTTACAAAGAGAAATATAACTAAATAAATAAAATTCTGTTTGGGAAGTCAATGGTAGAGGAGGGAGAAAGAGAGTGGTTCTGTAGTGGAGGGAAAAGGGGGAAGTTCCTTGTTTTTTTAAAGTAAACATTTCTTCCTCTTTGACCCAGCGGGCCAGCTGTTATGCTGATAATGCATAATGCATGCATAGGAGAATAATTGTTTATTTTAAGCTTGGCATGTTGTGGGATATATCTAATGTCTCAAAATTAATTCACTAGGAAAGCCATAAAAAAGCAGATCGTAGAAATTTCTTAATTGTGATTTTCTCTGTTTACGTCCGCAGTGTTAATGCGGTTTATGGAGAATTGCAGTTTATAGAATTGCGGTATATCGATCTTCTACTGTAATAAATAAGACAACTTTTTAAAATGCCCACTACTACTTGCTCTTTGCTTGTTTTTTCTCATGCCCACCAAGGGGGGAGGGGGCATATCCCACTGATTGGAAACAGCCGATATATATATATATATATATATATACATACATACATAATAAAATGTGTAGTCAGGTAGTATTTTAAGAGAATGATAATAAAACATACCCGAAAGCAATGATTGAAGAGACAAAAGTATTGTACGCACATCATATAATGCAGTCCATTTGTCTTTTAATATATCCAGACAAATATCGCCGTGTTCATCAACATTTGGATGAAAACATGCTGTTGTGAAATGCACATGAGGTGCACTGTAAGGATAATTGTTAGGAAATTCTAATTTCAGTTTATAGGTTAAACCTTCATAAACCTGCAAAAAAAAAAAAAAAAAAAAAAAAACCATACATAATTACAACTTATTTATATAGCTTTTATAAATAACTACATAAAGAAAACATTTTTGTGGCAATTATTATTCATTAATAAAATATTTTAAGGATTAATTATCCACAAAATAAAATTACCCATTTGATAACATTTTCACTGACAGCAAGGGCACCCTCAGAGGTTGTCGTCTCCTTCCTTGCATGAGGAACATCCCCCATTCCTTTTTGATGCACACATTTGTTATGTTATTGATGGCACTATTTGCTATTTTGATTTCAACGGCTTCATGCCAAAATGCATTTTTTTAATTTTTAAATAGCAAATAACAGGAACAGAAATCATGCATTTAGGTGTGAAGCTCTTGAAATTAAAATGACAGATGTTGCCATAAATGTCATGACAAATGGAAGAATGGAGGCATCATGGAAGAATGGAGGATGTTACTAGGGCAAGATAGAGACAGTAATATATGAACATGACCCATGCTGGCAGCAAAAAATGTTATCAAATTGATTTTAATTTGGAAATTTTAAATGTATACTATGACCATACTCATTTAAAAATACAAGGTGCATCACAATTTCCTCCCAGGTTTGGAAGGCTTATACCAAAAAAACATACTATATACCTATCTATATATATATACAGAGGTCACGCTGTCGATTGCCGACGTCGCAAATTGCAATAATAAAATTAGTTTGTCGAAAGAAAATACGATTTGGTGAAAATATTGGCAATTGCATTTCTTAATGATGTCCAGCGAAACTTTTAAAAAAGCCAGTGCGACCCCTGTATATATATTACCAATACAGCAACAAAGCTGATTTTACTGGAGAAAGAAATATTACAAGTTTTATTTCACAAATCTATACATATAACAAAAGAGAGTGTCTGTGTATGTGTCTGTCGTTCGCGCAGCGGATTAACTGTCCAGTTGAATTGCACCAAACTTTGCACATGGGGACCCAGAGTCCTGGAAAGTGCACCTTGGACATATTAAATAACTAAAAAAATTTAAAAATAGTTTACATCATTTTCGACCATTCCCCCCCTTCTTAATAGAAATTGACAGCAGCGTTTAAGATTTTCGCCAACTTTTGCCCCTCTAAGCCTGTATCGAAAAGCTATGGATTATTTCAACAACAAAAAACACGAATAAATAAAAATAGAATAAAAAAGAAATATATACATATACATATGATTATAGACACATGATTCAGCTTTCATTTTAAAAAAAGTCTATCATATGTTTTTGGTCAGTAAAAAAATTAATTAGTAAAACCTGCATAATGATTTCGGCATGTTTAAAAAAAAAAAAAAAAGATTTTTCGTCGTTTCATTTCTCCCGCGTTCTGTGCGGAGGTGAGGGGGATACCTGTCATATGGGTTGCTATGGGAACAGTCAGTAATATGCCAGGATTTTGTTTCAGGGAGGGGGGGAGGCGGAGATCAAATTGTAAGCTAAGTAAAGTGTCCCATTTCGATGTGGGGAGCTGCAGTCCCCCCTCTCTCTACGCCCCTGGGAATAGTGGAATTCGCAGAGTGCCAGGAAATCTTTGGCAAAGTGGCAGGTACTCAACCTCGTAAAGATTGGCGACATTGTTTGCTCATGAGAATACTGAATTAAGAAATGCGGCAGCTGAATGTAGCATGTAAAAGTAGCCTGCAGGTTGCAAGCAGTCTGTTGGCAGACCACGTGGTTGCCGAAGGCGAGCGGCCCATAGGTTGCACATTTTGGTCACTAAGCGGCCTGTTGGTGGCCACAGAGGCATCACTAAGGAAGGGGACAGGGGGTGAGTATCCCCTCACGAAAATATTGTTAGGAAAAGTAACTGTAAACCTTACCTTAAAGGTTCCATGACATGTAGCTGTGTTCTCTTTATTATATCTGAATGCTGTATAACTTAACTTTATTTGCCTTAAAAATCTAAAGGCACAGATAGCTCTTATTTTTTATTAATTAAAGTTCTTACTTAAAACTATTATAATATCAACGCTTCAAACAAGCACCTAATTGCTGCAAAACGTTTTGCATAATGTGTTTCTGTTTTTGGCCGCTAGAGGCGCTGTACTCCCGGCGACTTGCCGCTGAGCTATTTTTCTCCTTTTTCTTTTCACGTCACAGGTCCGCAGTCCTTGGTGACGTCGTTGCCTGGCCAACAGTATAAAAGTTCGCCGTTCGCCGCGATAGAGAGAGAGAGAGGAGGCGAAAAGGGTGATACGACAGATGCGTATGGAAGGACGCTCGAAGCCAGCCATGTGAGATGCTCTGAGCTGAGTCAAACGATTAATCTGGCGAGCCATCCCGTCGCAGCTTCCAACAAAGCCTTTTTTTGATTATGCCGCTACAAGCTTATCTCAAGGTGATGCTGTTCGATTCGTTGTCCAGAATGTCCGATGCCACATAGATGCTGTACCACATCAAATGCCTGTTTTTTTGTTTCCATTTGTTCATCCTCATCTGTATACCAGCCTTCATGCTTCATTACTTAAATAAAAGAACTATCAAGGTAAACGTTTTTGTCATCTTTTACCTGGCAAGCCCTCAATTCATTTTTCTTACTAGCTTTCACTGATCAAAGTTTTGAAGTATAAAACTCTGCTAAATCCAGACATTTCGGTTATGGGCCACTGCCATTTAAAATTATGTGAAGATTATGTTATTAAGTATATGCATGTATTCCTTGATTTTAACTATTTACAAAAAGATTTTAACGAGCATTAAGAGGGCGGGCCCTGATTAGAAGTTTTTAATTATATAAATCTATCTGAAATCAAAAAAAAAAAAAAAAAAAAAAAAAAAAAAAAAAAAAAAGGAAACTATATCGATGCAAGTTGATAAATTGGGCTCTGATAACTATGAGACATGGAAAGAAGATATAAAAGTCTTGTTAATAGATAGAAATTGCTGGGATATTGTAACCGGCGAAGAAATTAGACCAAAAGAAACGGAAGTTAAAGAGTTGAGGGACTATAAAATTAGATACGGTAAAGCGTATAGTACCATATATTTAAATATATCCAGTGAATATAAACCCCTCCTCGCCGGGACATATGATCCCAAGGAAGTTTGGGAAAAGCTAAAGAAACACTTTAAGCCCGAATCAAGAGCTCGTTCTATCGCTTTGACCGATGAGTTCTTTTCATGCAGAATTAACGACAATGAGGAAGTAGGATTATTTGGTGCTCGTTTAAAATCTATTGCAACGCAGTTGCGTGAAGCTGGTACACCATTAGCGGATTGGTACCAATCTTTTCAATTAATTAGATATTTACCCCCTGAGTACGCAGGGATTGTGCAGGCCATCTATAGATGGGATGACGATGAATTTAAGTTCGATAAAGTCCTAGCTGAATTATTAGCCGAGGAAGCCAGGTTGAAACAAAGCTTAGGCGACCGTGCCGCTATTGCTATGTCCAGTCAAGCCAAACATGAAAAACGTACCCCTCGTAAAGGAAACTTTAAACGTGAGACGAGGCGCTGCTATGGATGCGGGAAAACCGGACATTTAAAAATCAACTGCAGACACCCTCCTCCCCAAAAGCAAAAAGGATCTTATCACCCTAAAAATTTTATTATTGAAGCTTATTCTAAACCAAGTAATTGAAAATGATCGTTCATGGGTTTTTGACACTGCCGCAAGTAACCACTTTTGTAATGAAAAAGATCTATTTAAATATTTTACACCCATTAAGGGTAAGTCAATGTCCGTCGCCATAAATGGTATTGAATGTCCTGTCGAGGGGAAGGGAACCGTAGTTCTGAATTTCCAGAACGGAAAGATGAAACGTGTTTTGAGAAATGTTTTATACTCCCCTGAACTAAGACGTAATTTACTATCCGGTTCTATCCTCGATTCAGAAGGTCTTACCTTTAGAGGTGGTCAGGGTAAAGTTCATGCATTTCTGAAAAATAATCGAAAATTATTCACCGCCTATAAGAAGCAAGGACTGTATTTTTTGTATCCCAAGTATGATAAATTGAAGCGAAATTCTAAAAATACTCATGAGAAGAAACCAGAAGCAAATGTCTCCTCTCCCCCTAAATCGGAAGATTTAGAACTCTGGCACCAAAGGTTCTGTCATATTAATTATAAGTCCATAATTGAAACTAGCAAATCAAACTGTGTCTTTGGCCTTCCTACTTTAAGAGCAAACCCCGAAATATCATGCCATAATTGTAAAATAGCTAAAACGAGACGTAAAAGTTTTAAAAGCATCCCTTCAATCCGCTCAACTAAACCCCTACAACTTTTACATATGGATGTCTGTGGTCCACTTCCCAACCAGTCAATAGTTGGTCATCGTTTCTTTTTAACAATAACAGACGACTACTCCAGGAAGACTACCGTATATCCTATGAGAAAGAAAACCGAAGTATTTGAGTGTTTTAAGAAATTTCAAAGAAGGGCAGAAAGATTTTTAAACACTAAAATTATTAACATCAGAACCGATAATGGGATGGAATTTTGTCATAACGAATTTAAAAAGTTTTTAGATGAAGAAGGGATTCACGCTGAAAGAACAAACGACTATACTCCCGAGCAGAACGGAGTTAGCGAGAGATACAACTACACTGCCCTAGATGCTGTAAAAGCTATGCTAAGCTCAAGCGGATTAAGTAACAGCTTTTGGTCAGAAGCACTACTTTGTTTTACCTACGTTTGGAACCGAACTTGCCACGCTAATCAAGTAAGAACGCCTTTTGAACTTTTTAGTGGCCGTAAACCTTCCATTAAACACTTAAGAATTTTTGGCTCGAAAGTTTACGTGGGAGTACCTCGTCAATTAAGAAATAAACTTGACATGAGGGCAAAACAGGGCACTATGGTGGGTTACGCGATGCAAAGTCGTGGATACAGGATTTGGATCCCTGGCGATAGGAAAGTAATCGAGACTTCTAACGTTAGATTCGAAGAGGAAATACAAAAACATGAAAGCAATGGAGTCGTACTGGACCCTATAAGTTCACCCAACGAGGATTCGGGGGATAGTGAATGTGAAGACGAAACACAGGAAAAGGATTTTATTTTTGACAAAAAGAAAGAAATGTATTTAGGTAAGCCAAGTACATCTGAGGAAGGGGAAAGTGACGAATCTGAAGGGGAGAGGGAATCCTATAGAAACGTAAAAACGCAGCTTAAAACAGTAAACTGGGTTAGAAGAGCAGTTCCAAGAAGAGACAAGTCTCGAACCGATATTTATTACGGAATTGAGGGCAGTAATGTCAGGTTAAGATCCCATAATGATGTAAAAAGCTACTGCAATAAACACGGGATTAAATATGATCCAGAAATGTTTTGTTTTAAAGGTAAAAATACATACTCGGGCATTGTACAAGATGAAGCTAATTTTTCAGATTCCTGACTAGAAGAAATTCAAATACCAAATAATTTTTTCCAGGCAATTAAATCTCCCGAGGCAGAGAAGTGGATGCAAGCTATGAATGACGAGCTAGATATAATG
This sequence comes from Cheiracanthium punctorium, assembly GCA_038373885.1. Classification (NCBI taxonomy): domain Eukaryota; kingdom Metazoa; phylum Arthropoda; class Arachnida; order Araneae; family Cheiracanthiidae; genus Cheiracanthium; species Cheiracanthium punctorium. The sequence continues at coordinate 65,739 of JAWZYV010013635.1, forward strand.
AATGAAAGAAAAGTATGGGACTTAGTTCCGAAACCTGAAAATGCGAAAATCATCGGAAACCGATGGGTGTATACAGTAAAAAGAGACGCTAGTGGAAAAATCGTACGTTTTAAATCAAGACTCGTCGCCCAGGGTTTTGGGCAAAGAAGAGGGGAAACTTACGATCAAGTCTTTAGTCCTGTTGTTAATTTTACTGTAATTCGTTTCTTTTTCTCATTACTAGTAGGTCACTATAGATGGAACCACTCTCAAGCTGATGTAACCTCCGCGTACCTGTACGCTCCGATTGAAGAGGAAATTTATATGTTCCAACCTCAAGGTTTCAAGAAAGAAGGTAAGAAAGATTTTGTATGTAAGCTAAATAAAGCCTTGTATGGTTTGAAGCAGAGTGGCAGAGAATGGTTTAATGAGTTTCACAAAATTTTAACTGAATTACACTTTTTCAAGCTTGAGTGGACCAACTGCGTTTATGTTTACAACAATCTAGTAGTGTTACTTCTATACGTTGATGACATTGTACTCCTAGCTAAAACAGAAAAGGAAATAAACCACGTATTCGATTTATTAGAAGGAAAAATCAATCTTAAGAAGTTGGGGAAAACAAGAAAACTATTAGGCGTTCAATTTGAAGAAAATGAAAATGGCTTATTTATACATCAAGAGGAATACATAAACAAGATTTACAACCGCTTTAAAAGTTTTAATATACCCATCTCATCCCTTCCAATCGCTCCGGGTATCGTAATGTCAAAAATGGACTGTCCAACTAACGCCGCAGAAGTTAAAGAAATGGAAAAATTTCCCTATCGCAACATCTTAGGATGTTTGTCGTTCCTTGCAAGCAGAACCCGTCCAGATATTTCATACGCAGTAAATGTTTTATCACAATTTCAATCTAATCCCGGATATAATCATTTCAATCAATTATTAAAATTACTTGGCTACGTTAAATCTACTTCACACCTCAAATTAAAATTATCTAATATAAATCAGATTTCCATAAATTGCTACTCAGACGCTGATTTTGCTTCAAACAGAGATGACCGAGTGTCAATGGGAGGATATATTTTAATGCTGGATCAAACCCCCATATCATGGCGTACGTCGAAACAGAAGTGTGTCGCTCTATCTTCGATGGAGTCGGAATTCATCGCCCTGACAGAAGCCTCCAAAGAATTGCTGTGGATACATAGAATTTATAATGAGCTAATAAATCTAAAACTACTTCCCAAAGACCTGGATAAAGTTACACTTTTTTGCGACAATACTGCCGCCATAGATTTCAGCAACTCACCCATTGAGAACAGCCGGACGAAGCACATACATGTAAAGTATCACTTTTTAAGAAGCCTAGTTATAGATAAATTATTTACCTTAAAATATATAAATACAAAGAATAACCCAGCAGATATTTTCACAAAACCTCTTCCAAAGACTGGACTTTCAACATTCAACGAAAGATTTTTTGTTCAGTATCAAAGCCCTACTCCCACTAAAGGGAACCTAGGCAAAATTTTTTGAAGAGTCTCTTTAGACTTTTTTTTGAAAAGAAAATTTCAAAGTCCTACTCCCACTAAAGGGAACCTAGGCAAATTTTTCTGAAAAGTCACTTTTGACTTTCTCTTTTGAACATAACCTTTTTGTCAAGTCGAAGACTCTCTACGAAAAAAGGGGGAAAGGAAAAAATTTCTTGATCTTTCTGAAAAAAAAAAAAAAAATGAAGAAAAAATATAGCCTTGGTCAAGAGGATTTGTTCCTTTAACGGTGACTCGTCACCATCCTTCTTTTTCCATTGTTTGTTTCTTTACTTTTACAGATGTAAGGAGTAAAGTTCCCCACGGAGTATACTGTTCTGGGGGTCAGGACCCTTTTTCGCCCATTCGAGCAGCCTCAGCTACGTCTCGTGAGGTGAAATTGTAATTTGCCAGAGAATGTGGTGGAGAAGGTGGATTGTTCTTAGACGGTATATTTTCGTCATTCGTCACAGGAGATGTTATCTTTTAATTTTGTGAGTCCCAGTATGTTGAATGGAAGCTCCTATATGCCCACCTTGCTCTGTGAATGTAAATGACTCAAACAAACTTTTCTATTTTTATCTCTTTTCTTAAGAGTGTTTTTTTTTTTTTTTTTTTTTGAGGTGCACCTCACCCCTAAAGAAAGTACAAGCTTGTTGGTTTTCTTTGTAAAGTGAATGCAAATGTGTTTAATTGCATTATGTGAATCTTTTGAAAAGTGTTTTTTTTTTTTACTAACGTTTTTTTTGACTGGCCAGTCGTACTTTATACTACTCGTGCTCTATAGTGTAACTATGCATATTTTGTACTAACCCTTGTGCTTTCTCATCTGTGTTTACCGCTATTTGCATAATATGTCCTTTGTTCTTTTCAGAGGGAAAAGTACTTACTCTCTTTTGAAAGAATTTTTTTTTACTTGTTTGAAGCAGTTCCTTTTGCCATGTCATGGAAGGCGGGCCATTGTTAGGAAAAGTAACTGTAAACCTTACCTTAAAGGTTCCATGACATGTAGCTGTGTTCTCTTTATTATATCTGAATGCTGTATAACTTAACTTTATTTGCCTTAAAAATCTAAAGGCACAGATAGCTCTTATTTTTTATTAATTAAAGTTCTTACTTAAAACTATTATAATATCAACGCTTCAAACAAGCACCTAATTGCTGCAAAACGTTTTGCATAATGTGTTTCTGTTTTTGGCCGCTAGAGGCGCTGTACTCCCGGCGACTTGCCGCGGAGCTATTTTTCTCCTTTTTCTTTTCACGTCACAGGTCCGCAGTCCTTGGTGACGTCGTTGCCTGGCCAACAGTATAAAAGTTCGCCGTTCGCCGCGATAGAGAGAGAGAGAGGAGGCGAAAAGGGTGATACGACAGATGCGTATGGAAGGACGCTCGAAGCCAGCCATGTGAGATGCTCTGAGCTGAGTCAAACGATTAATCTGGCGAGCCATCCCGTCGCAGCTTCCAACAAAGCCTTTTTTTGATTATGCCGCTACAAGCTTATCTCAAGGTGATGCTGTTCGATTCGTTGTCCAGAATGTCCGATGCCACATAGATGCTGTACCACATCAAATGCCTGTTTTTTTGTTTCCATTTGTTCATCCTCATCTGTATACCAGCCTTCATGCTTCATTACTTAAATAAAAGAACTATCAAGGTAAACGTTTTTGTCATCTTTTACCTGGCAAGCCCTCAATTCATTTTTCTTACTAGCTTTCACTGATCAAAGTTTTGAAGTATAAAACTCTGCTAAATCCAGACAAATATATCCCAGTTGGCAAAATCCCATTCTTCAGTTAGTAAAACTATGTTTCAGTTGCATGAAAAAAAAATTTTTTTTGGACTTGAACTTCAGTATCTTATTATTTTTATATATTTTTCTACTATCATTTTCTTCTCTTTCAGATCAAGACAAGCAGGATTTTTTCTAGGATCATAAAAAGAATAGCGTAGTAAACAGTGGGAGGCGGTCAGAGAATCAAGACATGGTTGGGACTGAAAGGACATACTCAAGGTTTGTGTATCCTATGGGTGTAAGATGATAGCAAAATGTGTTTTTCAGAATTATGTATCGCTCCAACTCTCTCTTCCTTTCAATTATAGTATAACCTAGATATCTCGAAGTCGAAAGGACACCGAAAAAACTCGAGTTTTCGAGGTAAAACAAAAGGAAGCCAGTTTGTAAGGGAAAACTCATTTATTCGAGATATCGAGGATTTTGAAACATGGAGTTACACTGTATTTGGTTTTTACCTTCCCGATGCACCCCATATTTGGCTATTAATCAATGCAGAAAAGTTTGGACACAAGATTTTTCATTCGCTGCTTCCTGTTGGTCCAGTGAACCCTCCACATAGAAGGGAGAAAAAAGAAAAAAAAAAAAAAAAAAAAAAAAAAGATTCTACAGGAGAAACCCAGGGCTGGCATACTATCTGGATCACAAAAGATATGATTAGGCACCAGATTACTGTCTTATTTCCTATTGTGGTGTATTTATTATGATGATGATATGCATGGTGTAAAAAAAAGCTTCTTATAGCAATTAAAACTAGATATTGACAAGTTCATTCATGGCTACATTGTTTTGATTAATGTATACAATTTGAGTTATTGTTCTTCGGGAGCAGAGGCTTTAGTAAAAATTTGAAAGCAAAATCCGCATAAATATGTAATCAGCGAATAAGCCCCGATTTCAAAATTAAATATCTACAACAAAGATCAATAGAATTATGCAGTAAATTAGCAAAACCGTAAAAATGGTGCACAAACGTTTAGAAAATTTAGTTATGAAAATCATCAACAGATAACGCTCTAATCGCAATGACCTAACAACAGCCTTTAAAATGTGCTTCGAAGTCTAAAGCGATCAGTACAACTGTTGGATAGTGGAAAGAGGCTAGCGTAGAAAGTGAAATAATGTATTCCATGGAAGAACGTGTGTTTTTGGTACAGGAATTTCACCAATTACAACACAGTCCCACGGCAACATGGTGCAGTTTTCAAACTCGACTCAATGTTCCAGTTGGACCTGATGCGAAAACCATTTGCACGCTCTTCGCGAAATTTGAACAGACTGGCAGTGTGGATGATGATCGAAAGGAGGGCAAGGCAAACTGTAGTCACTCTTGAAAATGCAGCAAAAGTTTCTGGAATTGTTCAGCAAAATCCTAGGAAAAGCATCTGACGGATTGCATGAAAGGCAGGTTTGAAGTACATGAGCACGAGAAAACTTTTAAAAAATAGCCTACGGCTGTTTCCATACAAAATCCAAACTCATCAGGCTACACCCATGAAAGCTGTGCAACAAAGGGTTGACTTTGCGAATCAGATTCTAATAATGATCGACACCGACGGATTTGATGTGGGCTGCATCTGGTTCACAGATGAGGCACATTTTTATTTGAATGGAATCTTTAATAAACAGAACTGGAGATTTTGGGATTCCGAAAATCCTCATTTGTGTGAAGAGAAAGCACTGTATTTGCCTAAAGTTACTGCATGGGCTGCGGTATGTGCCAGAGGCATTATTGGGCCCTTTTTCGAGCGAGAAACGGTAACCACTGAACGTTACGTTAAAATCTTGCTACCGAAGAAGGCATGTTTCAGTTTCGCCAGATGCCTTTCGGGCGCAAAAAATGCAAGTTCAAGTTTTCAACGGCTTATGAGCATCGCAAATCTTTGAGGACAATGTTCATAGGTTAGAATTAGTGTTCCAACGACTGCAAGATACCAACCTCAAGTTAAAGCCAAAAAAATGTTCTCTAGCGAGGTCGGAAATAACGTATCTAGGGCACAAAGTGGTAGAAGGAAAGGTAATGCCTGACCATAAGAATTTGGAAGCTATCAAAAATGCTAGAACCCCTTCGACTAAGAAACAAGTTAGATCTTTTTTAGGGCTGACAGGATTTTACAGAAAAATCATACCAGACTATTCTGACGTGGCACTTCCCCTTACTAACTTAACAAGGGATGATGTAAAATTTCGTTGGGGAGATTCAGAAAGTGATGCTTTTAATTCCTTACGTGATGCCTTGATGAAGGAGCCCTGCCTTGCTTTACACAATTTTAACAAGCCTTTTGCTCTATGCACAGACGCAAGTAAATATGCAATAGGAGCTGTCCTCACCCAGGCCGATGATTCTGGTTTTCCACACCCAGTATGTTACGCATCTAAAAAATTTTCCTCAGCGGAAATCAATTACTCAGTGGTAGAAAAGGAAGCCTTAGCTGTAGTTTTTGGCATTACGCATTTTAAGCAGTAGCTCTACGGTACTGAATTTACTGTTTATTGTGATCAGAAGTCTCTCTCGCAAATTTTTAAGTTTAAGGATCCCACTTCACGAATTGCCCGATGGTTAATGACTCTCCAACAATATTCTTTTAAAATTATTCACAAACCTGGCAAATTAAATTTAATGGCAGATTATTTATCACGTTAAGTTAACATTATTGATTCTACACCCTTCTCTTCCAACTTAATTTCCACTTCAAATCAAAATATCATAACTTTACAAAATTCTGATCCCTTTTGTCAAAAATTAATTCTGCAACTTCAAGACTCTTCTCCTATTACACGTAATAACACCCAGTTCTTTCTTCAACAAAATGTTCTTGTTTGTAAATAACTTTCAGGCAAACGCCAATAACAGAATATTAGGTTAGTTGTTCCTAAGCCACTTGTGCAACAGGTGTTGCAGGCATGTCATTATAATAATACTGTAGCTCATGTAGGTTTATCGCGTACTTTACATCACATAAGACAAAAATTTTTCTGGCCTGGTTTATATTCTCAAGTTAAACGCTACGTGCTTTCTTGCCACTCGTGTATTGCTAGGCATCGGTTCCACAAAAATCAGAAGGCTCCCATTCAAGAGATCCCTATACCTGAAAGACCATTTTAAAAATGTGCTATAGATGCAGTAGGCCCCTTAATTACTTCGAAACACAACAATAAGCGGCTAATTGTAATATCTGATTATTTTACGAGATATCCAGAGGCGTATCCTGTTCCTAATATTCAGAGTTCTACTGTTGCAAGGGTTATTATTGATTTTATTTCTTGTCATGGTGTCACGGAGGTGCTCTACAGTGACAGAGGTTCTAACTTTCTTTCAAAGGCTATGATGGAAGTTTACAAGGTATTAGGTATTCAAAGACAACATACTGTTGCGTATAATCCGCACGGCAATGGCCTCGTTGAAAGGCTTAGCAAGACCTTAATTGAATCTCTTACCCATTTAGTGATTGAATCCCAAGAAGACTGGTGCGAAAAAGTGCCCTTAGCCTTGCTAACGTATGGTCGTGATCTTTTTATGCCTTATGATTTAATCTTTTCCTCCAAATTTAAAACATATGCTGACACACAATCTTATGCACAACAATTAATTACGAATTTAAAACATACCTTTGATGTCATTAAAACCAATCTTTCTGCTGCGGGTCATCTTCAATCAAATCCTAAGAATCCGAAGCCTTTCACGGTCTATTCAGGTTGGTGATACTGTGTACTTACATGTTCCTGCCACTAAACCGCACTTTTTTCATAAACTCTGTAAACTTAATAAAAGTCCTTTTCATATGTTAAAGAAGCTCTCCCCTGTTCTTTTTTAAATTTCCCTTTTGGCTAAGCTTTCGCAAACTCAGACTGTGCATATAAATAGATTAATCAAAGTAATTGAGAGAGAAGTTTTTCCAACTCCATTAATTTCGCCACCTCCTGTTTCTGCACCCGAGATCACCGATGATGTATCACCACCTCCTGCTGAAGATAGGCATTCTAAATTGATGAGAGAGTATCCTTGTTCTATTAATGTCAATAATTTACCGTGGAGTTTTGCTGTAGGTGATTTACCCTCTGTTCCTGTTGTACCTCCTGACAACTAATCTTCCTAGTGATGACTTTGATTTTTTTTTTTTTTTTTTTTTTTTTTTTTTTTTTGGTGATACTTTTGTGTCACCTGTTTCATTTATGACATCCCCTGCGACAGATGTGAGTGATATATAACCTTCATCTACCACTCCCCCTGCTTCGCCCATTCGCACTAGATCTACCCCACGTCACGGTTATAATCTGAGACCCAGGGATTAATTTGGTTTTGTAATTAAACAGTTCGGTGTTTTTGTTTTTCTCAGTACTCAATTTAAGTATTTTGTGTTAGTTGAAGTGGTGCCTACTGCCATTTCATAAGTAACTTTTGTTTATGTTAGTAATTGTTTATAAATTTTATCACTTTGCAATCTCAAGTCATTTAGTCTGGTTAATATGAGTATCAAAATGTTTTGGTGTTGTTTTGATTTAATTTTTTATGTCATTTTGTGTGCCATTGCTCCGCATAATGGAGCAAGTGATAAACAAAAAGTGTTCTGCAATTTTTTGGCAAACAAAAATTTTTTCATATATACACGGATGTGACAAATTACCCTGAATGTGACTTAAAGTGAAGAAATTACCGTTAGGCATTAATTTTTTATTTGGGAGTTTTTTCGGGTGATCAGGAAAATTGAGGACTCTTCCCTCATTTTATTTTATAGTGTGACATCTTCACAATTGCTACTGTTAAAACTAGTGTTAATATGCCACATTCTTCAATTCATTTTAATAATATGCATTTAATAGTAATGTTTAACTTGCTCTTATAACTTGTGTAGGTAATATTTTTTTCTCTTGCTATGCCATGTACATACTAATTGAATGTCTTCTGTAAGGAAAATTTAATAACTTTTGGTAGGGGTAATGGGGTAGGGGTTCCTGCAGGCCTATCCTATCATTTGAGCCTGTTATTTTCTTCGACTGTCTCTCAAATTCTCTGTGGGGCTGCTGTTTAGTCTACAGGGTTCTTCTGAGTTTCAGTATGGGTTGTGAGAGGTGTTGTATTGTTTTTGGGGGATAATGTTTTTACAAATCAAAAGCAGTAATTTTTATTTTAATTGTTTTAACCATTAATTATTTATTTTCTTAATTCTTGTAATTAACTTGGAAGTTTAATTTAAATACCTTTTGTCAGGAGATATAATGGTCTGAATGACTCTTCTTCTATAACTCAATAGCTAATCTTTTAAATTACTACTAATCACCCTTTTTTTTTTGTTGGAACTTTTAAATAATTACCTTTTCTTTAAATTAATTCTGCCCTTGTTTGCCCTGTCTCCGGAGGGGTAATTTTAAGTATCAGGTAAATTCTGCCGATTTTCTGCTGACTATTAAGTTTCCCTCTCTCTTCAATAGCCTAACTCATTTCTTGCAATATCTCTTGTTCATGTCCGGTTTTTAATTAGTTTCACTCTCTTCTAATTTAATTTTTATTTCAAATTTTACCCAGGGTTGTCTCGGACGATTAGCTATCTCCCGCTAAAATTTTAGGAAATTTAATAACGTTTTTTTTAGTGCCCTTTTGATCCATTAAGCTTTTTTCCCATTTCAAGATGGCCGTTCTTGCCTGTGTTTCTTCTCGGCCAAGTTCGTTTCCTTCCCGCGTGTAGTAGTTGCTGGCCGCCATTTTCTTCTTTTCTCGCTTCCTTTTCCCGTCGATCGAATGTTCTCGAAGTTTCCCGGCTGAGATGGCGCGCTCTGATTGGTCCCCGCGGCCGGCGTCTCTTCGAAGCTCCCCACGCGTGGGGCAGAAAAGCGTCATTCTGAGAGCTGTGGTGGTGCGGCTAGGACGTATTCTTGTCCGTTTTTTTTCATCGCGCATTTTAGGGGCCTAGCTCGGCATAACAGTCGTCATTTACATCAAGTTCACGATGTGAAGTTTTAGCACGTAGGCCAGAGGGCCAGCTACTCCATGATCACCGTATAAATTTATTCTTTTTTTTTGTGCGTAAGCACCCAGTGGCCCCACCACGTTTGTTACATGTTCGTTTTTTTTGGCCGTCTGCCTCTATTTGGCCACCTTGCCGATGCGTCACCGTCACTGCCAGTATGCTTCCCCTCACTTTTGATGTGAATTGGGCTTAAGCCCCCACCCCTTTATTTTTTTCGACGAAGATCAATTACCAGTTTCGACGTCCCGTTTCGATCTACTATGCGGTGATCACCTTTTTTCCCAGACCGGGAGCCGCTAGTGTTTCTTCATCGCGAAGTCCCCGACGCCTGATTGTGCCGTCCGGAATCCCCTTCAAGGAGAGACCAAGATGCCGGCTCCGGGAGCCACCAGCGTCCGACCGTCAGTTCCCTGAAACACCGGGACCCGACCTGCCATTGGATCCGTGGGTGAGATCGCTCTGATTTCGTTTTCTCTATCATCCTTATGCTACCAGGGATTTAAATCAATAGCTAAATGTCTCTTCTCTTCAAGTAGTAACCAGTGGTATAATTTCCTGTAACGCCATGTTTAAATTTTTTTTTGTTGTTAAATGATGAATGTTGATGCTGTGTTATTTTTTTTTCTTACCTAGTTAATTTTTGGAGTGTCATAAAATCTGTTTTATATTCTGGTTTGGCCTATGCTAATCACTGTAATTGTTTGAGTTATTCTGCACATCAATGAATTTTGCTGCACCCTTTGGTGTAAAAATTGCTAAGTTCCCTTTTTTTTTTAATTTATTTTGGTAACTATTTAAACTCGCCTGTTGGATTGAAAAAGGTGGGGTTTCAAGTTTCTGTTAAGGATTTTGTCCGGGATTTTCATCAGATGCCTTGTATGGCTTGGGGAAGGTGGGGACTCGTTTGCCCAATTTTCTTTTTTTTTTTTCTTTTTTTGATAGGATTTTTTTTTTTTTTTTTTTTTTTTTTTTGGCTGCAGCAGAGCCTTTTAACTTAAGTACTTGGATCCAATCGAGCTACTTTTGTCATGACAATTTTATTTAAGCATTTCCTTTTTCCTTTTTTTTGTTTAATTTACTAGGGCTAATAATGGGAAATTAAAGCACTGTAGAATTAATGAAAGAGGGATCGCAGTTTGGAATAGTCACAAAAAATCTCTTTTGAGAATAAGCGGGTAAAATGATCTTAGCGGGCAACTTGCCAAAAAGAGAAAAGTCAACATCGGGATCAACATCATCATGTGCACTTGGCACGACAGCATTCAGAGAAAACGGGGGATGTTCATGCGTCCAGACCACTCTAATATCATCATTAAATAAAATACAGTTGTCACAATCGATATGAAATTTGTAAGTCTTTAGAAAATCAAGTCCCAAAATGACATCAAAGTTAGGAGAAAGACAACTCTGAGCAACCAAAAAATTACATGAAAACGGGGTGTTTCAAATGTGCAACTCAGTTTGAATTAATTTTGGGGTGACTATGTCAAAACCCGTGAGAGCCTTTAAAGAGAGGTGAGAACTATCAAATTCCTTAAAGTTAATTAGAATATTAAAAACATTAGAAGAAATTAAATTAACACAGGCACCAGAATCTATGAGTGCACGAAACTTAAAATTGGCAAAGTTAACGGAAATTATGGGTAAAGAACTCGACACACTTACAACAGGTTGCACAGCGGTATCAAACGGGGAATTAATGGAGTGTTGCGATCCAGACCAACCTCCCCCCAAACTTACTTTAAATTTCCATCATTAACCCCACTCTGATCAGAGCCTGAAGCATTGGCAGGAGCCTGATTTTCCTGACGAGGCCTGTGTTGGGATCTAGCAGCCTGGTCACGTTGTTTTTTCCGACAATCTCTCGCGTAATGTCCTGGGCGGTCACAATAAAAACAAGTTATGTTACGTTGAGTTCGGGCAGGTTGGGAATGTCGCTGCGGAGGAAAAGATTGTGGGATAAAACTCTGCAACTGCATTTGTGATAGCTGAGCCTGCATCACAGCCATCTGGCTGGTGAGCAATTCAAGGCTTTTTGCATATGAGTCCGTAGTGGCCTTAAGGAGCCTCTCAAAGTCGCCTTCCACCGTCTGGGAACGTTCCGTTACGGCATTTATGTCTGACAGGTGGCATTGGAGTGCCACTTCCACACGTTTCGCGACCTGTACCGCCTCGACAAAAGTTTTAGGGTTTACAACAACGACCTGGGCCTTAATGTTTGGGAGAAGACCCGCTTTGAATTGTGAAAGGAGCATCTCCTGTGAGAAGCTCTGAGGTATCGTGTCCGAGGAATTTATGGGATTTTTGAGGGCCTTATGGGCAATTCCTTCTAGTCTAGTGGCGTAATCACGCACTGTCTCCCCAAAATTTTGCTTACAGGACGTTAATTTTTCTATGTCCTGGGCCAAGGATCCCGCTTCTGCAAAGTGTGCCATGAAGCGGTCTTTGAATTCTTTCAACGTTAGACCCTCAATTGCCTCTAAGGTAGATGTGTAGAATTGGAGAGCAGCACCCTCCATTTTCAATTTCGCGACTGCCAAGGCCTGGTCATCCGTCCAGGCCGCCAAGGGCTGAATTAGGGAAAGGGAGTGAAAAAAATTTGAGCAGTTGCTACCAGACAGTGGTGGGAGCATGCCGATAAAAGCCGGACCTGGCAATGCCGCCGCCCTGGCACCTACATCTAGAGCCATACTGGGACTTAGGAAAAAGAAAATTTTGAAACTCCCAAAATAAAAGTTTACCACCCAATAAGCTTCTCAAGACAGTCCCCAGTTACAAAGAGATATGTAAATGCATCAAAAAATGAAAGTTTTCTGTATACATTTCACCTTATTCAACACACACAAGATTGGCAAGGAGAGGTCACGGCACCATTTGTAGTATTCTACTTACTACTGCCGTGAAAATTTTGTTTAGTTAGGTAACAATTTAGATTTTGTTCATTGCGTGGTGACTGATAGTGTAGAAAATAACCCAATGATCTCAGCCTTGCCTGAAGTGTGTGTTAGAAAAGTGGTAAAATAAACACAGAGACATCGCATTAGATCACCAAATCACAAATTTTATTTAACAATAACAGGGGTAAACAGCTAGTGGCCTCACGACATCAGCGTTTAGAAATAAAAGTAAGTAAAACACAGTACAGGGGTATCACAGCATGCGATAGTTATGCTCAAAAAACAAAAAAAAAAATGTAAGAGTGCTTTAATTTCCCATTATTAGCCCTAGTAAATTAAACAAAAAAAAGGAAAAAGGAAATGCTTAAATAAAATTGTCATGACAAAAGTAGCTCGATTGGATCCAAGTACTTAAGTTAAAAGGCTCTGCTGCAGCAAAAAAAAAAAAAAAAAATTATCCTATCAAAAAAAGAAAAAAAAAAAGAAAATTGGGCAAACGAGTCCCCACCTTCCCCAAGCCATACAAGGCATCTGATGAAAATCCCGGACAAAATCCTTAACAGAAACTTGAAACCCCACCTTTTTCAATCCAACAGGCGAGTTTAAATAGTTACCAAAATAAATTTAAAAAAAAAGGGAACTTAGCAATTTTTACACCAAAGGGTGCAGCAAAATTCATTGATGTGCAGAATAACTCAAACAATTACAGTGATTAGCATAGGCCAAACCAGAATATAAAACAGATTTTATGACACTCCAAAAATTAACTAGGTAAGAAAAAAAAATAACACAGCATCAACATTCATCATTTAACAACAAAAAAAAATTTAAACATGGCGTTACAGGAAATTATACCACTGGTTACTACTTGAAGAGAAGAGACATTTAGCTATTGATTTAAATCCCTGGTAGCATAAGGATGATAGAGAAAACGAAATCAGAGCGATCTCACCCACGGATCCAATGGCAGGTCGGGTCCCGGTGTTTCAGGGAACTGACGGTCGGACGCTGGTGGCTCCCGGAGCCGGCATCTTGGTCTCTCCTTGAAGGGGATTCCGGACAGCACAATCAGGCGTCGGGGACTTCGCGATGAAGAAACACTAGCAGCTCCCGGTCTGGGAAAAAAGGTGATCACCGCATAGTAGATCGAAACGGGACGTCGAAACTGGTAATTGATCTTCGTCGAAAAAAATAAAGGGGTGGGGGCTTAAGCCCAATTCACATCAAAAGTGAGGGGAAGCATACTGGCAGTGACGGTGACGCATCGGCAAGGTGGCCAAATAGAGGCAGACGGCCAAAAAAAACGAACATGTAACAAACGTGGTGGGGCCACTGGGTGCTTACGCACAAAAAAAAGAATAAATTTATACGGTGATCATGGAGTAGCTGGCCCTCTGGCCTACGTGCTAAAACTTCACATCGTGAACTTGATGTAAGTGACGACTGTTATGCCGAGCTAGGCCCCTAAAATGCGCGATGAAAAAAAACGGACAAGAATACGTCCTAGCCGCACCACCACAGCTCTCAGAATGACGCTTTTCTGCCCCACGCGTGGGGAGCTTCGAAGAGACGCCGGCCGCGGGGACCAATCAGGGCGCGCCATCTCAGCCGGGAAACTTCGAGAACATTCGATCGACGGGGGAAGGAAGCGAGAAAAGAAGAAAATGGCGGCCAGCAACTACTACACGCGGGAAGGAAACGAACTTGGCCGAGAAGAAACACAGGCAAGAACGGCCATCTTGAAATGGGAAAAAAGCTTAATGGATCAAAAGGGCACTAAAAAAAACGTTATTAAATTTCCTAAAATTTTAGCGGGAGATAGCTAATCGTCCGAGACAACCCTGGGTAAAATTTGAAATAAAAATTAAATTAGAAGAGAGTGAAACTAATTAAAAACCGGACATGAACAAGAGATATTGCAAGAAATGAGTTAGGCTATTGAAGAGAGAGGGAAACTTAATAGTCAGCAGAAAATCGGCAGAATTTACCTGATACTTAAAATTACCCCTCCGGAGACAGGGCAAACAAGGGCAGAATTAATTTAAAGAAAAGGTAATTATTTAAAAGTTCCAACAAAAAAAAAGGGTGATTAGTAGTAATTTAAAAGATTAGCTATTGAGTTATAGAAGAAGAGTCATCCAGACCATTATATCTCCTGACAAAAGGTATTTAAATTAAACTTCCAAGTTAATTACAAGAATTAAGAAAATAAATAATTAATGGTTAAAACAATTAAAATAAAAATTACTGCTTTTGATTTGTAAAAACATTATCCCCCAAAAACAATACAACAGAGGCTCTGGGACCTCTGCCTTACTCAGCTTAATTTAACCATGCTGTTCTATCACTAATTTTGCAACTCTATGGTACTTGTTAAGCAGTTTTGATGTACATGTTTCTTTTAAGGGTCAAAATTACATGCTTAAACTTTAAGTTTCCCTTTAAATGGTCTGGTAAGGCATTGTGTGTATGTCACACTACTGTTGTACTCCTGTGAGTCAACTTTTCTTGTTTGGCATGGGGGGTGGCCAAATTCTAGACACTGGGCTGCCTTCGCCAAATTTTATTTGCTCCCTCAATTCCTAAGCAGAGTGGTTTCCTCTGTGTTTTTATAATTTTTGTGCTTACTACTTTCTTGAATTACGTCTAGGTGATACCTCACCATGTTGGATTTATGCCTAATTTTCCAGCTGTACAAATTGTTCTTCGTGGTTATGTTGTGAAGTATATGTATTCTTTTTCGTGCTATTTTGTTTTATACTCATAAATGTTTCATGTCTAAGTATAATCATTACATTCAGTTGGAATCCAGGAAGTTGTCCTGTATTCATTTTGTAACATGTCTTCAATGAAAGACTGGGTTGGTGCAAAGTGTTCTTTTGTGTATTAGGCAAAGTGTTTTCTTTTAAAATTTTTGAGTACTGAATTTTTTCTTTTGGGGGGTTGTTTTTTTCCTGTGGTTTGGTTTGCTGTAGGTAACCGTGTCGACTGCTGTGGGTTTTATTCCTTTTCTAAAATTTTTTGTGTCAGGCTGAGTTACTACATTGTTTATATTTTTTTTTGCTTGCGATACTTGTCTGTCCAACTGGCCTTTGCGACTTATCCCTGTGTTAAAAGTTTTTATTATGTAAACAAAAATTTTTCTGGGAAGGGGAAGGGAATGAGGTGTTCAAATATGATGTTAATATTATTACTGTAATATTTAAGTGTGTTTGCATTTTTTTTTTTTTCAAAATAATAAGTTTTTCAATAAGTTTTCTTTCAATAAGTATTTGTACAATAACTTTGCAATCTCTAAATGAATAGTTCACTTTAATAATAGTGCATTAATGGTAATAGTTTTACTTTTGAGTCATGTTATTAATTTTATTTCTTAAAATTCATCTTTAAATAATTTTCGTTATGATACTGCTTCATTCATTTTATTTATCATGTTTTACCTTAAAAGTCAGTTTTCCTTATATTACAAGTTTGTTGCCCATTTTTTTTTTTTTTTTCCTTTCCATTCTTTTAGGCTAAGCCCTTGTGTGTTCACATAATTTAAGTTTTATTTATTTCTAATATTTTGGTGATGTTTCGGCACTTAATAAGATCAAATTTTTAATTTTGTTCATTTTCCTTTACGATTTGACTTTTTACCGGCCTAGGTACTGTTTCGGTCAATCGTCATTTCTTTTTGTTTCGAATAACGCACGCTTCAAATTCTCGCCATTTTTTTAGCCGAGCGCACCCTTTCACACTCTATGCATTTTTTCCCGCGCAGGTGGCTCTGGAAGTTTCTCGAAGGACGCCAACGTGCTGGCGATCGCTGGTTGGCCGAGAGGGCCGCACGCTCGCAGGGCCGTGCCGTGCTATCATGCAGAGGGGCGGCTGCATCAGGCGGCAGGCCTAGATTAACCATTGCCTTCTTGTATAGAACGCAAAATTAGAAAAAAAAAAGTTTTTTTTTTTTTTTAAAGAAAATTAACAATTATTTATTGTTGTCAAGTTGGGGCAGAGAAAAAAGTCCTACCTTTGATATGGGCAGATTTATTAAAAAAAATTTCCGTGAGGTACAAAGCTTGAGTACTAATTCAGAATTGCATGAAATATGTCATCATTGTCAGACCATTTTATCTTGTTTAAATATTTGTTCAGGGGAGCGTCTCTTCGGTTCCTTCTTCATGGATCTATCTGCCTTTTCTCCTTGCTAGGGGCGGCAGAATCCTTATCGTTGAATTCATTATAAGGAGACTAACAGAGGATTTTTTAAAATATGGTTGTATGTCGGACAGACATTAATTCAAGTAGCTTTAAAATAGTTATTTTCATTTTTGGATTATTTTTCTTTGCATCGGCTATGAAAACTTACATTAATTTTTTCTTCCACCAGTAACATAGCGCCTACCAGGCTGTCATCATTAACTGGCGGCATTATTTACAGTCACCTGTTAGAAATCTTGTAATTTTCTTTTTAAAATCACGCTAGACAATGACGTATGAAGGTGGGTAGTGTACGAAAAAGTAATGTTCGTAAGTAGTGACGTAGGAAGATGTAGTCCAACCCGGGCGATAAGTTAAAGAAAAATAGAGGATGGCAAAAGGTTAAAACTGAGAAAGAACAAGGCAACAGTTTAACCCTCCAAGCGGCTGAGACGTAAAATCCCGTTCACTTCATTCCAGTTTTCACTGCAATGCATCTATAATTTAAATTATTTATAACACCAAGGCATCATAAAATATATTTCGATATTAAAGCTGATGAGCATTTTAGGAGTTAACTTTTTAATAATTACAAATCTTCCTATCAAAATTTTATTTTTTAAATAATTTTACAGCTGCATGAAAACTTTGCAGTGAAAACAACTTTACATTATTTGCCCATTTCCAAGACGCTCAGAGGGTTAAAGACTGAGATGGGAAGCAGGCGCAGGCGGCAGAAAGCCTAAACTTAGAAAAAGTGGGACGCAGGGCCTTTGCTAAGGGTTGGCGAGGCTGGCCCCTGCCAGGAATATAGACAGGAGAGGGGCGCTAAACTAGGTGGTTCAAAAGAATTTTAACGAATTTTACTGTTCTATGTTTTTTAAAATAGCTCAACAAGCTAAGGGCAACGACTAGTGTGTCCTACAGTAGTATGTTAATGCAATTATTTAAATGAGTTTTTCCCTCCTATAATTTTATAATTCTGCTACAACATTCGCGAGCAGCATTTCAAATATATAACTCTGGAAATAGTTGTAAAAGGTAACTAGTGTATCTGCTCCGAGCAGAGGAGGTGAAATTCAAGATGCTATGGGTGCCCATAAGAATGTTTGTAGAGATCTGCCAAGTCATTTCTAAGGATGTAAGAGCTACCAGTTAGCGATAAAAGAGTTTGAGAATGCCAATGAGTTTACTTCAGGAACGAAATTATTGGATATGAGGAGAGCAGGGATGAATGTCTACAGCGAATCGCGCCATCATTAGAACTTTTTGCGGTAAGCTTTCAGCCCACTGAAGTGATTACAATCCTTGTCTTCAAGTCCGTGGCAGGAATGTCAATAAACATGGCGGTGGATTATAACACTTGAAACAAGTCGAAAAAAAAATTCGGCAGATTGCACTTACGAAAATTTTTTTTGCACTTTAAATTCTAGAAAGAAAACTAAAATAAACAATATTTCCAGGAGTCAATACTAAAATTTCAGGAGTCTACAGAAAAATTAGTAAAATCCAGGAGTTTTCCAGGGCCCTTAATGTTTTAAATTAAAATCCAGGAGTTTTTAAAGATTTCCAGGAGGTGTATGAACCCTGGGGATATGATCAGGTGAAAATTGCTGCAAATGAAGTTGCAGAAAATCTTGAAATCAGCATAGAATTCCCAACAGAAACTGAAGTTAGAGCTAGAAGAGAAAAAACGTCAATTTGATGAAAAAGCTGTTGACGAACCTTTAACAGAGGAGAATAAATTTAAAGTAAACTTTTTAAACTATTTTCTGGACATTTCATATAATTCTCTAAATGAACGATTCACGCTTCTGGAAACCCATGACAAAAATTTTCAGTTTTTATATGATATTTATAAACTCAGAGATATTGATGGCAAAAAGCTAGAAAAGAACTGTATCAATCTCCAGCCAATACTTTCGATCAAAAATGAATCTGACACTAATGAGAGTGCTCTACAAGAAGTATTACGTGATGTATCTAGAATGCTGCCATGTTTAATGAAACCTTTTTATGCTTTAAAATATTTGTACAAAAATAATTTAATTTCTTTGTATCCAAATACAGTCATAGCACTGAAAACTTTGCTAACATTCCCAGTCTCAGTAGCTAGTGAGGTAAGAAGTTTTTCTAAATTAAAATTATCAAAGAAGTTCAATAAGCCAAAATAATTAAGAAAGTTGTCAATAATTTCTTTTGAGTAAACATTATTTGCTACTCTAGACTACACATCTCTAATCCACGAATTTGCTAAAGTTAAAAGAGTAGAATTATAATAGTTTGTTGTTAATGTTAATAAAATAAATAAAACATTTGTACATTTTGTGTAGTTCTGCTTCTAAATCATAATCAGCATTTATTTTTAGGAAGAAACATTTAAGGGGTGCTGTGGCATACACAGATTTCCTTTAACGGGGGATAAGATCAAATGTAATCCTTTCGTTAAAAATGAAAAATTAATGGATTTTATGTTAATTTTTTCCCCGGGGGTGGGTTGAACTGCTTACCCCCCTTTATATTGAAGGGGCGGCATTTTGAAGACTTGCATCATACTGAGAAAATTCACCGCACGGTTCTGCACGCTCGGTAGCATGGCTGGGTGCGGGGGGGTGCGATCAGTCAGTTGAGCTTGGGAGTCCTGGTGAGGCGAACGTATGTGAAGACCGGCTCTAAAATTTCATGGGGTCCCTCCCCGAGATGAAATGGCAAAGATGACGAGCCCTGAATAGGGGGGAAAAACATGATATTTAGCAACATCGTAGACTAGTGGGCCAGTCAGCCTATGCCAGCAAATCAGGGCTATGGAACGCTGATTCTTAAACCGAATTCTGTGCAGTTTATTGGATCCGGGAGCGACTGATCCCAGGGTGGCCATGGCGTTCGTCGACAGACAACGGGAAGGTTCTCTTCACTCAATGATCCTCTCAAGGTGAAATTTTTCCTTTTTCTTTTGGGTGAGCTATCCTTGTTTACGCCTGAGATATGAGTGCCAGTTCCTTTCTCACCAACTGCCTCTACTGAAGGACTTGCCACCAACACACCTTTAAACACCGAGGATGACGGAAGGTCGATATCAACGATTCCTTTCTTTTTCCCATAGACCTGCTTTGCATGTGTCTGCTGATCAGAGTTGTTTCAAATTGCGTGCTGAGCACGGCTCCACATTTTTGCACCATTTCAGGCACGGGCTTCATGCCCTACTACCCCCTTAACATTGTTTTTTCTTAGTACTCCGTCCCCTCCTTTTTTTTTTGTAATATTTTAGCTGCTCTTTAATCCATTTTTCTTTTTACAAAAAATGTCAAAACTTTTTTTTTTTTTTTGCAAGAATGTATTTAGTGCCAAAAGTATTATTTTGAGTGCTAATTTCTAATTTTCATGGGTAAACAATCTTTTTAATAACCTTTAGAGAGGCCTCTCATAAAATTTTGCATCATCTTGTAGTCTACCACTTCTGAAATCTTGAACTTTGGCAAATGCTGATCAGTATCTCAGTTAAGTAATATGTGTGTTAGTGGGCAAAATAATGTACTAGTGCTTGAGACTGTTGCTGCTATTAAATTATATGTGTTATGAGCAATCTACACGATTTTACAGTTTAAATGAAAAGTGTATTTGAGTAACATGTTGACATTGGATACTGGCTCAAGCAGCTAAATTTAACTAATTTAAATGTGATGCATTCTCTTACCTGTTTTGTTCAACCATTTTGTTGCCTAAGATCTAGAAATATTAAGTTTATTTAAAATGTGTAAGCCATAAGAGTAAATTTGCAGCTGAATACAATGTAATTTATTCTCATGATCCTGGTTTAAATAGATAATTTCTATTCAGCAGCTGTGCCATTTGTTTATAGAGCTCATTAAGTTTTATATCCTATGTTTCCAGATTTTTAAATAAATGTGATTTATTCTTGCAAAAATGTCTCATTATTGTGTATGCATGTTTCTCCCACACTAAGTTTCTTTTCAGCTGAGGCCCCTCCGACCATAACTTGGGGTTCGTTTTACGTCTTGGTGCCTTGCCATTACTTAACTTATCACACAACGCAAATCTTTGGTTCTTTTGTTTTTTTCTAACATCTTAAATTTCTTTCTTTGCAACACAGCAAATCTTACCATTTACTGGTAACAAAAATTGGCTTCTACTCATCATAAAAACAGGTAAGTACTCATTATAAAAGAGCTTCCACACAAAAAACATGACAAGGCCCAGCCTTCCATTTGCCTTCTTCAGGCCAGCCACAACACACCTCTGCACTGGGTTCAGAACTGCTAGGCAACCAGAACTAACACCTCCTTTCATACTACCCTGCCCATGGCTTCACAAGCTCAAATTTGCATACTTTCCAAACCCGGAAAGAAAAATAAAATCATTTCTGGTTTTATTTAAATGAGGTGACACATCAATGATGATGTCATACAGCTTTCAGCCAATGAAATAGTTTTAACAAATTTAGGTATAATTAAGTGGAAACTAGTTGGCTTGTTTACATCTACAGTATGTCAGATGATGAAGCTAGTTATCCTAGTATGATAATTTATATTATGTTAAAATAGTCTTAATGATTGAAAGTAACTTAGAAGTAGTTTATCTTTGACTTTAAATACTATTGCCTTTAATTTTAAATGCTGTTTAACTTATTTCAAACATTTACAAGACTATTTTAAAAAGGTAAATGTAATTTTAGAGCTTTTGTGTATAAAAGGAAACAGGCATATGCATAATATAAAAATAAGTGTTATTTTTCACAGTTCTACATAACATACCACAAAAGCATTGTTAGGACTGTGGCGAGGATGGTTGGAAAAATTTATTGGGGGAAAGGGAAGCTTTAGATATTTTACTTTAGGGTTAAGGGAACTTTAAATGTTTTTAAAAATACTTAGGATTAATGAAAATAAAGTTTTACAGGGATGTGATTGGCCAAGAAAAAAATTAGCTGAAATTTTTTTGGTCTCTTTGGGGGGGGGGGGGGGGCACAAAATTTTCAAAGATATAATGTATGTTAGCACAGTGATATCAAATAATCATGTTTTCATATTAAATGAAGTCACGGGTCTTCCAACATGGAATTAATGATAAAAATTGCACGTTACGTATATAAGCACAGTATCTGACCGATTATCCGGAATTGCGAAATCTGGAAGGACCCCAAAATCCAGAATGGCCGCCAGTCTCTTTTTTTTTTTTTCTCCCCCGATCGTAATGAAATAGGGAAAAAAAAAAAAAAAAGTCTTTCAAAAATTCGTGACCATTCCCACATTTTGCTTGAATAAAAAAAAAGGGGGAAAAACACATTAAATTGTAGGAGTAATGCAATTACGCTAGTATTTCATTATTTTCTTATAACAGTCCGGGGTAAAGCAGATTGAGGAACCTGCTTTGGTAGCGGCATCGGGGTGAAAGAGCTATCCTCTCTCCTTGGGTGAAAGCAAAACCGGAATGGCCTAAAAACTGAACATGTTTTAACTTTCCCTCGTTTTTTTTAAAGCAATCCGAAACATCGAATGCTGGATAAGTGAAAATTCCGGATGTTTGAGTTTGTAAAAAAGGAAAGAAATGTTGACCGGCAAAACTGAGGGGGGGGGGGGGGGGTCGCATGTGCATACAGATCTATTTTTATTTAGGTATTTTTTAAATAAAGTTTTTAATTTATGTGTTTGAATCTGTTGGAAGAATAATAAAAATAATACAAGAGAATGATTTAAAAAAAAGAAAATTGAGTGTTGTTCTCTGCTTCCCACCTCTTGCATTTCTGTTTATGAGATAACATAGTTGAATCTTTGGAATGCCGAGCCGGAAAGTAGGTCACGACTCACTAGATTTAAATAATACGTTATCAGCCTTTCCGCTCTTATTTATTTATTTTTTTCTTTTTTGCGCTGCCGCTTTGGAATCTAAGATTTAAATAAACAGAGCCAGCTGACCAAGTTGTTTTTTTTTTTCCCCCTTCCTCCCCATCCTCTCTTCTATACTAGCTACCGCAGCTGTAAAATATTGTGTTTTTGTTATGTATCTGTCGTAATTTGAGAGCATATGCCCAGTTTTTTTTTCCTCCACCATAGGAGTTGATCCTATTATAATGAGCTTTTACATATAAAATCAGTGAAAGTGAGGTACGTGACGAAAAAATTCGGATTGATATACTGATTAGTTCATTGAACGATGCCAGCAGCAGGGTTTTGCTACGGTGCACGAAAGAATGACAGTAACTTTAATTAAAGAAAAAGCTAAATCAATGCGGCAAACAAAAATTAGAGAAATTTTTGTAAAAAATAATATTGGGAAATAAATATTTGTGATTTATGAGATTGTTTCTTGTGTAAAAGGAGATCGAAAAAAAGCTTTAAAACGGGCGAGGGTGAAAAGTGGTTTTCTCACTGAAAATCGGAAAAAATCCCCGGAATCACCGCGGTCCCGGATTTGAGACTTCGTACTGTATTTTGTAAGTCAGCAAAATTACCAGGAAAAAGGACCCAAAAACCTTCGGTCCCGACCATTCTGGATAATCAGTCCTATACTGTATTATACGTCTGTTATTAACAAATACACGATACCAAAAGAATCTGGTGCTTTAATATCACTAATTAACGATACAATATCTGGCGTTTTAAAAAGTGATGAGCTCGGCAGCCAATCGGATTAATCCCATTGATGTCTCTAGTTACGTGTTTTCTATTGGCTTACTTACTTCAGTCCTCTGCAGAAACACACGATCAGTTCGGTGAGCCGACTGGATTCCATTTATTTATTAACAGAGTGCAGAATGACACAGTTTTTATCATACAAAAGTACTTTAATTAAAACCAGATTGAAATTCTTGGAAGACCTGAAAAGATTAAAAATCGCAGAAGTTCTGAAAATGTTAAAATTTGCGGAAGTCCGCTAATCAGCTATTTAAAATTAGCGGATTTCTGCTGATTCACGGAAAAATCACATGCCCGAGTTTTATTATACTATAATTTTGCTAAACAGATAAAATATATTTAGTTTATTTCTACATATTCCAACATTACCCAGGTTGAGGATCCATCATCTATGTGGTGAGCTGTATCATTTCCCATGATTTGCATTGGTCACATCTATGTCAAGGTCCAGCAATGGGCGACTCCAGCAGGTGCAAGTCACCTCGCGTCTTATTGGATTCATGAAC
The DNA here is from genome assembly GCA_038373885.1 of Cheiracanthium punctorium. NCBI lineage: Eukaryota > Metazoa > Arthropoda > Arachnida > Araneae > Cheiracanthiidae > Cheiracanthium > Cheiracanthium punctorium. The sequence continues at coordinate 89,249 of JAWZYV010013635.1, forward strand.
TATCTTTTTGCTCCCTTTTTATGGTTCATTTTCCCTAATTTTTTTTTAATTTACCTTTTGACGTTTGCAGGTGCTGTGACTATATTTCTTTTACTCCTTTTGATGCCAGGTGTGTTTTCTCGTTCTCACCCCTTTAAATTTTTATTAATATTCCTTTTAATTCCCAACTTAAAAATTTAAATTTCAAGAAGCTGTAACGCCTTTACATTTTACTATTTCTTATATATCTTTGTGTGTGGTATTAGGTCAGAACACTTACATGTTTGCTATTATTTTTTTATTGTCCAGCTGTCTGTTCAAGCCATAAAACAACTAAAATTTGGGATTGTAAATGATGTATAGACATCCTAGTGGTAAATTTCAGGTGATTACAATGTATTGTGCATATTTGTCTTGTTACTAAATAATCATCTTAGGGTACCCTGGTGCAAATATTTTTTTTGTAACAAAGTTAATATTTAAATATTTATATTATTTTATTAATTATTTAAATTTATATTATTGCATAATATGTTTAATTATTTTAATATGTTAATAAATGTTGCATTTCAATCCTATTTGGTTCTCTTTACTTCGACGATTTACACACAAAGGCTGCAAGTATTAACCTGGGTTATTTTTGCAAATTTTCACATTGCATGACAACTTTACTTTCAGAGTAAATATCAATTGAAGTGTTCAATAGTAGTAATACTACAAAAGGCCTATGTAAGCTCATCAGTCTCGGCATTCAATAGCCTGTTATTACTCAGGGATGAGAATATACAAATATGAAAAAAGAGGAAAGTGCGTGAACGTAATTTCGACTTCGAGCAAAGTTCAAGCGCGTGATGCCCATTTTTGATATACTATATATATATATATATATATATATATATATATATATTACAATTATTTTATATCAACAATATATATGTTACAATTATTTATTAAAATATTTTTATTTAAATTATAATTTTTATTATCTTTAAAAATTAAAATTCATAAACATTTATGTTCAATTTTAGATGCAGAACATTCAATAATGAAACAGAGGTTATCATTATTTAAAGGATGATCTTAATCAATTTTACAAAATCTACAGTCAAGACAAAATCCTAGCTTTACAAAACAATTTTACTTTATTCTTTTGAAAGTGAATGCAATGTAATTTCTAGGGGGGGGGGGAGAATTACCTGATTTTCTATGAACTGTCTCTCATGAAATTCCAGAATGTCATTAAATATTTCAAGCTTCCATAGATTTACCACAATTCATTATAAAATAACCCAAGAACGCAGAATATGGCACAGCAAAAGAAATATATATCCAAAATGTTAAAAGTAATTTCAACTTTTCTCTTACATCAGACAATAAAATCTATCCTGTAACTTTAAAAAGTTAACACTAACAAAAATACATAGATATTTCAAAAAATTTAGGCCATATATGTTCCCATTAAAAATCTGCTGAATGCGATCTCATTTACTTTTCTCTCTCCTAACAAATGGGAGAGGGAGGAGGGGAAAGCTGACTAGTTATATACCTGCCAACAACTAGGGTACAAAAAACCTTAGTTTCACATAATTATAATGCTTAAAAATAATTTTTAAATACAAATACTACTTGCACAATGTATTAGTTTAGCAGTTTTGACAACTACTGATGGCTTAAATCCAGTTATAGTGTTAAATTAAGAACTCTTCCTTCCCTACTTCTCATAGACTATTCAAAAGTACTTTACTGCTAAGTTGAGACATAAGCATATCGTCGGGCAGAGGGGGGGGGGGGGGGGGGGGGGGCGTGTGCCCCCCGGAACTTTGTTTGGAAAACCATTCATTCCAAAACCTTTTTTTTTTAACTTAAAGAAACATACCTATTTTTACTTTAGAATATGCTATGTGCGCGCTCCCCCACGCACACTTTCAAAAAAAAAAAAAAAACCTTGCGTTTGCGTGATGCTAACGCCTATGATTTAGGAAGCCAAATAAGAACCTACGATTTAATATAAACAATGTTTTCAATTTAGAAAGAGGAACATTATTAAATAAATAAACAACTGTTTGGAAGGTCAGGTCAACGGCAGAGGAGGGAGAGAGAGAGAAATTCATTTCTTTTAAAGTAAACAGTTCTTTCCTCTTCCACCGGACGGGCCAGCTGTTATGCTGACAATGCATAATGCGTACATCGGAGAATAATTGTTTGTTTTAAGCTTGGCATGTTGTGGGATTTATCTGATGCCTCAAAATTAATTCACTACGAAAGCAATTAAAAAAAAATGCAGATTGTAAAAAAGTCTTAATTGTGATTTTCTTTGTTTATTTCCGCAGCGTTAATGCGGTTTATGATATCCAAATGATTGCTTTCTATAACTGAGGACAGAAAACCGCAAAACGGATCAAACCACAACATGTAATAAAATTCAGTGCTTCCGCTTATCGAAAGGAACAAACTTCGCGGAGGGTCTTTCGACTTTTGATCTCCTTATTGAATATTCCCCATACTTCTTCGATGCGCGCATGCTTAGCAAGTTGCAGCGCTTCCATTGGCTTGGAGGAGTGGATCATAAAGACTTCTCCTTGGATTCCAATCCTGCAAGATTTTTGAATACGCAATAAGCATGGCCGAAGACGAATACGTGTTGGGGCTAGCAATACGGTCTTGATATCGGTAAGCAAGATGTATTTCGGCGAATACATCTTTAAAAAAGAAAATTGCACTGAAAATATTTTTAAACGCGGAACTTAAACACACGAAAAAGCGGAAAGTAATGTCTTTTTAAAAACACGGAAAATAAAAAAAAGCAAAATACGCGGAAATAACCAAACCGCGGAATTCCGCGGAAGATTCTCATCCCTGATTACTGCAGAAAAGTAGGACACATTAAGTCGTGTCAGCAGAAAACGAGAAAGAGATTTGGCAAACGGAGTACAATCTTCAAATAGTAGAACTCTGACCATGTCGTTGGTAAATCAGGGTGGTCAGGTTCCTAGCGGAAATAATGAATCGAGTGGGTCTCCAAACTGATTGTGGGGGGAGTTTGTACCGGATCGTAACACTCCATGAGTCCCCATGTAGATCCTTTAACTGACATTTCCTATTTACCAGCTAATTTACTTATTATTTTTGTAAAACTTGAAGGTATGTCGCTTTGTGCTCTCACAGATAGTGGAGCCTTGGTAAATGTAATTTCCAGCCATGCAGCTGATGTTTTGAAAGATGCCAAGGAATTAATATGTCCAAATTTTCAACTTAGAGCTCTTACTGGTGTTGATACAAACATTGAAAAATTAATAGCGACAAACTTGTTAATTTCTGACAAACCTTTTTATTGTAAATTTTTAGTTGTTCGAGGCATCTTATCTCCTAATTTTGCCCTAATAATTGGATTAGACTTTTTAGTAAAAGCTGGCTTTACTTTAAATTGTCATGACTATATTTTAAATAATGATTATGTGTGTGTCAGTTGGCTGCATGAGCAGCCTGAAGATACTCAGTTATCTGTTCTGGTGACAAGTATTGAAACTTTTTCTGACTTGTCCTCTTTTTCTCTTGTTGGAACTTTACCTATAAAAGTTACTGTGCCACCATTTTCTCCAAAACTTTTTTGTGTAACAGTGAATAATGTTGACTGTTTGTTTATTGGCCAAGACATTCCTACTCCAAATTTTAATTCCTACTTAATTGCTAATGCTGTTTCTAAAATTTCTCAAGATCTCCAATGCCTTGTTCAGGTCATTAATTTCACTTCAGAATCGATTAACTTAAATAAAAATTTGAAACTTGTCTACATAACTCCAGTGAATATTGAAAGGCCAACAGAGATGGTTAATATTGTTGAGGGACAAGCAGAAAAGGAGGATTTTAGCCATGGGCAAAAGATATTGATTTGTCCCCCCTTGAAGATCAGCAGCGTGAGACCCTAAAAGCTTTGCTAATTAAATACAAATCTGTTTTTTCACTTACTCCTTCTGATTTAGGTGCTTGCTCCATAATAAGACACCATATACATTTATCCAATAACATACCCGTAAGATCAAAACCATATCGTGTTCCATACCATCTTAAACCTTAAATGCGAAAAATTCAGACACTGTTAGATGCAGGCATTATCGAACCCGCTACGAGCAGTTATGCTGCCCCAGTGCTTCTCGTGAAAAAGCCAAGTGGTTCCTTTCGCCTTGTTGCTGACCTACAGAAGTTGAATGCAAAAACCATCCCCAATAACTTTCTTTTGCCCAACCTTCAAGAAATGATTGATTTCTTGCCGTGTATTAAGTTTTTTTCATCCCTTGATTTCACCACAAGTTCCCATCAGATGCTCATGCATCCAGATGACACACACTTAACAGGTATCAGGGTGTGCAGCAGACTTTCAAAAAATTTTAGGTAGGAATTTTAGGAATCATAAGAAAAAATTTAGGAAAATTTTAGGATTTAAAAAAAAAAGTATAATTATTATGTAATTGCACAATAGTAATATATATAGAGGATTTTATAAATGAATTTTGCAAGACATAGCTAAACTTAAAAGAAATTGGAAAATAAAAAATTATTCATATTAGCATAAAATAAAAATGAAGAATTTATTCTACCAAAACTATGTGACACAATAGTAATGCATACACGTACACATATCTGGAGGGGGGGAAGTTACTTACCCTGAACTCCGTAACTAATGCTGATAATGAAACGAAACTAAGATACGGACATTACCTTGAAACGGAACAAAATCTACACAAAACAAAAACTGATTACTGCTCAGAAACACGCAGCTTATATACGTTCCGGCTGGGATCCGCCCACTAGCTATGGAGCAAACGCTTGAGCACAGATGTGTGCAGCTGCCGGTATGACGCAGCCTGATTGCGGCGTCACATAGGAGTGAGCGATTCGTTGTTAACGATGTGATGTCACTACAGCTCCGCGATTGCGTCATCCTTGTTCAACATGTGGATTCTGCCGACTTGCGTTTTTGGCTGAGCTACTGTTTAGATTTAATATGGACGTATATGGAGTAAGTAATAGACTTTAAATCGTTTTCGTTTGAGTTTAAAGTTATAAAGGTGATTAGAATAGCATTTTTAGATACCACTACATCAGCTGGTTTAAGAACATTACTTATAAGGATATAAGTTATTGTTGCTTGGGGTTGTACTGGCTAACAGAACTGCGTTGTGATCTAGCTTGGGCTTATTGTACCCTACTGGATGAACTTGAGTCCGAAGTTTTGGATTTGATTATGGAGGATGACTCTTTTGAAAGATTTTCTTGTGAAGAATAAGTGTATCGAATTTTTTCTAGTAATTTCTTTTCTTTTAAATAAATATTCAAGATTTCTATGCTGAAAAATAAGTAAGTTTGATTAATGAAAATGATTCCATTTTAATTTTGTTCCTTATTCATTGTTTCTATTATTATTGTGTCAAAATTAAAATTTAATAGTTATGATGCTTATAATTTTAATTCTTAAAAAAAAGATCATTTATTATATCATCAGATCATTATTATTCATATCATTTATTATAATTTTTGAACTGTATAGTTTGAATTATGATCGGAGTTTCATTAATTGAGTGTTAAATTCTTTTGTTGAAAGATGGCGCTACCATGCTATTTGTTACTAAAATACAAGGGTTATTTTTTTTGAATTATCATTTAATTTATAATATATATTTTTAATAATTATTTTATTCTTATTACGCATCTTTCTTTAGTCTGAATTAACTGGTTAAATAAGTTTTTTGCAAAGCTTTTTTGTAAAATCTCGATTATAAGCCCCATACCGAAATGTATCTGCTTTGCTTTTCAAAAAAGGAGGCTTACTTTTGTGATTTTACGGTAATTACTTGCAGAAAAAAGTAGTAACGTAAAAGACCGTAAAGAGTCATTTACAATACGAAATAATTTGTGATGAGTACTTTTCTGTACAACAGATTGTTTCTCTAATGAGGTATTTTAAAACCTGAAAGCTCCTTATGTCAGAAGGGAGAAGAGAGCACACTTGGCAGAGATGAGAATAAACAAATCAACTTCCTTTCTCAGAGAAAATAACTCATGAAATCAAAATGCGAATCAATGAAGTCAAGAAAATATAAATAAAACATTTTTTCTCAATGGACTTACTGCTAAAAACTAGAAACAAAGCATTTGAATGAAACGGAAAAGACATAATTGAGTCGCTAATCATGACCTAGTGCTTCAATTTCTTGACTTTTGTGACCATTTTTCCATTTCTTGGATTTTCTGTGACTTTCGTTACCTTTGCATGATGGTAGACACCCTGTTATTAATAAAGGTGTGAGAAAGATTTTAATGGTGAACCACGTAAAAATGTGGTTACATGTTACTGTAACCTCCTAAAAAACAAACGAAGAGAAAAATAATTTGAACTGTTACCTTTAAATTAATACATTAAAATCACCAAAGAAACACTTACTGTTCCACGAGCTCCATTTATTGTCCCAATCCAACAGAATATATTTTCCTCTAAGGGAAAGGCTGAAACATCCTTATCACCAGACATCTGCAACACATTAAATAACAGAACTTAAGAACAGGGTTCAGAAGAAATCTGATTTTTTTTTTAATTTAAAAATTTGATTTTCTTATTTAAATTTTATTCCTGTGCTACTTTTAAAAAGCCCAGTGATGTAATGGTTAGTGCACTGTGCTGCCATCCCACAGGGTCGGGGTTCTAATCCTAGGCTGGGCAAGGTTGACTCAGCCTTTCATCTCTTGAGTGGGTCGATAGAATGAGGAACAAGCTTGCTTGGGGTCAAACACTGGTGGTTTGCATCAGAATGACCACCTGGCCAAGGCATATGCATCCACACTCCCAGAGCCCATGGTCGCAAAGGCATGGTTAGGCAGTGCAAGCCTTGGTCCCAGCAGAGGGGCTGTTGTGTAAATGTTTGACTTTGGCTATTTTTAAAATATTTTTTTTCTTAATAGCTAATGACAACAGATAGTTTATTATCTCATTATATATATATATATATATATATATATATATATATATATTTATTTATAGCCTCTGGATTATCAATTAGTATTTCATGTTTTCAGTATTTGTTATGTGCAATTACTTAATGTCTTATTTAGGTTTCCATATTACGCAAGTTTAGCTATTTTGCATTATATATATATATATATATATAATAAACTAAGAACTAAAGCAACATAATTTGAAATATTAGACTATGAAAAAATATACAAGGAACAAGCAAAATGAGCTGTAAACAAATAAAATTTGTTAGCTCTATCAGACATTAAAGCTTATTTTTGGTCTTGTTACCGTACTTTGCCCTTAAATAATTCTTTTAAGCTTAAATGCAAACAGAAAACGAGTTTCAGTTCACATGTATTTGATTCTAAAGGTTATCCTTTAAAAATCTTATTTGCCGTAATTCAATATAATTTAATTCATAGCATTAATTTAGTATGCAATGCTTTAAAACGTCTCTTAAAAATTTCTTACTCCATTGTTTTTCGCAAATGTGAACAATTGTTAATGCACTTTCCTTTTGCGTCGTGCAGATTATTGATTTCACAATTAAATTTATTGACGCCATCGTGAAAAATCAAATATTTGGTGCTGTTATCTGCTGGATGTTTTCAATCGAAGGGCAGAAACGAGGACTGCTACATTCTCACAACTTAATTTGATTTCAAAATAAAATTCAACCAAATCAAATAGATGATATCATCAAGGCTGAATTTCGAAACCCGGAAGAAGATCCTAACCTTTATAGTATAATCGTAAAAAACATGGTTCATGGCCCGTGTGGTGAACTAAACAGAATTTCTCTGTGTATGAAAGATGAAAAATGTACGAAACGTTATTCGAAGCCATTTTTGAACGAAACAGTTACAGGCGAAGACAGATATCCTAAACGACGATCACCAGAACAAGGCGGATTTACGGCTAAAATTAAAATACGAGGTAACGAAGAAATTCAAATTAAAAATCAATGGGTAGTACCGTATAATCCACTTCTATCTAAAATGTTCAATGCCTATATCAATGTTGAATACAGCAGTTCTATCAAATCGATAAAATATGTATGCAAATATATTAATAAAGGCAGTGATATGGCTGTTTTTACGGTAACCAAAGAAAACCAGCTTGATGAAATAGTGCAGTATCAAATGGGTCGTTACATTAATACTAACGAAGCGATTTGGCAAATTTCAAGTTTTCCAATACACGATCGAGATCTGCCGGTTCTCCATTTATCCGTCCATCTAGAAAATGGACAACGTGTGTTTTTCACTACAGAAACGGCACAAAAAGTTGCGACAGAACCACTAACTCTAACAACTTTAACAGTGTTTTTTGAACTATGCCAAAAAGACCCATTTGCTAAGACTTTACTCAGAAGTATCCAACTATTATACATGGGATACAGCAAGTAAACAATTTAATCCTCAAAAATGTAGAATGCCAGTAGAAGGACATAATGGAGTGTTCAAGAGTAACACAATAGGACAAGTCTACACAATGCATCCAAAAAAAGCCGTTTGTTTCTATCTATGTTTATTACTTCACACTATTCATGGTCCAATATGTTTTGAAGACCTAAAAACTGTCAATGGTTACATTTGTGAGACATATTGCGAAGCATGTCAAAGATTGGGTCTATTAGGAAATAGAGATGTAACGAATAGCGATTTGGCCGAATAGCTGAATACCAAATATTCGGCCAATAGCTTAGGCCGAATACCGAATATTCGGCACATAGTTTAGGCCGAATATTACATTTTTTTTTTTCAATTTCATTTTAACTGTAAATAAAATACTGCTTTTCAATTTTGTAATTAAATAGTAAATAAAGATTAATTAAAATTCATTTTATATTATTTGTAGGTACTTAAAAACACACAACAGTATATTATCTGTAAAACTAATGAAATATTGGTCATGATACAATATCTTTTACAAAGTTAAACACTAATAACAGCATAATGTTGCAGAATATTCTGCTAACTCCTGGGTTTGTTGTTCTAAAGTCCAGTAGGTGTAGAAAGTTCTAGAAAACTGTCCAATTGTCAGGATGGAACACAAACTTTATTGCTTCTAGAACTTCGTCGAACAATCAGCTGTACAAAATTCATAAGCACAATCTGACAGTAATGTGTATTTAACAGTCTGCTTAGTACAGAAGCTTTCACAAAGGCTGTAATTCTCACACACAATAAAACACTTCCACAGGCAAAATTCAATAGAAATATACGAAGTCCCCCAAGACTCAACAATGAAGAATTTACACACAGCACTTAAAAATCAGCTTCATAAACAAGTGAAAATACCGTTTCTATAGTGTCAATACTTCACGGACATCTGCTCTTGGCGGAAGCAGAAACAAGACTAAGACTATCGGGGTAATCCGCTTATATTTATAGGAAAGGCAGAAGCTACAAGGAGATTCCAGAAGAATCTATTTCTCAAAGATTCCACATAAAGCAAGAATTTTGATTATGTCATAGAAGAGAAATATTAAACTATTACGCATGTCAATGCAGCTAAATGCATGTTAATGCATTAACTAACTTTACAGCCCTATTGGGAAAAACCCACCAAATGACCAAAATGTTGCCAAGCTTGGCGACTTTTGGCGAAATATTGCCAAATTTAGCACCAAAAATAAGTCCCCAAAAGTGAAATTACAGAAGGCCTAGGACAAAATATTTTTCGAGATTTCTAGAAACGACATACAAATCAGTTAGAAACCCAAACCTCCTTATCTTCAGCTCTAGTTGACCAATTTTGATGCAACAAAAAGCACATTTTAACTACTTGAAGCGTAGAATACAAATTTTACACTATTTTAAACACAAGAACAGCAGGTTGAAAAAAATTCATACCAATTATTATATTTTGAGATATTCATAATTTAATAAATATGCTATGGTAAATGTCATTAATTTGGTAACTCTACATAATCACATCAGGTTTTGGGTTTTACAGACTCTGAGCAAATCATATTTAGCAGCTTTTCAAAAATATGTTTGTAATTAAGAATTTGAAAAAATTCCTTCTATGCCCACCCAATAAAGAAATTAGAAAATCAAGTCAAGTAATGTCAGCAAGTAGAAAAGTCTGCATTTCAGTAATATTATTAATGCGTTAGATTATGTTTCATTTAGCTTAAAATTCAATGACTTAGGTTATTTTATTATCTGAGATCAACTCATTGAAGTATAACTAAGCAGTATTATTTGTAAATGCATTAAAAAAATATTTTTCTTTCTTTTTTTCTGAAATTATTCAGCGGAATATGTAGCAATATTCGGCCACAACTATTCGGCCTACCGAATATTTGGCCAACTGAATATTCGGCTTACCGAATATTTGGCAAAACAGCCGAATAGTAACCGAATATTCGTTACATCAGTATTAGGAAACGATAATCATTGGGAGTTAACTATGAATGAAGCAGCCCAAACGGCAACAGCGAGTCAAATTCTTGAGCTATTCGCAATTATATTAACTACATGTAATCCTAATCCAAATCGACTATGGCTAAAATATAGAGAATATATGAGCGATGACATGTTGGCTGATTTACAACAACAAAATTCGGACTTAGAAATTAGTTTTAATGAAGACATTTTTAACAAAGCTTTGATATTGATAGAAGAAAAATGTTTAGCAATTTCTAATCAAACATTAATACAACTAGGTGTTCAATCTCCTAAACGAAGTCATTTGGATGCTATGAACAATTAATTTTTAAGAGAAAAATTATAATATCGGCAAATTGAGGCTTTACATTCAACACAATAAACCCTTATTAATAGAACGTCAAAAACAAGCATATGATATAATAATGGACTATTATAAAAAACAGCAAGGTGGTATAATATTTTTAGATGCACCTGGCAGCACCAGGAAAACATTTTTGATAAATTTAATTCTCACTGAAATACATTCAAATAAAGAAATTGTTCTCGCCCTAGCATCATCTGGTTTAAAATTACCATTAAATGTAGCTGACTATGAATTTCCGGTATGTGACATCACAAAATCATCAGCATGTGGACAAATATTGAAACAGTGCAAAGCCATTATATGGGACGAAAGCACAATGGCCCATAGAAAATCTCTAGAAGCACCCAATAAAACACTTCAAGATTTAGGCGACAACACGAATGTAATGGGAGGTGTATAGTTAATTCTATCTGCAGTGGTAGCAGCAGGAACATAAAAAAAAAATATAGGATTTGTGTTTCAAAAATATAGGACAACCTCTTGTATGTCATACGCTGCAAATATTCTGCAGGATTTTAACGTACAACATATTTAAATGCATATTGAACATATATATATACATCCACACAATAAATTATAACAATAAATATATAATAGGATTGAAGAAAAGAAATAATTTCCCCCTACTTTTGTGTGACAATTACTGCAATTTGAAAAGAATAAACTAGCCAAAAAGAAAAAAAAAAAAAAAAAGGGGCTGGCTGCCATTCTCTGAATTCAAACTTCTACTACATAAAAAAGTGAATTGTCCCTGGAGAAAAAAAAAATGTTAATACAATTTTTTAAATTTTGTTGGCAAATTAAGTTTTTAGTACTTTTGAAAAAAAAAAAAAAAAGAATCATAATAGAAAACAATTTGCAACATAGAAATATTCCCTTCATTCAGAATCAATGCATTTAAATTTTTTTTAAGAATCACAAATAATAAATTCATGTCTTCAGGCATTGCACTGAAGTTTGATAAAAGTGAGCCACAAAGGCCCATTATCTTGAGAAATATGGGGTTTTGCATATACAAAATCCACTATGTGTGTATTTTTTTGCATCAAAGTCAACAAAATTTGGGTAAATTACTCAAAAATCTGAGTAAACGCAAATCCTGTATCTTAAAAGCAAAATCAATATTCTACACTTGTACCATTAAAATTTGTTAGTTAATTCAAATCTATCATGCAATTTGCATTCTTGTTAATAATCAAAATGAACTGCTTTTCATCCCCTCCCACACGAAAGAATTAATTGTGCTTTGTATAACTATTTCACATAAAATAGTTTGATCAATCAGCAAATTTAAGACAGAGTCCTAATTAGCAATAATTATAATACAGATAAATAAAGTTTGTTTATATCAAAATCGTAAAAAAAAAAAAAAAAAAAAATTGTTTAAGAAAAACTTACCTTTTGAATACACTTTTTTGAAATATTTTTACTGAAGTTATGAAAATGAAGTACAAGTTTAAACACCCAAATAGTAATAAGAACTGGTTACCAAAAAAGGACATTGTGTTGCTGATATATCCAGGATTTATTTAAAAAAAAAAAAAATCTTGATTAAATATACATGCAATGAATGTTACTTCACTTATTTACACACAATTCATAAAGCAGTTATTTCAAGCAGTTTTTAATTTCTTGTTTCCCGCTTCAATAAGCACCTGTGCTGCAGCAATTTCTTTAAACGATTTTCTTTTCAATGCTGTTTCCAAACGTTTATTCCTTTCCTCGATAAGTTGCTGTGCTACACCTACATTTTCTTTTAAATTTTGCAAATTTTCTGTGGGTGTACATTTTGAAGTTGTACTACTAGTGCTACTTTTATTTTCTATTTTCTTTTCAGCTGTTTGGTGTTCTTGTATTCTTCTCAGTTCTTCTTTGTATTTGGAATATCCATCCTTATAAAATCTTATCATTTCTCTTGTAATGATCATTTCACTAACTTTTCCTTTAATGTTGTCTTTAATAAATCTCAAACCAATAATTGTGGTGAGATTTATGGTTGCACGCTCAGAAGTCAGCATTCTCTTATTCACTGAAAAACCTCTTTCCACAGAGGCTTGTCCATGTGAAAGACACAGAGCTCCTTTCACAAGAAGCCTTAAATAAGGATATCTTTCAGATTCTGTGTTTTTATCAATAAGAAAAAACACTTTACCAATATTTATCCATTGGAATTTTATTTTCGGACAATTCAGTAATATCATCATCGGATATATAGATTCGCCATTCATCAACTAATTTATAAATGTCTGCTGAGCATATACAGCGCGGTAACATTTTTGCCAAACTTCTGACAATTTTTGCTGTCACACTAACTGGTTCCTTACGAGTGATAGGATGGAGAATTTGCAGATTTTTAAGGAGCAGGTTTTTTAATGGAAACTTCTCCATCAGATAAACTGTTGCTTTTAAGTAAAAGCTTTGGGCTTCTAATTTGAAGCACTTTCTTTCTGCAGAATCCACCTCTTGTAAGATACTATTTGCTTCAGTACCTACATCTAGGTACTTTAAGTTTTCTTTTTCAAGGATACCTTTTAAAGGTATAGTAAGCAAATCTTCTCCTACTGTTGTTAAATAATCATCCATGTTGATGAAACGAAACAGTAATTTTCGAACTAAACTACTCATTTCATCATACAAGACGTGAACTAAAGTTTCCTCAGTTTGCAAAAATCGTAAAAAGGCTTCAAATACGGAACCAACACTTACAAGAAAGTTTAGATATGCAGGTGTTAAAGGCAACTTAAGTACTTTACAAATTCTCTTATAACGGTCATTTTTTAGCAGTGGACTCTTGTTATGAACCAGATCAGTCAAAAAATGTTTTAAGGCAGAGAACAATGAAAAAAATGGAACAAACCATCAATAGTCTAAACGTTTTACATCTTCCCAAAGACCCCACCACGAAAATGAATAATAAACTAAAAACTTTAATAAAAAATGGTACCTGGCCGGATCAGAAAGGTCCGAACTATAACAATACCGCTAATTTCGCCCCACGGATTTTCGCTAAATTTAAAGATCATAAAAATCCCCCCTCCCTTCGCCCAATCGTGAGCAAATGTGAAGGCCCCACCTACACTCTTGAAAAATATATGAAGGATATACTGCAAGAAATTATACCCCCCTCTAACAGCACTCTAACTTCCACCGATGATTTCATTAAAAACATCCACGATTAATAAACTTGATGAAGACGATATTATGGTAAGTTTCGATGTTGTAAATCTATACCCGTCAATAGATATTAAGGAAATGAACCAAATTATTAACAAACAAATTCAAAGTAGTTTTAAAGATATAAACATAATTAACACCCTAACTAGTGCAATAAATCTAATTTTAAATAATTCATATTTTCAATATAATAATCACTTCTACCAACAAATAAAAGGAGTCCCCATGGGCTTCCCCATATCCGGAATAATTGCCGACTGGAAAATGAGAATCCTTGAAGAACAGATTAAACAGACACACAATAATACCATCAAACTTTGGCTTCGCTATGTCGACGATATCTTCGCTATCCTTACCACCCACAATAATGAAGAAAATAATTTGATCAATCAACTTAATGCCATAGACCCAAACATTAAATTTACCTACGAAAAAGAAATCAATAATAGCCTCAATTACTTAGATGTGAACATAACCAGAAACAATAATCTCATTGAGACCACCATTTTTCGAAAACCTACTTGTAATACTAATATAGTAAAATTTTAAATCTAAAACCCCTTTCAACTATAAAATTGCTGCTATTCGTTCCTATATCGACCGTGCTTTCAAAGTGTGTTCTAACAACGACCTCCTTCAAAAAGAAATTGCTTTCATAAAGAAACAATGTCAAGACGCCCACTACCCTCGAGAAATTTTCGACAAAGTTTTCAAAGCTAGGCAACGTAAATTAAATGTTATAGACAACCGTCAAAAAGATAAACCACGTTTTACTACCGCTATCCCCTTTAGCCGAGGGATAGCCAATAAACTTTCTAATATCGCCAGTAAAAAGAACTTCCGTATTCCAATTAAACCTAATAAAACAATCTTTCAGCGCATTAGATCGGAAAAAGACCCAATCAACCCATCGAAACCGCAGGGATCTATAAAATTAATTTTATGTCAAACGATACTAATAAAGAAAATTGCTACATCGGCGTTACAAAAAGGAAAATTAAAGAGCGAAAAAACGAACATTTTACTCCAGACATTACCCTCCAGAAACAAAGTACCGCTCTGGCCCGTCTTGCTTTGAAAGAGCCCATTACCATTGATTTTAAAAATATTAAAAAAATAGCTAACTTTAAAAATAGTATATATGCCTACATTCGTGAGAGCTTAGAAATAATGACGACAGATGGCAGCATCAACGATGCGCTTCATACAATCGACCAATCATGGGATGATGTCATTCATCGAACTTTCAAGAAGAAGAACGAAGAGATATAAAAAGAAGCCGCCATTAGTGAGAGATCCAGAAACGACTGAAGATGGTTATGTGTGTAACCGAAATATATATCATGTACGGGGGAATAAGGTATTCCCAAATAAAAAATTTTAACTAATTAATCCGCCGTATTAAATAATGTTTTATATGTTTTTATAATGATAACACTCTTTTGCAAACGGGCACTATCGAAAGCCAACGATTGCTTACGTATCTCATTGTATGGAATATGTTTTCTTCCATCTCTTCAGTGTTACAAATTGATGTCATCAAATCTCCTTTTCTTGAGGGATACTTTCAGAACCATATATCGACATCTTCCAGAAATTCAACAACACTGGAGAAAGCCTCTACTGCTAGGCCTTTGCCAAATGCATTATGTACTATGTGCAAGTTGCACGTACCAATATTAACTAATCCTTCACCACCATGCAACTCACGCACATGCTTGTCCATTATTTTGAACACTGCTTTATTAACATACGGCCCATCAGACCCTAACATGAGTAACTTTGACGATGGAAGTTGATTTACATTAATGGACTTCATTAAAGCAGCATCAATATTACTTGCAGTTGCATGATGAAGAAATTCTGTGCCTAAATATGACTGTTCAATGCGATTCAAGTTGTTGTTCCAAAATCTTACATGCATATCTAACTGCTTTGTATTAGACTCATTAAGAGTTTCATCATATAGCAAAGTGAAGAAACTATTACTATTGATTAAATCTTGCACTAATCTTTTCAAAAAATATGGTCCTAAACCATGAGAAATTTCATAAGAAATTTTCCTGGCTGACAGCTGCAGTCCTTTTGCTTCCGGACAATTTGGAAACATAGTCTGAAAAAGTTCACTTACCCCATCACAGGAAAAAAAAAAGAGTAATTGTGCTTGGCAATATTTAACACCCATAATATTTCTGCTCGAATATTTTTTTTTTCTTCATTTCAATTCCATGCAGCAGAGGAGTTTGTAGGAAGATCTAGCGATACACCAGCCTCATCATTCGGAGTTAACAGTTTTTGGAATTTTGTCTGTGATGGATCGCAAGCACCTTTTGCACTCTTCTTATGCTTGACAGTTTTTGCATGCTGAATAAGCTGTATTTTACCACTATTGCTAATAGAAATGTCCTTCTTGCAGAAATTGCAGTAAACGTGAAAATCATCTTTACCACGTGCGCACCACAACTTAATGTCGTTTCCTGATCCATCATCTTCATCTAACCATCTTTCGTTAAATTTTGTGTCTCGTGGCATTTTTAAAGATCGCTTTCATGGAAAATATCCAAAACTATATGTTTAAAATTCTACCATTACGCTGATGGCTGATCACATCCCCCAAACTGTTGCGCAGATGGAGACACACCACGCTTTCTGGAGCATCACGAACATGCGGAATTAAATTTACGTTACTACTACCACAGACCTCTTTGACCTCTACTAAGTTGTGAGGGTGTCACAACCACACGAGTCGACTTTACCTCAAGGGGTCTAATCTCATATACTCTGTTAACCGAACGTTCGGTTGCGTGACGTCACATGGAACATATCCGAGGAACATCATCCAATCAAATTTCCTTGCAGGGTTCTGTTGACGTCAACCTGACGTCACGGAACCGAATCTTCGCTTAACCGAGTGTGAGAGATTCAGGCCCCAAATCTCCCTCAAATAATCCGATACGAACACGCGGAAGATCAATGAGAAAGCCAGTTGCAGTACTGAATGAAAACAATAAAACAATGCAACCGGTCGAGTCTCTCAGAACAGCGCATTTACTCCCGCTCAAATTCCCTTCCACTTCACGTGAGGGGAGGGAGGGGCAGAGAATGCAGTAGTCACGTAGCGCCTAGCCTGTTGCTAGGTTCCTAAAAACATCTACTTTCAGCCACGTGCGCGCTTTTCTAGCGCCGATTTTCGCATCTCAAAAATGGTCGAGTTGAATCTGAAACTTCGTTAAAATGACAAAATATAGGACAAATTAAAGATTTTTAAAATATAGGACAAAAACAGGACAACTGCGAGGCCTGTATCTGGCAATTTCTGTCAAACGCTACCTGTTATTCCGAAATCAATGCCGGCAGATGAAAATAACACTTGCTTAAAGAAGTCGGTCATATGGGAATACGTAAAAATAATTAAATTATTAACAAATATGAGAGCGAGAATTTCAGGAGATGAAAAGGCACAAGAATTTTCTGAAAACTTTTACAAATAGGAGAGGGTACCTATCCAATAGACGAAAGTACTGGCCAAATTACATTAACTAATGAGTTATGTAATGTTGCTGAAACACCGAAACAACTTATAAATGAAGTATATCCAAGTATTGATTATAATTATACCAATTCAGAATGGTTACGCGAACGAATTATTCTAGCCACGAAGAACGACATTGTTAATGGCATCAACAACATCATCCAGGAAATTATTTCGGCAGAAGAGAAAATTTACATGTCAATTGATACAATGACTGATGAACAAGAAAGCATTTATTTCCCTACTGAATTTTTAAATGTTCCAGGAATGTCATTACACTGGCTTAAGTCACCAATTACTTTATTACGAAATCTGAATTCGCCAAAATTGTGTAATGGTACTAAACTCTGCATCAAACAGCTACAAAATAACATCATCGAAGCCAATATAATGACTGGTAAAGAAAAAGGACAAATAGTATTTATACCACGGATACCTTTAATATAAAATGGATGGCCCTTTACTTTTAAACGCTTACAATTCCCGGTGAAGTTGTCTTGCAGCATGACTATCAACAAAGCTATAGCTGCCAACCTTGGAGAATAAAAATTAGGGAGATTTTCGAAAAAATTAGAGAGACTTTAAAAAACCATTGTTTTTGATGAAAAAACTCAGTGTACACATGCGTAATATATCAGTAACCAAGAAAATTACATATACAAGAAAAATTTATAACTTAATCATTTATTAAAACAGCTAAATTTAAAATGCGACACCTTTTTAAAGAAATAAACAATTTTTTAAACAGTAAATACTTTTGAACTATTTGCATTCATGGGCGCCGGCAACATAGGGAGAGGGGGGGCAATTAACCCCCCCCCCCCTCTCCCTGGATTTTTGTATACAGTGTTTTCCCTTGCTTTTTTTGACATGGTAACCATACTTTTAAGTAATTTTTGCCCCCCTGGAGTAGTCTCCCCCCCCCCGGGAAATATTCTGGTGACGCCCATCTTTGCATTACAAATGAATTAAAATACCGAGAACGTTTTGTACGTTTAGAGCCGTATTTTTTGGCTATATCGGAATCCGGGAACATCTTTATAAATAATGCTCCTGCATGATCTGAGCAACTTAGTGGCAAGTTATGCTCAATGATGAACTTAGTAAATAAGCACTCTGCTTTTATCACGCTTAGATTCTGGGATGTAGCAAATGAGAAGTCAATCTTAAACTGTTTAAACATGCTTTAGTGTTGGTTTGATGCTTTTTGATCTAGCGTGAGTCACAATGTCATTTCTTCCTTCATGCACGATAGCAATATCGCATGTACTATATGTGCAAAATGCAAAGTCTGCACCTTTATTTGACGGTTTGATAAATTTAAAGTCCTTGGAATAATCTGATTTAAATTGCATTAAATACTTCTTTCCCAGACATAATTTTAACGCTCACTCAACTACGAACACCACAATCTAGCATGCTGGATCGCAAAATACATAAACATACACGTGCAGAGTGGAGTGGAGTGAAGCTCTGTAATTCGATTCTGCAGAGTGTTATCGATAATCAAAACCGTTGTATTTCGGAAATTCATGGGGAATCGGCAATAAAGCTTGCTATGTTCTACGTGCTATGACGTCATTACGAAATATCAGATTCGGCCAATAGCGAAGTTTCTTCAGGTTTCTGTCGTTAGCAATTAACAAGTTCTGTAAATTTTTTTCAAAAATTGATAAGTATATAAAACATGGGAATAATTTGGAAAAATTTTGGAGATTTATAAACTTTTCGGGAGATTGTTCTGAAATTCGGGAGTCTCCCGGAAAAATCGGGAGGTATGGCAGCTATGACAAAGCACAGGGTCAAACATTCCAATACTGCGGCGTTCAAGGAGCCATGCTTTGCACACGGCCAATTATACGTTGCATGCTCACTAGTAGGATTACCTCGAAATTTGTTCATTTACAGTCTGGACAATAAACCATAAATAATAGTCTATAAGCAAGTATTGTAAAAAGAAATTTTAAAAAATGTAATAAAAATGTATAATATAATATGTAATAAGTGTAAATGTATAATATAATATGTAAATGTATTTCTCATATGTAATATAATATATAAATAATTGTGTAAATAAAACAAATTTTCGATTTACTAAGTTGTTTCTTATCTTAGCTTATAATTATTTCAATTAGTGAATTAGCTAAATAATTTGATATACTTTCTATGCACCACATGTTTAATGGTCGAATAAGTCTCTCAATATCTATGATAGAAATCTAAATTCTCTACATTAAAAATGGATCCTTAAATATTTTTTATACCATTAAACATGCAGTGTATTTTAACCCGAGCAACTTTGTGAACTAACTTGTAAAAGAATTATTATAGCAATGTTTAAAAAATACATTTAAAATGTAGTACAGTGGTTGCTGCTTATTTTGGTCAGTGGTTTATCCAGTGACATCGGCATGAACAGAACAAAATAACCAAATTGCACTGGTTTACTTCTGGTTACCTCAGTAATGAGTGCAGCTTTATAAGGTCAGATAATCTTTGGAGATAATGAAAATTTCGATGTAACTAGCTTTTATGGTGGAGTGAAAGCTAATCAAAGATGACTCATTTGTACAGAGGTGCAACAGTAATTCAATCAAAACAATTATTGATACACTTAACAGAATTTTAATAAAAATAATGATCAGTCCTACGCCCGTAACCAGTGAGACACCTGATGATGATGACAACAGCGATGTGCACCCAAACCAGCTACACGTCACAAGAGTAGATTTGCTGAACACTACTAGGAGCATTTGAGGAGAACAATATAAATGATTGCTTTGCCTCTTTTCAGCATTTAGCGAGATTCAATTCGCTATGCCCTTAAAACAGCCTTTAATTTCGAATTTTCCCTCCTAGAAGCAATTTTTTTTTTTTTTTTAAATGAATGTACATATGTATTTTTTCTCTTGCAGTGCTCACAACTGTCTTAAATGATATCTCTAGAGGAAAAAGGGACCAAATTCTAGAAAAAAGAGACTTTGTAAAATACAACCCACAACATTTGCATCATATTTATTTATTTATTTATTTTTACACTCATGATACGGGATTTCAGCTTAGCTGATATTTTTAAATTTGTACCTAAAAAGATCAGAAAAAGGGAGGAATAAAACAAATTTATATAATTCCCTGATCCCAAATTTATGAAATTCCCTCATATATCTTGCTGGCTCTGTTGCCCCCCTCTGCATGAGGACCTAAAATAACAAAAATAGTGAAAGCAGGAAGATAGAGAGAGGGAAAAAACATTAAGTTTTAAACAAATGTAGACAAGCAGAACATTGAAATACACCTTTTTAATGTTAAAAATAGCAACGCATAGTATCTAATGCTTCATATGAATAGAAATATATAGACAGCAAAAGCCTGGGGAAACACTGAATGCCAGATATGTGAAAATTCCGCACAGTTCAGTATGTAAATAAAATGAAATTTTCAGGAAAAGCCAAGGAAAAGATAGAGAGGGAGTTAAATCTGATGCACATTTTTTTTTTTTTTAAATAAATTTTAGGACTCTTTATATGATAGTTTGAAAACTAAAAATATAAAAAAAACTGTGTTTCTCTTATTTTTTTAAAAGTCAGCATATCTTGATTTTAAGTGGCTATAACAAATTCAAGTCAGGGTAGATCACCATTATCTGCATTTTTGTGCAAAATTAAACTATTCCACAAAGATTTACTCACACAAACTTAAATTTGAACAAAATATACCGATATTTAAAAACAGGTATGATCTTTTGGGGGGGGAAAGGGGGGGGGTTGCCGGAGAATAGAGTGCCTGTCGAAGCACAATAAAGAATAAAGATAACAGTTGTACGAACGAAGAAAAATAACACTGAAGAATGATTTTGTTTAATTTTTTTTATTTAGTCTCTTTCTTTTTTAGTATTTAGAATTTTTAATTTTTTGGTAGCGATCCTAAAATTGGGAATTATTTGTGCACTTGGATCCATGCTGATGTTGCCATATAATTGTAAGGATCGCATTAAGTATTTGATATTCACCATGGTACAGAATTAAACATGTTTACAAGTATAAACAACTGTGCTAATTTAAAGTATATGCTAAAAAAATAAATAAAATCTGAAACATTTTCATATTTTAAATACGTATTAAAGTACTTTGTATTAAAAGTGTATCATAATTCATGCGATGTCCCTATTTTTCTTAGTTTCACAGAACATATCTTTGGAATCAAAATTTATCTTAAAATTGTCTACTAAACTGTTTTACAATCTTTGCCAAGCATATTCGAACAGTACTTCACCATTTTAAATACTACTAGGAATGGCCATCATAATCCATAGAGTGTGCTGTGTCTTTCTTGATCCACAAACACTTCGGAATTGAAATCTATATTAAAATCGCCTTCTAAAACTATTTTACAATTTTTACCAGGAATATTCTAACTATACTTTTCCTTTGAAATAAACTGTCATATTTGCCAATTCCTAGCGAAATTTGGAAGATATTGCCAAGCTTGGTTCAGTTTTGAAGACTTTTCGATACAAAATTTGGCGATCAATTATCAAAAATTGCAAACCTTGTGCGACTTCCAACATTTTATTCTCCCCCTCCCTCCTTTCTCGTTATCTGGCAGACACATTTGAAAAAAATGCTTCAGCACAAGAAATTGTGTAGGCAAATTATGCCAACGCTAAAAAACCTGGTAGCATTATAGTGCTTATAATAATAATAATTTAAAAAAAAAAAAAAAAAAAAAAACAGAAAAACTCTAGCTTTTTCACTTGTGTTTCCCTATCTTCTCAGATTGAATCATTAAAAAGTGAGGGTGAAGAGGAAGATTCAGATTCTGTTTTCTATCGTAAATAAGCAGGACCAGTAAAGATTTTTTTATTTGACATTTATGATGATGGGTTTCTCAGTTGGTTTGCAATTAGGTTTCTTACAGGTGCTGATCATTCGAGAGTTACCATGGCATGACTTCAGAATTTCTAGAATCCATGATGAAAAAGAGAAAATAGGGACTGTTTACATGGAAAAGGGACTTTTAGAGAGCTCTAACTAAAAAGGAGACTTTTAGGGAAAAAGGAGACTTTTAGGGAAAAAGAGACTATTTGTGAGTCTTTCACTTGTTCACTTCTTTATTCTTTAATAAATATGTGCATACATTAAATAAGAACTACATTAGTCAATAGTTTGGGATTAAATTTATTGATTTTTCTTAAATTTTCTCTTTTACTTTTGGTATCTCCGTTTATTTCGTATTCAGTAATTCCGGTCAATTTCAATCAGTCCCGATGTGACCGGAATAAGCAGTGACCGCTGTATTACACTTTAAAATGAAGCAAGAATAACTGGTTGGTAGGTTTTAGTAATTCTTTATATAAAACCAGGTAAACAAGTTGTCTAATCACATAAAAACTTTGATATTACTTTTGAGTCAGTGTTCGCTCTGAACTATCACCAACCTGAGTCCCAGGGACTCACTAATGAGAAAAATGTGGGTCCTGCAGCAAAAAAAAAAAAAAAAAAAAAAAAATGAGTCCCTTAATTTTAAAGCCACAAAACATATTTTTTAAGCAAAGAGCATAATAAATATGACATATATATGTAAAAAAAGGAAGGATTTATTTATTTGTTATTTACAAGCATATGAATCACATGCAAACTATCTTTTTTTTTTGCAAAATTTTTTGTTTGCATTAGAGAGAACCTCATTGGCTTCCTTTAAATTTGGACCTTGCAATGAAATCATCATTAGATTTTTTAATTTCTTTTCTGTTAGTCTATTTCTTAAACTAGTTTTTATTCTCTTCATACAAGAGAAGCCTCTTTCAGCAGCTGCAGAACTTACTGGAATTACTAAGGTAATTTTTGCCAGTTTTGAAAACTGAGGGAAATCCTCACTGTAGTCCTTAATGACGAGTGTGACAAAATCTTGTCAGTCCAATGTTTTAAAGTTCAAGGCTAAACACTTAAATTGCAAAAAGTTAGTTACCAGTTCATGTTTGTCTAAAAATTTCACATTTTTGCCTGCAAAATAATCAATAATTGTGTTTAAACTTTGAGCACCATTCTCATTTAAGTCTTTATTTGTCAAAGGGTAATTTTTAGGCTGGAATAAAACAGCCAGTGCATCCAGAATATCCAAAGATTCTTTTGGAAATCGCTCATTTAAATTCTCAATGACTTTATCTATAAATTTAATTTTAAGAACTTCCAAATTTTCTTCATCCTGTTCTGTTGTGGACCTTGAAGAAAGGAATTGCGGAGGTTCATCACTCTCATCATCAGCATGGACTATTTGTTAATCAAGAGATACTTCGTGCGTTCCTTTATTTTGCTTCAGAGTTTCCAATGTAGAAATGCATGATACTACAAGAGGTCTTATTTTCGAAAAAACAACATTTTCATGCTGAAACAAGTTAGTCAATTTTTTAATTGGCTCAAGGATGTCTAAGCATATGGCTAACAAAGTGGGAAACAACTTTCATTTTAATTTCTGTAAAAGCCCTTTAGCTTTTACATCTGTTGAGCTTTCAGATAAATGGGCCAAAGTTTCTAAAATTGTTGGATAAGCTTTGTGAGCAGTTATAGCAGCATCATAAAGACTCAGCCATCTAATTTGTTTTGGTTCCTTCAGTTTAATACTGCTGCTATTATTTATTTCATAAATTTCACGCAAAACGTTTTCCCGTACAGGGCTGGCATAAAAAAATGATACACTTGATTTAAAATCAATTCAATATTAGCAATTCCAGGTACTGCCTTTGCAGCCTGGGACAGCGCTAATGATATTCTATGTGCAGCACAATGAATATGAATCAAAAACTCTGCACCAGACTGCTTAAGCTGTGCTCCTACACCATTTTTCCATCCTGTCATTACACTTGCGCCATCACTTCCAAAGCACACAACTTTCTTAAATCAATGCCTAACTCATCCAATTTCCCTAAAATAGCATCTTTGATTGATGCAGCTTTGCCATCAGAAATATCCAAATTGTCAATAAAAGCTGTTTGGAACTTTGGCTTCCTTATTTACAAAAGTCATACATAATATTAACTTTTTATTATTTGAAACATCACACGATTCGTCACAGATTAGACCAACCACTGTGGATTCTTGAATTTGCTCAAATATTTTTTCTTTAACTGCTTCTGTCATTTCTGATATCACACTGTGATGCTTGTAGGGGCCATTTGGAAATTCTACTCCATTTTCTTTCTAAAAATGAGAAATAATATAATTTTAAACTTGAATGAGGGAAAAAGTTAAGTACAGAATGTAATGGGTTTAATGTAAATGAGGCTAAAACTTTAAATTAAAAATAACTTTTTATTCTTACGGAATTGGAGCTTTAAATGAAAGAGTACTAACGGAAAAATATTTACTCTCAAGAGGGATGGAAAAGGATTGAACTGAAAATCTGAACCCGCCCTATTCAATGCTGCTTTTTTTTTTCTTTTCTTTATTGGTTTCTTCGAGAGAGGAAGGGGAGGGAAGGTAAAAAATTACATTTAAAATCAAAATAGGAATCAATTTTTATTCTTACGGCATTGGACATTCAAATAGACGAATGTTGAAGGGAAAGTATATATTCTCTGGACAGATGGAAAAAGATTACACTGAAAAAAATTGAGAACTTCGAAAATCGCCAAATAATCCCTAAAATTACTCATAATATCCGTACATCAGTAAATTAAAACTAAAATCCTTATATTTTATGGATAATCTGTAAAAGTTGGCAGGTATGCACACATCAAAACTCAACTAAGACTATTTTAAAATAGATTAAAATATTACTTGCTAAACTTGTTATTCTTAAATAAAGATATCTTCGGACATCCCTCTTCAGACGGATTTTTCTGCACAAAAATGCATTTCTCAGAAGTGTGCAAATTATGTATGCGCGTTGAAGTGGGTGAGGAATGTACAAAGAGAAAAATAAATTATACAGGACCTAAAATCCAAAACTTTTTCTACAATATTTTTATAACACCCCCCCCCAAAAAAAAAGTCCAATTTTGCTGATTGCGCGAAGTGGAGAAGTAGGGGATGCGGTGCACCATTTGTATATTGGATATCTTAGTATTACATTCATTTTAGATCTTGCGAGGTAGTTTTCGATTTCTCCTTATGTAAAAAGTTCTACGCTATAATATAAACTTTACAGGAGAGGAAAAGAATGTTGTCTTCACACGCAAGCATTGCTTCAAGTGCTGATGATTCATTAATTCTCTGCTCCTCCACCCGTTAATGTAAACAAAGATAAATGCCTTCCCCCCTCCTTCCTTCCTAAAGAGCTACAGATATGTGGAGAGAGTTTGGGTTGATTAATAAATCGTTAGGCAGAAGATCAAAAGTGATGAATCTGAAAATAGCGCAATTGTTGTATCGGTCCTACCTTTGGACGCAAAATCGCAGTTTGCGGTAGGTTATTTCGATAGGAAACTATAAGACTATATGAAAATACGTTAAATGAAAGTTTAAAGTTAAACATGTTACATATTTTCACCCAACTTTAATTGTAACGATCGTCAAATCCGTCGGAAATAGTCCTCGCTGGGCTCGGTAGCTTTGCTTTCAAATATTTTTATGGCTTATACACATTTTTTAAGATACAATTATTTTATTAAATTTTTCTTAAACAGGGATATATATAATCGTGTATGTATATTTAATGGAATTTTAGTTAATATTAAAGTCATAATGAACGCTAAACCAGAGTAGGACCTATAGTGCTCAGAAAAGTAAAATAAGCATAAAAAGCGGGAAAAATCACAGATCCTCTCAGAAAATAGTTATTCCTACTTATTAAAACAATAGAAAATTTTGTAGCAAGATGTCTAAGGCCTCAACTGAAAACTCGCAACTTTAGGACATACGTTTGAGGCAATTTTCAGCAGTAAAAATAAAAAATATGCAGATATCATTTTTCAAATACCAGGGAATTGCATAACAGTTTTTGTTTAATAAAAATAATGGATTTTTCAAAAACTTATTTCGAAGTTTTAAGTTTTTTTTTTCGGTCTAAATGGACATTTTTCTGACAGTTTTGGACGCATTTTGTTTAATATTTGTAGGTACTATTATTTGGATACTAGAATATCGATTAGCTCAATTCTACAGTACCGGTAAAATAAACAAATAAAGGCTGAAAGAAATTTTGTTTTACATTCCTTTTTTGTTTCAATAGCAACGTACATATTTACATTTATCAAGGTCTAAGGTCAGTGTGTCTGCCAGATCCAAAAGCAACGATTGCGAAATAAAGACTTCCTTTGTGATAAATAATATAATTCTGCAATTAATTTTATTTTTAATACTGTGCCTTATACAAATTTATTTTTAAACGTGCAATGTTAGGTATAAGATAATCATGAGAAAATTAAATTAAATATAATGAAGGTTGAATGGGAAAAATTACATTCAGGGGTATATTTCATAAAGTAGAATTACTGTAAGGGAGTGTAGACAGGCCCGTCTGCAAAATGCAGCAGCGTTTTTTGGGCAGTAATGCAAAACCCGGAAAACAAAATATATGTATACAATGGGTCCCATACTTTTCTTTTGAATTTTAAGATAATTATATTATTAGAAGAGAATTATAATTAATTTTTACTTACTTGCAATTCTATCAGAGATGAAATTTTTTTTTCAGGTAACTCTTCCTTGGCAAGCCAATACACAGTTCTTAGTTCCTTTTCTGTTGAATTTTCAACTTTCTGGACTGCAGCTTCTGAAGTTTTCTTGGAAAAGGTCTGTTGTTTGACAATATTGACAGCTTTAAAATGCTGTCCTGAGGCATCATCGTTATTTGTCAGACTTATATGTCGTGATAATGTACTTTTCTGAAAATTTATACAGCCTACTGTGAAAGTATTTTTCATTTTCGCTTTACAGCACGTGGTGCAAAACATTTTCCCGTCTTTAAACTCCAACCAGGGAAATTCTGTTGATAATTTCTCTGCTTCGCTGCCATTAAATTCAATAAATAAAGTACTATATAACTTAACTATTTCTGTCTGATGTGTATCGGTGTTCTTATACTATAACTTGAGAGGAGAACGTTACAGGAACAGGTGCAAATGCAAAATGTGTCACGCGGTTAAGCCAGGCCCACCCATTCAGAGGATTTCAATGCATGTGCAAAATTGGGATGATGAGTAATCCAACAAAAGGATGGGATATACTCCACACCCCCCCACGATCTTCAACTCCAAGCTAATCACAAAGGAGCTGTTACTAAACTGGATTTTCAACCTTATTCAAGTTTGTAGCCCGGAAGTTTTGCGGAAAAGGAGACTTTCCCCCCCCCCCCCTGAATTTTCGGGTTCGCGACACCCGAAGTTTTGCCGAAGCTGTGTTCTTCTAGATATTAATTCTGAAATCGTAAAAATTTCACTTTTTTTTCGTTTCAATTTTTTGGGTCCCGCGGACCCGATATTTCGTAAAAGTTGCGTCCCGCATGTGCAAAATTGCATCAAAAACTCACTATAGCACGTAAACGCAAACCCTGTTGAGTAAAGCTGGAAATTAAAAAAATTCTGAAGTAGTTAGTGGCTCCACAAAGTTCAGTGGTCACTTTGATACTAGTGGCCATAATTTTTGGTACTCCTCCAATTTTCGATTTCGATGCTCCTACTCCTCCTTGCTATACCTGCAGTTTGTTATATAGTCTTGATATTAAATAAGAGTAATTAGGGGTAAAACTAGAGAAAACAGACAACAATGTAAAATTCATCGGTTTGTTGACATGCTGATTTTTGTTCATAAACAATATTACTAAACTAATTTAATTGATTTGGCGATATGCTTTTAGTATATAATGTCAACACTTATCATTCTTATGTTCCTATGGGACATAAAAATTTACTTTGTTGCAGCATTTTATGTTTCAAAGCTCTTTAGAAATTTTGATGATACAAAGGCTACATTATACTCAAAGAATATATTTCTGCATCAAGTTAAGTCATATTCATTTTATTTTAGAGAAGCTTGAATAAAGAGGGGTAAAATGATATGATGGTTATACTGATCTAGCATTTGTATTCTAAGAATATTTTTATCATCTTAGATGTTTCTTTTTTTATATCTATAATACATCTTTTACGATATTAAATAGCAATAGCTTAAGTAAATAATATTTCATCATTCTATTTTTATTTTTGCTCTAAAATACTCTTAAATTTTTGTTGACAAATTAAAATTCTGTGTGAAATTGTTTAGTAAAGTATATATGGCTTGGCCCAAGTCACTTTTCACATTTTTCTAAAATGCATATTACACTTTATTGAACAGTATTTAGCAAAATCAAAATATACTCTTTAAAATGCAATTTTAAAATAAAGTTGATCTTATTCATGTAGTAAAGCTTAAAATTCCCATATTTGGTTAATAGCCACTGGCCGGTAGACTCATAAACTTTAATGGCCAGTTGTTTTAGGCACGCAGTCAAGGATGGTGGTCGATTCCAATGTCTCCCCTAGATAGCGATACGCTTATAGTTGGTTACTTATTTACAAAGATATATTATGCAATCAATTATTTATTCACAGAGATACATTATTAGAATACAATTTTAGTCATTAAAATTGAGTCTTCTTCCAATTGAATCTTTTCACCACAATTCAATTGCTGCAGTTGGATCAAAATCTTCTAATTTTATCAGGGATGTGATTGGCCAAGAAAAAAATTAGCTGAAATTTTTTTGGTCTCCGGGGAGGGGAGGAACAAAATTTTTGAAAATTTTAAAAAGGTATAATGTATGTTAGCACAGTGATATCAAATAATCATGTTTTCATATTAATGAAGTCAGGGGTCTCCCAATATGGAATGAATGAGAAAAATTACATATTAGGTATATAAGTACAGCATAGGACCGATTATCCGGAATTCCGAAATCCGGAAGTACCCAAAAGCCGGAATGGCCGCCAGTCTCTCTTTTTTTTTTTTTTTTTTTCCCTGATCATCATAATGAAATAGGAAGAAAAAAAAGGGTTAAAAATTTAAAGCAATCCGAAGTTGAACGGCAAAACGGAAGGGGGGGGGGGGGTACGCACGTACATACAGATCTATTTTTATTTAGGTATTTTTTAAACAAAGTTTTTAATTTATGTGTTTGAATCTGTTGGAAGAATAATAAAAATAAAAAATAATACAAGAGAATGATTTAAAAAAAAGAAAATCGACTGTAGTTCTATGCTTCTTACCTCCTGCGTTTCTGCTTATGCGATAACATAGTTGAATCATTGGAATGTCGAGCTGGAAAGTACGTCATGATTCACTAGAACTAAATAATCCGTTATCAGCCTTTCTGCTCTTATTTGGGCCTTTTTTTTTTTTTTTTCGTGCTGCTGCTTTGGAATCTTTAAGATTTAAATAAACAGAGGCAGCTGACCAGGTTTTTTTTTTTTTTTTTTTCCCTCCCCATCCTCTCTTATATACTAGCTCCGCAGCTGTAAAATATTTGTGTTTTTGTTATGTATCTGTCGTAATTTGAGAGGCATATGCAGCTTTTTTTCTTTCTTTTTTTTTTCCCTCCACCGTAGGAGTTGATCCTTTTATAATGAGCTTTTACATATAAAATCAGTGAAAGCGAGGTATGTGATGAAAAAATTCCGATTGATAGACTGATTAGTCCATTGAACAATGTCAGCAGCAGGGTTTTGCTACGACGCAAGAAATAATGACAATAACTTTAATTAAAGAAAAGGCGTTAAAAGAAAAAGCTAAATCATACGGGAAACAAAAATTACTGAGATATTTTGTAAAAAATAATGTTGCGAAATAAATATTATGCGATTTATGAGATTGTTTCTTGTGTAAAAGGAGATCGAAAAAAAGCTTTAAAGTGGGCGCAGATGGTGAAAAGTCAGGTTTCCTCACTGAAAATCGGAAAAAAATCCCCGGAATGTCCGAAATCGGTCCCGACGATTCTGGATTTGAGACTTTGTACTGTATTTTGTAAATCGAAAAAATTAAAAGGAAAAAGGACCCAAAATCCCGAAAACCTTCGGTCCTCACAATTCCGGAAAATCGGTCCTATACTGTATTATAAGTCTGTTATTAACAAATACACAATACCAAAAGAATCTGGTGCTTTAATATCACTAATTAACGATACAATATGTGGTGTTTTAAAAAGTGACGAGCCCAGCAGCCAATCGGATTAATCCCATTGATGTTTCTAGTTGCGTGTTTTCCATTGGCTTACTTACTAACTTCAGTTTGGTGAGCCAACCGGTTTCCATTTATTTATAAACAGAGCGCAGAATGACCAAGAATGACACTGTTTTTATCATACGAAAGTACTTTAATTAAAACCAGATTGAAGAAAATCTGATTGAAGTTCGCTTAAGATCTGAAAAGATTAAAAATCACGGAAGTTCCGAAAATGTTAAATTTCACAGAAGTCCGCTAATCAGCTATTTAAAATTAGCGGATTTCTGCTAATTCGCGGGAAAAATCACATGCCTGTTTTATCTTAATATAATTTTATCTTAATATTCTATTTTTATCTTAATCTTCTAATTTTATCTTAATTTTATCTTCTAATTTTATTAAGATAAAATTAGAAGATAAAATTATTTGCGTAGGCGCGAGCATTTTATGCGTAGTCTGTTTTCTAACATAGTTTTTTTCATCGACATGCTCTGGTCGTGTATAGTGTTTACAGCACTTCTCCAAATTGTCTCCACTTCTGCATTGCTGGGAGAGAGAGTGAGGATTATATTTTCACCTGGGTGATTACTTGCATTGTTAAAACTATCAGTCTGTAGTTTGTCAAGCAATGCAGTAAGTGAGAATCATTACTGAAATTTTTTGAACATTATGGTCTGACGCTGATGCCACTCAGAAAGTGCTCTTTCTTTTTGAAGCTTAAAAACTGTACAGAATTCTGCAAGTTCTAGTTCTTTTTCTCCATACTCATTTATAACTCCTCAGAAAAAGATGGAAAGAAAGCTGTATCTAAAATGTCAGCAGTGCAAACACATATCGACTTTCCAGGCCCATCTTCACCAAAGAAACGTCTCATATTTGCACTAGAACTTTTGCATACTTCATGAAAAGGAGACACAGGGTCTGTTACATTGCTTGTGTACTTAAGTGCACCAGACTTCTGAGCATTTGGTTGTAGGGAGGGGGTCGGTAAGATTATAAAGGAAGAGAAAAGATTTTAAATATAAAATACCCTGAAGTCTTAAGGAACATAGTCTTAATTGCAACAGTACTTGAATATTGAGAAAGTTATTTTACTTTTATTTCCATGTTCTATTTTGCAAAGTTCAAAAAATTTAAATATTATAGTTACTGCATGAAAATATTAATAACTATTCTGTTCAAAATAACCATATAATGGTATAAATATCTATTCCAGTTATTCAATATTTATTTTACTACAAATTCCAGTTCTTTATTAAATTTTTTTTAATGGACAACAATAGCTAAAATTTTTTTCAGGATTATCATGCAGCCATAATAAATATTCTGTTGATATTAACAATCAACTGGTCACCTATTTAAGTGGTAATATTGAAATAGCCGGAAAGGAGATAAGAACATCAACTATCTTTCTCCCCCTCCCCGTCTGGCTCAGAAAGAAAACCATAAAGCATTCTGTAACTCCAAGCCACAAAGTAAGAAAGGGGAAAGAAATTATGTTTTGACAATAATTTTCTAACGTTTGGACAAATTAAGATGTCTTTAAAATTTAGACTCTGAATCAATTTTTGCATTTAAAAGTGATCCTCAAAATTTTAAACAAATCGGTCCATTAATAAAAAAATTATAGATGAATTAATTTTTACACAGTTGATTTCCATCCCCCTTCTCATCGCAGTCCGCTACTATCCGGACTGGGCCTCCATAGAGCTTCCGGAAGAGGGAAAGAGGGCAGGAGAGTTCTATTACCATAAAAGTTGTGCAAATTCCTCCCTTTAATTTGACAAGTATCATTAACACATTATGTGTAAGCAAACAAATAACAGTTAGACAAATAAAAGGGCTAAAGAAACTTTCTTAAAGATTTAAAAAACTTCACTGGCAAAAGAGGGTGTCTAGTTTTTCATCATCGGGACGCGGCGCACAACTGACCTTGCCTAGAATGTGTTAGCCCAGTACAACCCCAAACAATAACTTATTTTCATAAGTAATGTTCATAAACCAGCTTATGTACTGGTATCTAAAAACGTTATTCTAGTCACCTTTATAACTTTAAACTCAAATGAAAACTATTTAAATCTTACTTACTCCATATTAAAATCTAAACAGTAGCTCAGCCAAAATCGCAAGTCGGCAGAATCGCCATGTTGAACAAGGATGACACAATCTCGGAGCTGCAGTGACGTCACATTGTCAACAACGAATCGCTCGCTCCTAAGTGGCGTCGCGATCGGGCCGTGTCATACCGGCAGCCGCACGCATCGGTGCTCAAGCGTTTGCTCCGTAGCTAGCAGGCGGGTCCCAGCCGGAGTGTATATAAGCAGCGTGTTCGTGAGCTGAAATCAGTTTCGAGTTTCGTTTCATTTCATGTCTTGTTTTTTTTCTGTTTCAAGGTGATGTCCGTATCCTAGTTTTGTTTCGTTATCGGCGTCAGTACAGAGCACCGTAGTTCGGTGCAAGTTTTTCCATTAAAAGATGCATTTATAAATATAGTGTTCCATTAGTTAAAAACATTAAAAAGCCTAAAATCTCCGTAAAATAATTAAAACACGCACCATGAGCGCTTTCGACAGCCTAGCCCGCTGTCTCGTTCACCGCTTCTTCTTCACCAAGGCCTGCCACGACTGCTCGATCTGCGCATGCGCCATGTCGCTGACAGCTCCCTCTTGTGTCATTATTTCCAACGTTTCCCGTCTTAAGCCATAATTGTGGTTATTGTAATTAGCTATTTTCTTGACATTTACGAAATCTATATTTATATTTTCCTTTAAGGCTAGGCGAGATAGAGCGGTACTTTGTCTATTGTATTTTATGTCGTTTATGTGTTCTTTAATTCTATCTTTAATTTTTCTTTTTGTAACACCAATGTAGTATCTGGGAAGGTTGGAATCTCTATAAGTGAAATTTATTTTATAAATACCTGCAGTTTCTAGAGGGTTAATCTTGTCTTTATCTGACCGGATTCTTTTAAATATATTGCTATTGGGTTTAATTGGGATACGAAGGTTCATTTTACGTGCCGGGTTGGATATTTTTACAGCGAGACCGCAACAGTAGGGAATCGGATGAGTAAATGTGGATTTTTCTTTTTGTGCGTCGTTGATGATGTTAAATTTCTTTCTTCTATTTCTGATTAGGCGGGGGATGATATTGCTGGGATAATTAGCTTCGCGCGCAAGTTGCTTTATGAATTTTATTTCTTCCTTTAGTAATTGTTGGTTGGAGCATATTTCTAGGGCTCTATTGACGTGTGAACGTAAGATTGATATTTTGTACTTATATGTAGTTTTTGAGGAGTAATTGACTATTTTATTATTATTGGTGGGTTTACGATAAACGGTAGTTTCTATATTGTCTGGGGTGGTTCTAATTACTTTAACATCAAGGAAATTTAGGCTATTATTCTGCTCAAGTTCTATAGTAAATTGTATATTTTCATCAAGTGAGTTAAGTTCGTCGAGGATATTATCTATGCTATTGTTATTTACTATTGCAAAAACATCATCAATGTAACAAAACCAGTATTTAATATGGGGGTGAAGGTTTGTATTGATTAAAGTTTCAAGGTTTCGCATTTTCCACTCTGCTACTATACCAGATATCGGGGAGCCCTTAGGGACACCTTTATTCTGTTTGTAAAATTTATTATTGAATTGGAAGTAGGAGTTATTGAGGATGAGGGACAAGGCAGCTTTTAGGGTTATTGAAATATCTGTATTAAATGCGTTCTCAATTTCTTTACTTATTGAATTGTATAAATTTTACAAACAGAATAAAGGTGTCCCTATGGGCTCCCCGATATCTGGTATAGTAGAAAATATAAATATAGATTTCGTAAATGTCAAGAAAATAGCTAATTACAATAACCACAATTATGGCTTAAGACGGGAAGCGTTGGAAATAATGACACAAGAGGGAGCTGTCAACGACATGGCGCATGCGCAGATCGAGCAGTCATGGCAGGCCTTGGTGAAGAAGAAGCGGTGAACGAGCCAAGCAGCTCAGTTCTGATGATGACAGCGGGCTAGGCTGTCGAAAGCGCTCATGGTGCATGTTTTAATTATTTTACGGAGATTTTAGGCTTTTTAATGTTTTTAACTAATTACTAAGGTATTTCCGTGTTCAAATTTTAACTAAGTATAGTGTTCCAGTTAACCGAAATTTAGCAGTGATGTTACGTTGAATGAAGCCAGCTTTTCCAGAATGACATTTTATGTCGATTCTACAAGATTAAAAGGACTGGGTCTACTTCGTGATATAAAAGAGATTAAATTCAATGTAATATTTCTAAGTGGTAATTAAGTTCCTGATAAGCACTCCGGCATTTCTTCTTGAAAGGTATTGACTGTTATTTATCTCTGAGCTTATTGTAATAAGCCATGGTTCACTTCTTCTCCTTTCCC
Source organism: Cheiracanthium punctorium (assembly GCA_038373885.1). Classification (NCBI taxonomy): domain Eukaryota; kingdom Metazoa; phylum Arthropoda; class Arachnida; order Araneae; family Cheiracanthiidae; genus Cheiracanthium; species Cheiracanthium punctorium. The sequence continues at coordinate 124,247 of JAWZYV010013635.1, forward strand.
TAAATATGCTAGGGTTGAAATCTTTAAAGGTATGAATTGTATATTTTTAAATTTAAAACTCAGTAGCATTTTCTAATACATCCATTTAGTCATTTTTCTGTAATTGTTTTTGTTGAATATTTTTAATGTTAATAAACTAAAATGTTGTTAGTTAATACAAAGTCTCTTTAATGAGTTACAAACAAAACACCTTTTATTTCAGGTACATAGGCTAAATTTCAGTAACGTTTCCATTCTGCATAAGTTAAATTTACTCTTAATTAATGAATTAATTTCATAATTAGACTTTCAAATTTTGTCATACATTAAATCTAAAACGTGGGTGTATTTCCAACAGAATGAGCTCAGCAGATTATAAATATCAAAATTAGCAAAATAATACACAAATGATTTTGATAACATTAGACTTTAATGATATCCCATTAAATATTTTAGCTGCTTCATCAAAATTGAACAACCCAGCACACGGGGAAAGCCTGCTACTGTTTTCTTTTTTTTTTTTTTTCCCCTCTTTGAGGGGGATTCTGTGTGGCATTGGAAGATCTGTTGAATTTTGCAGGTGCCGTATGTGCGATCTGTTGATAGATTTTGCTGGTGTGATGTGCGATTTGTTGATTGATTTTTGTAGTTGCTATGTGCGACTTGTTGACGGATTTTTCCAGCTCCACCATTATGTTGGCCTGGCCGGTAGTCAGAATGGCGTAAATCGCCAGTTTTTAAGTTTAATCACCACCTGGCGACTGGGAATTTTAAGCTTTATCATGTAGCATTTTACCTTCCACTATAATATAAAATGATCAGAAAAATAAGCCAGAAAAAAAAAATGATGATTAATCAGTTTTAATGTTTATAAAAGAACCAAACGAAAATTTGTAGCAACTCTCATACAGTCCAATGTAAAATATTTATCAGAAAAGTTTAAATACATTTTACCATTTTAGATGCGTAGATTAGTAAATTTAAAAATAGCTAAATTTTACCCCATCTGACCAAGATTTAATAAAAAACATTACAATTTTTTATAAACATGATATGCATTAAAAAATTAAATTAATTGTAATGATAGTTTCAGTATTTTGTTCATAACTTAGGCAGTAATTAAGCTTTACTTAGAGAAGCCAGAGCTTTGTTTTTCATGCAGATTTCTAGCAAAATTTTAACTCATTTGCTTCAGTGGCTTATACACATAAAGAGAAAAAAGTAATCCTACTAATATATAAATGTCAATGTTTGTAGGTATGTTTGTTACTCTTTCGTGCCGAAACAGTTTGACTGATTTGGATGAAATTTAGAATAAAGACAGTTAAAGTCCTGGATGAACATATAGGCTACCGTAATTTTCTGCCGATAATCTGCGGATTATCTGTTAAAAAACGTAAAAAAATTACAATGCAGATTATCCACCGCCGCGTATTATCTGTGACTTTTTTTTTTTCCTTGAGGAAAATTTTGGCCCTTGTAACTTCAGTTTTTCTATCAGAAAATAAAAATTGGGACTCTTTTTGCTACTAGATGGTGCTGGTTAACCAACTGCAACACGAGTATGCGCATACACTAAAGACTAGATTCTTTTTTCTTACACATGGTTCTCAACTTGTGATATCTCAATCTAGCTTTTTATTGGTCAAAAGTTGTACCACAGGGCTACAACTGTTCCCATTCGTCACTGGGCATCATTAAAAATTTTAGCAGCTTGATCATGCGGAAAACTTTCTAAATTGATATTTCCATCAGCTATTCTTATAAGATTGCTTAAATTTGCACTTGAAAGTTAACTGAAATTTGCACTTGAATTGTTAATGAATATTCAAAGAATCACATCCAGTTTAAATAAGCAATAGAATTATTAACTATAATATTTTATCTAGTATGATAAAATTACACAATATAACTTAATATTTATATAAATATTAAATTATATTATACTACAAAGTTGGTAAGATACAAATATGTGTGACAAAGTTAACAGATATATTTAAGTTCAAATTCTTACTACAGTAAAAGCTAGATTATCTGGCATTTAAACGGAAAATTTCAGCTTCCCCCTTATTCATTTATTTTGAGGGGGGGGCGGGTTCTTCTTAAAAGATTGATTAACTCTTACTGTGAACCGTAACTAAACTTAGAACAGAAGGGGGGTAGGGGGGTACAAATTTCAAACTGCCAGAGGACATCAATAAAAATCAACACGTCAGCTCAGTGCGGATAGCATTAATTAATATTCCCCCTCTGCATTCCAATGATTCAACTGTGTTATCTCTGAACAGAAACTCAAGAGAGGAAGGGGGGGGGGGGGAAGACTCTTTACGGCCTCGGCAGCTCGTTATCGGAGTTTTTTTTTTTTTTTTGGTCTCCAGCCCAATTTCCACAGTAGTAGAGTGAAAGCAAATTTTTGTATTTGTAAACTGACGTTTTTTAACTTTCAAACAGCGAGCGAGAATTTCGCGCAGGTGGTAAATATTTTGCAGCGCGAGAATACCTCGAGTAGTAATATTTTTTGTGCGAGATTTTTTAAAATTTATGCGAGATTCTTGCGCTCTAGTGGGAATCCTGTAAAAATACCTTTCACTCTCCTCTTTCCTGTTACGTCGCTAGATGACGGGCAGAATAGCATGGGAAAGAAATATGCGCTGCGATGATTCAAAGCAGCAGAACAGCTACAAAATTATACCTTTGTTTACACTAATTTTTTTTTAAGTGTATAGTAAATTTTCTTTGTATTTATTTTCTTTTAGTACATATTTCAATTTTTATAATTTATTTCTCATCAATTTAGCACAAAATGCATTGTATGCCGAAATCGACGTGCGTTAACAATACCGGTGTAATTTTGAAAAATATTGATAGTCTGCTTCAGAATATTCACGGATAATACAGCGCCATGGATTATACGATGTAATTTTTTTTTTCTGAGCTAATAAAGCCGCTTGCGGATTATAGGCAGGAAATTACGGTACTTTTTATTGAGCGAAAGCACACTGTTCCTATAATATACAAAAAAACTATCTTTAATAATTTAAAAAAAAAAAAAAAAAAAAAGAATACAATTGAGTTTTTATTTTGCAGGTTTCTCAACAGATGGAGCAAATTTTGATCTAGAATGAATTATTCTAAAATAAGGACTAAACGCATTTTATTATCTGTTATGCCTGACTTCGATAAAGAATACACCTGAATAAGTGTTTGAAACTTTTATTGAGTTTGAATTCTGCATTTTTCTGCGCAGCTTTTTCCCATTCTATTACTATTGCATTAACTCCAGAAAAAGGATATTAGAAATATCAATTTTAATTTTGTTGAATCACACTCATGAATAATGATACAGGGAAGACATATGGATTGTGATACACTTAATATATAGCCTTTTAGTACTTATTTAAAATCTGAAAGTGTTTCAGATTTTATTACCTTTTTCTTTTTGCCTTTCCTTTTTTAATACGAGCAATATACCCAGAAGCTCTTCAGAATTAATACAGGATGAAAATAATTTGTACCTTTCGTAATTTAAAAGAAAAGGACGGACATTATTAAAATATTTCAAAGGTTAAAAACACCCGGATCTATTTGCACATGTGTCATCTCAGACATGATGCATGTGCAAATAGATCCGGGATGGAATGAAATTCGGAGGAAGAGAGCAAGGCATTTTGAAGCTAAGGCTGAGGAAGATGGTGGCCGCCATTGAAAGTGCTATTGACGGATTTTAATGTGTTTTTCACCTTTTAAATAATTTGTACCTTTTTGTAGTTTATCATTAAGCCATCTTATTTTTGTAACTAGGGGCGACCCAACACAGTAAGCAAGGTAAGCATCGCATCGAACGCTGTCATTTTGAACTCAAAAACTAAACAGAGCATAAAAGGGGGGGGGACATCTTTTTTAATGTTAGCAGGGGGCGCCACTTACCCTAGGGTCGTCCCTGTTTGTAACCATCTTAATTTTAAATTCCATTCCGAATCTGAGATTTCAGTACGAAGGAAGCCAGTGAGAAACAGGATTCTCTCTGAACAAGATATATTAAGATGGTGAACTAACTAATTGCCAGAAGCACTAGTATTTACATAATTTGGAACAACTTTCACAAAATCTAATGAAGCCAGTAGTTTAAGTTGTGTGACCACCTACCATGTCACGAAATTTCATTTCATTCACTTTACCCGCAATTGAATGATTCACAAACAAAAATGTACAGCTGCAGAAAAAAGAAGGCCCACTTGTACATTTTTCGGCCGTTGTTCGTCGCACAGCAAAGTTACAGATACCAATCGTTTACGACTGACCTCACTTTAATTTGCTATGCATAAAAATTGCATAAGGGGCCATCTACATACCCTCCAACATTGGCCTTCACCTCATCAGTAGCACTTACGCGATATCGCCGGGGGGGAGGGATGTTAGGGGAGTCATACCCCCCCCCCCATGAGGAATTTTTTGCCATACAAAATGTATATTCTTCACTCCCTTGTCACAAACACCTATACATATATATGAGTTGAAGTAGTCATAACCCCCCCCCCCAGCTTTTTAGAGGTTTTCTCAACACTGGGTGTCTACCAAATTTCTGAAAGTCAATTTCCTGACTTTTGGGAGGTCCCGGGAAAAAAAACTCCTGACCAATGCATTTTACTTAGGGAAATTGCACAATGCTTGTCTTTATATTTGCATATTTTGTACAACTTCTTTAAATCAATTTTGACTAAAGTATACAGGATTAAGCTTTCATCAATTGAGGAACAGAAGTAGTTGCACTTTCTGATAGAATTAACTAACTGTTCTTGGAAATACAGTCCTAATATATAAGTTACCAAGTAAGCTAATTTGTCTTTTACCCTCACGTCACGATTGATGAGTCCCCCATTTTCTCCTCCTTATACAAACACATCGCTTGATTCTTTCGCGGTCCGAAAAATGCATCGCAGTTGCTTTCGGTTTCCAGTCTGACAATTAGAGAGAAAGTGTAGAAAAAACAAAGACATGAAAAAAATTGATTCTTTTGGTAAATTTTCCGGACCCATTTTCCGATTTCCCAGCTTTTACCAGACTTTCAAGAGCGGTAGACACCCTGCAACATCATTATTAGAGGTTTTTTTCAATATCAGTAGTACTATCACGTTTTAAGAAACGATCCATGTGAACAAAGAAAACAACGTGCTGTACTTTCCTTTCACAAAAGAGCTAAGCTTACATTCAAACACAGGACGGAGCAAGATAGGGTGGCGGGAAATGCGAGAGGAGGCGTGACGTAACAAGAGAAGGAGCAGCTAATGGCACCCCCCCCCCTCCCACGCACAGCATACTTTCGCCGACACAAGTTCCCTCACGGCCGCCGGCGCCGAGGGAGAATGTTGAATTCCCTTCTTTCACGATTGGCGCCGACACAGGAGTGTCGACTCACAACAAAGCAGCTAGGGTTGCAAACCGCACCTCCATGCAGGCATAATGCCCTAAAAAAAGTAAACATTTCCTCAATTCCGAAGTTTTTTCGTACTATCCGTAGCTCCGTAGTTCATGCTACTTATCCGTATAAACTACGGATAATCCGTAGCAGTTGGAGGGTATGCATCTACATATTAAAATTTGCACCAACTTTTTTTTTTCTCAATAGCAACCCCTAGATTTCACTCATACCTCACATTTCATATTTCAAAAATTTAGCTCATTTTAACCCCGGACACCAATTTTCAATAAATTTGGACAGAAAATGAATGAGTTATGAGCACCCAAAATTCCCCTCCCCCTATGTTAAAATATTTTTTCATACTTCAATTCATATCTCATAATATTGGTAGTAAGAAGCTGATTTTTATTCGTACTATTAGAACTAAACGACCCAAACATAATTTAATGTTATTATGATTTTTAATAAATCATTAATATGAATTATGAATTATTAAATTAATATTCAAAAAATTATGAATAGCGACCTAGCCAAATTTCGATGGAAATAGATGCAGAAATTAATATTACATGGCTGTGCAAAATTTCAAATTTTTACGTTCAGTAGTTTAATTTATATTAAACAAAATGTGTTATTTTCATGAGTTAAGGGACCATATATAAATTTATTAAGTGAAATTTTTTTGAAAATTGCATAAAATAAATGTAAATTAGATTTATTTTGTGCAAAAACACAGTAAAAGATACCAGTATTAGAAATATCAAATTTTGAAGCAAATAAATTAGAGGTTTTTACAGTTTGTTGGGGATTCTATAAAGCGTGTATTGTTGCGTCCGCTACCATATTCCCCCAAATAAAATATTTTCCAGCTATAGAATTAAGATGCAGTAGATGTATGTCTTCTAATACTACGTCCTATTTCTGAAAAACTAACATCTTCAACTTTCCAGGCATGAATGTTACCTTTTTTTAATATCGGAAACATTAGGTCTTTGGAATTCCCCATACTTTATCAAACATTCAAAATCACGTTTTTCTGAAAAAAAAATTTCATCTAACTATAAATTAAAATACCGCCAAAAGTCTTAAGAATATTGCACATTGCAGGCGATAGTATTAAATGAAGGAAGTGAAATAACAAACACAGTGATAATATTGGGTCGGCAAAAAAGTAATTGCGTTTTTTACATGAAATTGAAACAAATAAATTTTCAATCATGAAACCATTCTTTAAGTTTGACCATAGCTGAGTCGAGCAATATTCATGCTTGTAGTCAGAGCAGGGAGCAGCCTCTAACTCCTGCCAACATTTCAGCTGTCTAAGAGAAACATCAAGGGAAACACTGAATAACAATTTCAAAATTACAAAGATTTTCAAAATCCTTAACAGTCATTTTGCATTTTTCCCTTAAATCATGTGTACGAACCAAGGAAGTTATGAACTCACGAGTCATTTGGACCACAGACTAAATATTCTATTCTACCCTTGATATTCTCAGTACAAAAAAATTTAAGAGATGGGAACAATATCTTCCTTGAAAATAATATTAATTTCTTTTAATTCTCGCGAGCGAAATAAATGAAAGGCGAAAATTTCGGAACCTACAAATAGCGTTTTTCAATTTGCAGAAAGTCCCTTAAAAACGTGCAAAAATAAATTCGCAATATCTCCGGAAATTATCGTAGTAAATTGGTGAAAATTTATAATAAGGGTAATTTGAAGGTTTTCTTTCGTTTAATAAAGTCAAAATATGGGGTTGCCATTGAGAAAAACGAAGTTGATGCAGAATTAAATATGAAGACAGCCCCTTATGCAAATTAAATTAATAGTAAATTAAAGTACGCGTTATTTGCAAACAAATGGTATATATAACTTTGCTATACGACGAACGATGGCGAAATAAAGAGCAAGTGGGCCTTTTTTTTTTCCGCAGCTGTACATATTTTTGAAACTATTTTTTGCAAAAACTCAAAATCTAATAAAACTCTTTTTTTTCCCCTTAAACTTCAACACCTACAATTAAATTGAGTGAACAGCTATCATGCACTCTAAGATACAATCGGGAACGCTTATTCAACGTTCCTGATATTTGCATAATCTTTCGAACTTAATTGCTATCGTATTACGCAATAACTTGTTTTTCTCGCGGCACGAGGCAATGACGTTATCTCTAGGAAAATTTAAATAGCTTACTTTGTGGTAGAGTTATATAAAAGAAGCAACATTTCATCACTTCAGTGTATTAGTTGCTCAGTGTAGTTGTTGATAGTCGATTACTTGGCGAGCTGCCATTGCCGCCATGAGTTTGCAGCTGTGTGCTGCTTTATATTGTAATTATTTTTTTGCTAGGCAGCTACTGTTTGTTTTTAGAAGTATTTGCCAGCTGTAAGTCTGTGTATAATGTATCAACTTCCTACTATTATATCAATACTAGAATGTGATTCAACTATAATTTACTAGTACCAGTGATTCCTGTACAGCTGGAACACGTTTTTAATGAACCTTTATTTTTAATTGAAATCAGAGTTTCACCTTTGATTTAAAGATTCAACATTATCAGCTTTTGGTGAGCAATGACTTTTTTCTCCATGCTTTTAAACTCAGCTAAAGTATTAAGTACAATAGCCGTTTAGGACTTGAGAGGACATAACGTTTGAAAAGTTTAAGTTTTAATTTTTCCTCACATGCCCTATCGGCGACTATCAATTGGTCTCTCTTTCTGTGTCTTCAAAGTCATACTTCGCTTCTTTGTTGCTGCCAAAAAATCCTGAAATGTATGCGCATTTTGCCGATTTAAACTTCTCTTGCTTACCCTCATGATTGTGCAGATAATGCTGCTTAAGGTTTTTGTGCAATAACTTTTACCAGTCAATACAATGCACTTTATCAGTGTAGTTCGACATCATACGAGGTATCAGGCTTCACCAATAAGCAATAATTGAGCTAGACTGATGACTTCTATATTTTCTGTATGATTTCAATGGCAGCCCATGCAAGCAGACACCGAGAGATTGAAAATTGAAATAAAAGAGTATTTTAAAACCCTGCCTGAAAAGGATGAGACAAAGAATGGCATGCCCCCTCCTGATTTATCTTTTTCTGAACAGGGCATTGGGAGCTCCTATTCCACGACGACAATAATCACTTCTAATTGCTCCCTCATGGGTAATTCATCATGAAAAAAATATTTTAATCCCCCATTCTAACAATTGTCTATCCTTCACATACATCAAAACCATCCCCCAATACACACACACGAAATTTCTCAAGGGGGTGATAAAATTTACACGCAGTGTTCAGGAGTAGGACTTCGAGGTTCGGGAAAATTCTCTGCCTTTAGAGAATGAAAGGGCTAAATACCAGCTGACCAAACACAGATGCCATGATGGAAATTCTTTTGCTCCCATCTACTCGCATTCGATTCTGATAGACTAACAGAAATCCTGACAGTGTCATGCGAGTAGAATAGCATAGTCTGCGGACATTCTGATATGATGAGATTAAAAATAGTCTGCAGACCTATCAAGAATCTGCAACTTCATCATCACCGCATCGCACAGTTTCATCAACCATCACTGCATCGCACAGTTTCTGTGACCAGGTACACTATTTCTATTAACTCAAATCTGTTTGAATTAGAATACTTTTGAACTCTGATGAAAAAATCAAATACGAGTCTTCAATTCGCATGTTAAGAATCAAGAAAAATTACCCCAAAAATTATTTTATATTGCTATTTTTGTAGCATCTTTCATATAGTATTCCTTGTTAGTAGGGATGCAAGGAAAACCCTATTCTGCCGAATACTTTGTTAAAATTTATTAAACTGTTATTAAACTTTGTTTGCAATGATTAATTTAATTAGTTTTTTCTGAAACATTATTTCATATGGTGTAAAGCTTCAAAAATTAAAATGCTCCAAAATTTAATACCCAAATGCGTTTCCTTTATATATTTTAATAACTTTTTTAAATATTAGTGAAATGTTGGTAATTTTTTACCTGCATATTTTATTAAAAAATTAGCAGTTAATTGACTTTACATATTTATGAACACTAAAAGTTATGAGTTTTTTTTCCCCCTGGTTACTGTTTCAAATTTAAATCAGTAATAGCAAGGTTAATGTAACGTGTCATCAAATTTAACATCTAAGTGTTTTCTCTTACATTAAAACTAATTTTATTGTGATATTAGTTTTTTGTGCGATTGTGGAACACTACGTTAGGGCTATCTGCCAAGGATGCTGGTGCCTTGGTAGGAAGACTTTCTAAGGGTTTCTAATGCTTATTCAATGTGATATTAGTAAGTAAAAACTTGAATCAATTTAGTACTATGGTATTATACTATATCTTTCATTCATGATATAAAAAATATGTATTTGTTTACCAATCGGTGAATACTTAAATTTGTTTACTATTCAGTTGCCGAATATTTAAGTATTCGGCCGAACCAAATATCCGGTTTGTCTGCCGAATAGGCAGTATACCGAATATTCGATGCATCCCTACTTGTTAGTTTAATTATTGGCTATATAAATATTCTCAAAAGGAAAAAAAAAAATACTACATACCATCAAAGACATTAATTCTTGTTGAAGTCTAAAAAAAAAAAAATAATAATAATAATAATAAATAATAATAATATAAATAATTTTTCAAATTCATTAAAGAGAACTATAACCAGACATGCCAAGTTTTCAAAATAAAAAAGCCTGAGATTTTCTTAAGCATGTTTTCAATAAAAAGGGCACACTTTTTTTCTCTCTTCTTTAATACCATGCATGTCCATATAAACTTAGATTACACAACTCAAATGAAAATTTGTCAAAAGAAATACAGTAGAGTCCAGAAAACTTGGCCTAATTTAGACCAAAGGGTGGCTGAGTTCGTGGGGTTTTCGGGAATGGAATTTAAAAAGAATAAGTACAAATGTTTCCTTGGAAATTACAGAACTGTAGTTGTATTATTTTCCTGAGAACACCCTTAACCCTTTGCCATCCAGGACGTACGATGCATTTGCGTTCTGATTTTACTGTAGACGGCCACCAGACATACAGTGCGTATGTTCCGTTTTATTTGTATCAGAACTGGCATTTTTTATTTTCTGGTAAGGTTCTTCCTCTTCGGAAGAGAATCTGGTTATGCTAGAACTGTCACTCATTTTTTACTTCATGACTTAGATCACTTGAGGTGGTGTGGCCAGTCAGAGCATAGGTGTTACGTGGCACGCTTGTGAGGTACATTGTTTTGTTTCAAATACAGTAGAAGACCCAAAATCCACACAGCTTGGTTCCAGACCTTGTGCGGATTTTAGAATTTTGCGGATTTTGGGTCATAAAAGGAAATTTATTCTATTTCCCCCCACTCCACCCAGAAAAAAAGAAACAATAAAGATCAAGAGAAACAAATCATGTTACTTATAATCAGAATCATGATATAAAAATACAGAGGAATAATACAATATACAAAATTATGAGATTATAGTACAACTTACTTAACCATGTATATTCAATAGTAGTTTAGGACTTTGGGATGTTATAATTATAGGCTTTTTTTTTTTTTTCCCCCATTATTTCCTGTAACACAGCTTTGCTGCTCTACAAATCTGAGCCTAACCTTCATTTCTTTCTCAGAGCCTAACCTTCATTAAATGTTATTTTATGAACTTTTCGATCAACCTCACTTGTCCCTGTGTCAGCGTGTCATGTGATCATAATTGAGAGTTAATTATGTCACTATCAGTCATTTGAAGGATATCAATGCTATATTCAGAGCTCACAAACTCTTAAAACATTTTTTTTTCAAGTGGGAATAGCTTATTTCGTTTTACTTTCTGGTTATAGTGTAGTTTTCTGAACTTGCAGCTGGCAGGGCAGATTTCATTGTTTACATTGAACAGACAGTGCGGATTTTAGAGCCTTGCGGATTTCGGGTCGGCGGATTTTGGGTCTTCTACTGTATGTTTTGTATTACATGAAAGTTCTTTATTGTGCTTATTTTATTTTCAAAATGTTATGTGACAGTGACAGTAGTGATGATTACAGCTATGAGCCAATATGGAAGCAAGGTGTGTCAATGGATGGACGTATGTTACTATTGTAAGATTATAATTAATAGCAAATAACAATATTCTCAGTTCATTTCATGTGAACTATGAAAATACAAATTTACACTAAATGCTAGTATATATGTACACTTGCAAAAAGCTGTCTGCGTGTCAAGGGGTTAAACAAAGAAAAAATAGATACGCTATGAAGGTATAGCCCCCTTTGCTAGACGAAAAAGAAAATTAATGAATACATGGAGTCAGAGGGTGCACACAAAGGAGGGGTCCAGAGGGTCTGGAACCTACCCAAAGCAGTCATCAACTTTGCTTTGTTAAAGGGCAATTCTAAAAAGGTGCATCACCAATCGTAAAATATAATCCATTTTTCAAATTTTACTAATTTTTTTTTTTAAACATTTTAGTTTACAAGCCTAGAATAGAGTATACAAACATAAAAAGACAGCAAGTATTCTGGAAAATTAAAAAATTTAATCGTCAGATCTGTAGGTTACATTTTTTTGACATCTTCGTAGGTTACACATTTCAGACATCTCAGATCTGTAGAGATTACAGATTTTTGACAATGCTGATCTTTTGGTTACTGATTTTGAACATTGGATTTTCGAACATTGGATTGGAACAAATAATTTATCTTCAGGCTTAAGTTGGATTTCCAATATGAACTTTTTGAAGAACAGATTATGCTAATGTTCACTTTTAATAATTTCTTAAAAGGCAATGTATTTATATTTATTCAAATCACTTAATTCAGTTAGTAAATATACCAATTCTGAAAAAAGCTAAGAGTTTGCAATGGAAAATTACATATAGCGAGTGTTGAGGAAGTCGTAATCGGAAACATGATCAATAGTAAAAATTTCAAACCATTAATTTGCGTTATCTATACATAATTATTAAATTATTTCGAATTTAATTTAATAATGGTAGGCAATAAATATATTGTCAGAAAAAAGAAAACTATTTTCAAATCAGAAGGTTTCGCCAACGATTTCCATCATTTTTCTAACAGAAAGTTTAAATAAACAAATAAAGCGATTACATATTATAATAATAACATTTTTCCTTTTAGTCAGTAATGGACTACTGTTTTGAAAGGGATACTTCACCATTTTTTCGTAATTAAACAGTTTGAATTATCCCTCCGTTAAAGGTATTTGCTCAGTATTCCTTATATTCAGCGGAACAAACCGTACCCATTTCCAGACTCCTTATTTTCAAGGAGCAGGCCCGGTGAGTACAATATAGAAGGCCCTGCTATGGCCCAGTAGTTTAATGATGTCATGCATCCTGAAAAATAAGGGTCTTCCTTTTGACAAATAGATGCTTAGGTTCTCTAAAGAATCATGGGGTAAGAGAATTAGTTCTGGTTAGGATAAGACTTTTAACTAATGTTTAAACTACGGATGAAGAGTAAAAGCCTGAAGTGAAAGGCAATTTTCTGAGGTTGTTTGCAGTTTGCAAATTTATTGAACCTTTCATTTTATGCAAATATTGCATACTTTTTATTCTGCAACTGTAAAATTAACCTGTTTTATATATTATATAAAGTGTCTGCTTTATGAGAAAAAGCACACAGGCCAGGCTGCTGTAGACATCTAGAAGGTTGCTCTAGTCATGGGAAGGGCATGATGCCTTTTATAAAATATCTGGCAAAAATACATGTTTTGGAACTGTAAATTTTTTCATTTAATTCATTGTCATAGCTGCCAACCTTGGAGAATGAAAATTAGGAAGATTTTCGAAAAAATTAGGGAGACTTTAAAAAACCCTTGTTATCGATGAAAAAGCTCTATGTACACATGCGTAATATATCAGTAACCAAGAAAATTACATATACAAGAAAAATGTATAGCTTAAAACATTTATTAAAACAGCCAATTTTAAAATACGATACTTTTTTAAAGAAATAAACAATTTTTTAAACAGTAAATACTTTAGAACTATTTGCATTCATGGGCGCCAGCAGCATAGGGCAAGGGGGGGGGGTGGCACTTGCCCCCCCTGTATTTTTGCAGGCATGAAAACAGCTGAAGAGCAAAAAAGAGGAAATACACGTGGACATATTTTCCAGCAAAAAATTTAAAAATTTACGTGCACGTATTTTCAGGCCTATATAACAAGGTTGATAATGCAAAAACATGGAACTGGGAATAATGTGTGAGCTTAAATTTAACCACTGTTAAACTAAATGGTGTACTAAACAATTTCTATCATTTAAATTTCAACCACAAACAAATTGACTGTGATCCTGAAGAAAATAACTATGCACTGTAAATGTTTAATAATCAGTTTTAGATATACAATATTTATTAAAAGAAAACAGGCTATAATTATTTAAAATAATTATCTTACGTAATATCGTAAAATCCTAGATCAAAACAAATCATAAGTCTCACATCCAAATTTCAGACTATTCTTTTGATATGAAAATAAAATAAAAAATTGATTCTCAAAAAAAAAAAAAAAAAATACATATAGATTTTAAGACCTATCTTTTTTTTTTTTTTTTTTTTTGATCAGAAATGGAATGAAAAATTATATATATGGCATTGGCATTTTCTAAAATAAGCATTCAAAGGATAGAATAAAAGTGAAGTTTTCTTGTTTTATTGGAAAAAGAATAATTATTTAATAAATTTCTAAATATTTTCTCAGGTAAAATTTTAGAATCTTAGCAGTCTTGCAGCACACAGAAGTGGAACTTATGACAGGGACATATGTTCTGCTCCTTCCTATATTCAGGCATGAAAACAGCTGAAGAGCAAAAAAGAGGAAATACACGTGGACATATTTTCCAGCAAAAAATTGAAAAATTTACGTGCACGTATTTTCAGGCATATATAACAAGATTGATAATCAGGGGCGCAGCCAGGGGGGGGATATCGGGATATATAACCTTCCCCCCCCCCCCCCCCCCGAAATGTTTGGTTAGTGATGAAATTCCATCTATTTATACACATATAAGTTCATATCTCTCCCCGAAAAATTTTCCATGCTATGCGCCTGTTGATAATGCAAAAACATGGAACTGGGGAATAATGTGTGAGCTTAAATTCAACCACTGTTAAACTAAATGGTGTACTAAACAATTTCTATAATTTAAATTTCAACCACAAACAAATTGACTGTGATCCTGAAGAAAATAATTATGCACTGTAAATGTTTAATAATCAGTTTTAGATTTACAATATTTATTAAAAGAAAACAGGCTATAATTATTTAAAATAATTATCTTAAACAATATCGTAAAATCCTAGATCAAAACAAATCATAAGTCTCACATCCAAATTTCAGATTATTCTTTTGATATGAAAATAAAATAAAAAATTGATTCTCAAAAATTTTAAGACCTATCTTTTTTTTTTTAATTTTGATCAGAAATGGAATGAAAAATTATACATATGGCATTGGCAATTTTCTAAAATAAGCATTCAAATGATAGAATAAAAGTGAAGTTTTCTTGTTTTATTGGAAAAAGAATAATTCTTTAATAAATGTCTAAATATTTTCTCAGGTAAAATTTTAGAATCTTAGCAGTCTTGCAGCACATCAGCACACAGAAGTGGAACTTATGACAGGGACCTATGTTCTGCTCCTTCCTATATTAGCTGCAAAATACTAACTCACAAGATTATGCTTTTTAAAATTAACTGTAAAAGTAATTACCAAAGAAAAACCTGCACATGAGAATAAAACGAAATAGCGATTTTCCTGATTTTAAAATTGAAGTGAAAATGTTTCAGAAATCAATAAACATATTATGGGGAAAATAATACTTTTCTGTTGAGTTACTAAAATGCCTTAAATTTTAATTTAACAATAGAGTATTAAAAACTCTGTTTTACATCTTGTTTTTAAAATTATTCATTTACCAAAAGGCTGCAAATAGATTGAAGTTCAGTTGGCAAGTATGGAACCTGGAGATCGGGGATAGTTAGTTACCATAATTTTGCTAGTATAGTCCGCGGACTATGCATGTCAAAAAGGGATTTTTTTCCAGGACACGGACTATCTGGCTGAAATAAATTTCTTTTGCAAAAAAATTTAGTATATTGATCTTGCTTTTTGATCTGTAGTTAGCGCGCAAGCTCCAGTGAAGCCGATGCTAACAAATTTATTTCTGTAGAAAATAAAGCACATAGATGCACTTGAAGTGACGGCACGTCGGCATGCAGGGAGCATTTGAATTTCCCCCCCCCCCCATTATGTCATTTAAAGCATCGACGTAGTTACAGGTGCGGACAAGCTTCATCAAACCATTTTAGAAATATTTCCGTCCGATATGCAGAAGAACCAAATTTTGAATGTGCTTTAAAAAAAAAATAATAATTTATGTAATACGGGGGGAAAACGGGCCTTCACAAACCGAGGTACCGACGCCGCGTCAACATTGAGAAGGTTGTTATTGTTTTGTCTTCACTCAGCCAGCTGGCTAATAAAACAAGAGAGCGAATTCTGCTGAGACGTTAAAACATGACTTGTGTCGCCTAGTCGCCTCAATTTCTTTTTTTTTTTCCAATTGCGAACGCGAATTTTTAATAAAGAGCATTTTTAAATTTCATATTTCGTTAACTTTTAACCCAGAGAGAGCATCAATTGAATGTTGTTTAAAATTAAGTATTATGTGGATTGACCCATGAAAATTAGTAATGATCTTTTCTTTTCTTTTTTTTTGCTTGGTTATGTACATTTTCATAAATGATTAATAAAAGTAATCTTTTTATTTATTTAAGGAGGCGATACGTCTTGCCTAAGGACGGATTAATGCAATTTTATGGTCGGTTAGTTGAAATTTGTCTAGTTTATGGAAGTAAAATAGAATTTCTTTTTCCTGTAGCGGAGGAGTAATCGCTCCCCCCCTCCCCAATCCCTTTAATCCGTCCGTGGTCTTACCATTAGTTAACTTTTCACGAAGTTACGGTACATATTTTTAGTAAAATCCGCGTAACTGTTTAAAAAAAAAAAAACTCTGAAAATTTTGGTTTTCTTTTTCTTATGGATTTCTTAACATTAACTCACATTTTAAAAAAGCATTATTCTTTTATTCAGCATAAAATTAAGACGTGTACGTTTTAATAGCTATAAATATCGAAGTATTTATTTATTGGAATTATTATTAATAATTTATTTAAGAAAAGTATATTTAAACTACCATAAATTATTTTACTTCCTTTGCATGTTGAAGACCTAAAGGAATACGACAAGATTTATATTTTAAATACCATTACTAAAAGCTGCACTTTTATACAAGTTTTATTTGTCGTGTAGACCGTCAGTTTGCTTTATTTAAACAAAAATTCCAGTTTAGCATTCATAAAATGTCTGGAAGTTCTTGTTCGGCCGACGACTTTTCCAAAACCAAGCAAATTTTTGGATCCGAAAATGACCACAAACATTTCGTTTTCAATCCACGTTTTCTAATATATTCGATAAATCTGCAATTTTCTCAATAATCCACAATAGAAGTATCAGTTAAGCTGGTACGTGTCCGTGAAAAAAATTTATAGATTCATCAAGTGCGCAAAACAGCAATAAAAACACGTCGCGAGTAACAATAGCTCACCGACAACGGTTTTCCATTTGCGAAAGGTCTCGATAGATAATTATTGTTGTGTAGTAGTTCGCCAAGTACATAATTATGTATCAGATGCCTTTCGAAACATCGAAGATCTAAAATAAGAATTTGCCCCTCTGAACTAAGTTTTGAATTTACCAACTCAGGAAATCAGTAACATTGCACTCTAGCTGACTTTAGTTTAGGCGCAGTGCGAGATGCAGTGAAAGCGTACATCCCAGGTGCGCATTATCGTCCTCTTGTTACTCTGCTATGTCCGCTATATTTTGCTTTAGGTTCGGTAATCAGTTTTTTTTTTTTTTTTTTTGGAAAGCGGAGGTCTTCCAAAAAAAAAAAAAAAAACGGAAATCCGCCGAAAAGCGGAAGATTTTCATGCCTGTATATCAGCTGCAAAATACCAACTCACAAGATTATTCTTTTTTAAATTAACTGTAAAAATAATTACCAAAGAAAAACCTGCACATGAGAATAAAACGAAATAGCAATTTTCCTGATTTTAAAATTGAAGGGAAAATGATTCAGAAATCAATTTACATATTACGGGAAAAATAATACTTTTCTGTTGAGTTGAAATACTAAAATGCCTTCAATTTTAATTTAACAATAGAGTATTAAAAACTCTGTTTTACATCTTGTTTTTAAAATTATTCATTTACCAAAAGGCTGCAAAAAGATTGAAGTTCAGTTGGCAAATATGGGACCCGGAGATCGGGGATAGTTAGTTACCATAATTTAGCTAGTATAGTCCGCGGACTAAGCATGTCAAAAAGGGATTTTTTTCCAGGACACTGACTATCTGGCTGAAATAAATTTCTTATGCAAAAAAGTTTAGCATATTTCTTTTTGATCTGCAGTTAGCGCGCAAGCTCCGGTGAAGCCAATGCTAACGAATTTATTTCTGTAGAAAATAAAGCACATAGATGTACTTCAAGTGACAGCCCGTCGGCATGCAGGGAGCGTTTGAATTTTTTTTTTTTCCATTATGTCATTTAAAGCATCGACGTAGTTACAGATGCGGACAAGCTTTGTGAAACCATTTCAGAAATATTTCAGTCCGATACGCAGAAGAACCAAATTTTGAATGTGCTTTTTTTTAAAAAATAATTTATGTAATACGGGGGAAAACGGGCCTTCACAAACCGAGGTACCGACGCCACGTCGTCATCGCCAAGGTTGTTATTGTTTTGCCAAGGTTGTTATTGTACTCGGCGAGCTGGCCAATAAAGCAACAGAGCGAATTCTGCTGAGACGTTAAAACATGACTTGTGTCGCCTCAATTTCTTTCTTTTTTTTTCAATTGCGAGCGCAAATTTTTAATAAAGAGCATTTATAAATTTTATAATTCGTTACTTTTAACCCAGAGAGAGTATCAATTGAATGTTGTATAAAATTAAGTATTAGGTGGCTTGACCCATGATAATTAGTAATGATCTTTTCTTCTTCTGCTTTTTTTTTTCTTTTTTGCTTGGTTATGTACATTTCCATAAATGATTAATAAAAGTAATCTATTTATTTAAGGGGGCGATACGTCTTGCCTAAGGACGGATTAATGCAATTTTATGGGCGGTTAGTTGAAATTTGTCTATTTTATGGAAGTAAAATAGAATTTCTTTTTCCTGTAGCGGAGGAGTAATCGCTCCTCCCCCCCAACCCCTTTAATCCGTCCGTGGTCTTACCATTAGTTAACTTTTCACGAAGTTACGGTATGTATTTTTAGTAAAATACATACCGTAGTCACGTAACTGTTTAAAAAAGAAAATGGGAAGAAAAAAAGGGGGGGGGAAATTTTGGTTTTCTTTTTCTTACGGATTTCTTAACATTAACTCAAATTTTAAAAAAGCATTATTCTTTTATTCAACATAAAATTAAGATGTGTACATTTTAATAGCTATAAATATCGAAGTATTTATTTATTGGAATTATTATTAATAATTTATTTATTTAAGAAATAAAGTATATTTAAACTACCATAAATTATTTTACTTCCTTTGTATGTTGAAGACCTAAAGGAATACGACAAGATTTATATTGTAAATACCATTACCAGGGGCGTAGCCAAGCGGGGGGGTTATAACCCCCCCCATGAGGAATTTTTTGCCATAGAAAATGTATATTCTTCACTCCCTTATCACACACATGTATGCATGTATGGGAGTTGCAGTAGTAGTAACCCCCCCATGAAAATTTTCTGGCTACTATACAGTCTATTCTTAGAGTCTGTAGGGTCTTCTGTAGAGTGTAGGAGAGTGATACTGTATACTTACAAATCAGGGCAAATACACTAATGTACCCCTGTTTACGCCCTTTGGACACCCACTTGTTTCTCACATATTTTTAAATTCAGCCCCCCCCCCCTTCTCTACACGAAATACAAACCCATTCAATTCCGGGTGCGCTTTTTTTCATGATTATTTTTCAGTTTGAATGGTTATTTATATTTAAGCACGCCATGTACTCGTTTATGATGCAAATGTATTTAAAAAAATATGAGTACATTAAAGTACTCATTTTTAACAGTGCAGACAACAGAGAAGAAGAACATAAAGCCTCACAGATTTAACGAGTACGTTCACCGTGATAAGTTTCATCGTAAGTCCGATACCTTAGTAACTATCTGTTACTACACCAATGAAAGGACTTCCAAATAATACAAAAACTATGCAAGTTCAAGAGCATAATATATAACAGATGTTGACTCAAAAGAAAAAAAATATATTGAAGAATTTCTCTTCTCAAGTTTATAAATTATCATCGTTAGCCCTCTGAACCTTAGAAGGTAACAGAAAAAACTCATAAAGAAAAGAGAGGAGTAAACTTATTATTTTAATATCTAGAATTTTTTTTCTTAAGCATTCTTGAAAGACTCCAAGGAAAATATATTTATAGAAAAGGAATGTTTTTTTCCTTAGACTTGGATTAATGAATTCAGTTATTTCTCATCACCTAAATTCAGTTTAACAAACACATATCAGGGGTCGATTCAGAATTTTTTTTCCCTGAGTTCCCATTTTTGTGAAAAACTGCTTTTTTTGTGAATTTCAACACTTATTTTTGTGAAATTTCATACCAATTTTTAATAAAAGTCGCGTTTAAAAAAATAATTGATAAATCAGATTAAAATGTAGGGTGAAATGCCAATGAAGGGCCGCTTTAATCGATTGCATTTCTGTGAAGGGGCCACAAAATAGACCCAGTTTTCTTCTGCACAGATCCTTGGGTACATAAATCTGCCCCCCCCCCCCCCCCCCAATCTTTATCAAAATCAGCAAAAATGTGTTTTAGAAGTAGAATCTCTTTTCAAAAATAATGTGCTAGAGATTGTCCAGAATATGTAAAGCCCAGAATGTTAATGTCCAAAATAATGTAAAGATTTTATTAATGATCAACTGTATTAGTGACTTTACCCATTCAATGAATATCTTACATTTGTTTACTAGTTGTTAAAATTGAAATCATCAGCTTTCTAATAATGTTATTATTAAACGAATAGTATCCCGCAGTGCCCTAGTCGCTAAGCTCCGTTCCCATAAAAACATGGAAAATGGCACCATCACATGTACAGGTTTACAGGTGTAAGTTTGTATTGTAACAGGTGAATTTTTGGAAGAAAATATTATAAAGCAACGAAAGAAATATATTGTTTAAAATATTTTATTTGTTATTTGATTATTATTTTTGAAAGAAAACTTAAATCAGTTTTATATATAAATAAAAAGTATGTAATAGAAACCTAAAAAAATTTCCGTATACCCATCTTTGTATAAAAACTAACTGTACAGCTAATTTACTACACAAAAACGGACCATTCGGATATGCCAAGAAAGTAAAAATTTGTGTCGGTCTACAACATGTAATCCCAAATTGCGTAATCCATTCAAATTTTGAATAACATTGAATTCACGCACCTCAAAATTGTTGTTATATCTTCGCAATGTAAGAGAGTGAACATGTTAAACCTGGTATTAAGAAGGAGTTTCATCGTGTAGTCGCAACTTGCGTAATCGATTCAAATTTATAATACAGTAAAACCTCACTATAACGATATTGGATAAATTTTATTTGGTCTTGTCCCTTAAGTATTGCTGTTGTCAGGTTTTACTGTAATTAATATAGTTGCCCCTATAGCTATTTGTATACTGAAGACTATCTCTTTTCATTTACAATAAATAAGGATTTTAGATTAGCTACAGAAACAGTTCTCTTTTCTTTCTCTCTCTCTCTCTTTTTTTTTTTTAATAATCAAAAACCTAACAAAACGTGAATTTTTGCTGTACTCTTAATTATGAAAGTTTTTCATTCAAAGGATATGTTTGTATAAAAACCAACTATAGAGTTGCTCTGCCGGAAAGAGAAAAGACTAGCAAACGAAACAAAAACGGAACCACTTTCAAATAAACTGATGCAGTTCTTTTAAAACAGCCACTGCATCCTATCCACGACCGAATCATTTTAAAATGAGCTGCATCAGTGTCCGATTCGTTTTAAGCGGACAGCTCTCGTTACGATCAGTCCCGGATCACAATCGCAGACCGGTTTTCCATTCCTACCGAACGGAGAGGCTTGCTAAGTAATGGGAGAAATCACTCCTGCCGCGGCGCCAGTAGTAGGAAGTCGCCAAGCAGTAGCTTATCAGAAAGCCAGCCGAAAAATCTTCAAAATATTTGGTTTTTAATTAAATTAACCTATTAGGACTCAAATACCCACTGTTTTTATTTTAAATTATCTTACTTTATGCATTTACATGTAAGTAAAAAAATAGTTTGCTTTGTTAAGAGCTACACCATTTTCTGAAACAGCTTTTGCAAAATTATTGTTTTTATGAAATTTTTTTTTAAAAACAAAGTTTATGAATTTTTGGGGGGTTCCAGTTCTAAACAGGACTATCAAATTAATTTTTTCTATAATCTCCAAACCTTTGTGAACATTTTGGTATAAATTTCAATTTAATATATTGAAAATAAAGAAAGTTATGATTTTTTATCTGAAAAAGCACCATTAAAATAATTGTTTGCAAAAATGCCATTTATGGTCACTTTCCCATTATTTTAATAATTTTTATCTTAAAAAGTATTAGAGATATTGAAGTAAAATTTTATATTGTTAGTTAGAACACTAATGGCTACATTTATAAAAATTTTCAAAGAAATCTGAGACGGTGGGTGACATGGCCTGGTTGATTTGAAATGGAATGACCCATCCCTGAATAGCCTTAGTTTTAAAATATAACTCAAAATACTCAACTTAATTTTAATTGTATAACCTGGAAACATCCCGGTTTCTTAATCTCTCCCTAAATGCGTACTTGCATGGTATTGTTTACAAAATGACTGGATGTATTGCGAAAAACTCAAAAGTTGAGATGTTCCTCGTTTGCCTGTAAATTGACAGTCAGTAGTTTTTCTGCTCGTTCGCACTTGCGAACGATTATGATATTTTGCATATGCAAATTTTGCTTGAGCTAGAATTAAATGTCCGTGAACGTATGCAAATCTTTTGATGCTTTTTGCATGTCTCGTTTTGATTGGCTGCTAGATATGTAGCTTAGTATATAAGCTCGGGAAGTTTCGTATCTCCTCACTTCTTGTTTTTCAGTTTAGATCGGGATGGTCTGTGACTAGCAGCTCTCCTGCAAGGGTTTGTAGGTGTTATGGCAAGTTGCCATGTTTAATCTTTAAGTATCATTTCTTCCCTAAACTTTCAGATATTGTTAACAATAAATAGAAGAATAACTTTTTTTTTTTAATTTAAAAATATACTTTTTGAAATTTTAAAAAGATGAACTTTACATTAAAAATTTAATCATGTTACATATGATAAGAAAGGGCAAACTGTTTACTTTCTATAGACACTTAAGTAAATAGAGTTTCTATGATAATTAGGAGAGAAATTAGAGCCAATTGTATAGTACAAGAATTTCTAAAATTAAATATTTCAAAAACTAAAAGTGATATGGACTAGAAATTTCACATTAATTTTTTTTTTCTCTATGGATACAACTATCATACCAAATTTCATTGAATTCTGAGGGGGTGAAGTTGTGAGCCTCGTTGATTTGACATGGAATGACCCATTAGAGAGAGGATGAGTTATGGAAAACAATATTTAAAAAAAAAAATTCTCTCTCCCTCTTTTTCAAAATTTCGCGCGGGTAACTACGCGTCTCGCTGGACGCGTCGTAACTTTTCTTTGCACCCCATCATCGATATTTTGCATATTTGACGCGGTATCACTGCAAGCTCAAAAAATCATCTTATTTTTATTTTTGCTCCAAAACATACATTTTTTATTTAAAAGTTTATTCAAACTTGACTGACAACGCTATTTTGTTGAAAAGGTGACTCAATGCTCATTTTTGAAGAATAAAAAACTGTATGTTTGATGACAAATGTGAGGGAGGGGGGGCGTCACTCTTAGTTATCCTTTGATAGTGGAGGGGGGGGGGGGAGGGGATGTTAAAAGGTTGGGAACAGCTGATCTAATATATTTAATAATATTACAGAAATGCAGACTTTTCTACAAGGTGACACTACTTGAATTGATTTTCTAGGGGATAATACCGTAAGCGGGTGTCAATCGCCAACGAAGATGCGTCGCCAACTTTGGACTTTGTAAACATGACTGTTAGTGGAGCGATTGTTTTGGAATTCTCTAGCAACCTGGTGTAGAAGTTGAGTTGTTTGATATTGCTGTGTAGGAAGGATTTTCTGATTGGTTGATTGTTTTAACGGGGATTCTTCGGTTACCGGGTGTCGTCGCCAAGCGGTGATGAGTCGCCAAACTTGGAGTTTGGTCGAAAGTTTGTTTACTTTAGCGTTAGAGTCAGATGTCTGTTGTAACCTGTGTAGATTGAGTTGAGGTGTTGGATGATGCTGTATTTTGATAAAAAACGCTCGGTGGGTTCATTAAACGATACCAGGATGTTTGGTAAAGGAATTTTGTGATTGGTTTAGGCAATTTAACTGTAATCGGTAAACCGAAAAGCAGTTGAATTTGAATTCGATGTGTAAGTTCTTGTTTGGTGTTTGTTGAGTTATTTACGGGGAATACAAGATGTATTTGGAAATGTGTTGTGTTATTTGAAGTGTAGTGAATATTATGTTGTTGTTTAAAAAGGAAGTGTGTGTTTATTTGAAGGAGGGCGTGATTATAATGTTAAATAACAGGAAGTGTTTTGGTGTTATGTTATTAGCTGATGTGTTATGGATATTTTTGAAGAGTTTCTTAAAATAAAGGTAAGTGTTTTTTTTTTAAAGAATTTTTGCAATTGCTTAAGGTTTTCAATGTGAATTGTAAATGGATATTTGATGTTGTTATGTTTTCATATAGTGACTTTATATGAGGTGTATAACTAGGTTATTTAATGCACCGATGTTGTTTTGAGTTGAAAACGGGCCAGTGTTTGCCCAGTTTACATAGCTGTACAACTAGGTTGCTGAATCCACTGAGGTTTTTTTAGTTAAAAACGGTCCACTGGTTGCCTAGTTTACATAGCTGTACAACTAGGTTGGTGAATCCACTGAGGTTTTTTTAGTTAAAAACGGACCACTGGTTGCCGAGTTTACATAGCTGTAGAACTAGATTGCTTAATATTCTGAAATTTTTTTAGTTAAAAGTGGTTTACTGTTTGCTCATTTTTAATTGCCTGTTACTGAATTTGCTGACAATTTTTAGTGTTAAGTATGCATGGTGTATTTTGTTTTATTGTTTTTTTTTAAGTGGAATTTTAATGTGTTAAAGTAATTTGTATTTCCTGACAGTGCTCAACATGTTGTATTATTTTATCGTATTCTAAAATGGTGTTTCACACGTGAAAAATTTGGCGACAAAAAAAGCGCCAAGTAGCGGGTGTTGGCGAGAAAAAAAAGTCGCCAAAAATAGCCGACACCCGCTAACCGAATAACTCCCGTTTTAACTGTAACCGAATGTATTTTTAGGAATTATTTGATTGGTTTAGGGTATGTAACTTTCTACCGTGAAACCGAGGTTATATAATCGGCGATTTTTGAGTTGATGCGTATTTTTTATTAGTTTTGCTGTTGGATACGTGTGGGTGTTTCGGGGCGTTTGATTTTTTTTTGAGTAGCAGGTAACGAAGTTTAGGGATTTTGGTATTGTATTTGGTTTTAATGTTTTGTTTTTGAGCTTTTAATCGATTTGGAAATGCATCCACTGCTAGAGAATTTTAGTATTTTTACCATGTTTTTATTGTTAGAGAAAGAAGAAAAAGTTGTTGAATTTTTAACTGAAATGGAATTGATACGATCCCGGAACTGTGTTTTTTTTGTGTGATGTCTGCGGGTTAGAGATGGGATGCTGGGTTGATAAAGGAAGGAAGTTGGGGTTTAGGTATGTATGTAAAGGTAGAAAAAAAAATAAATGCCCCGGAACTTTAGATCCTCTGACGAATACTTTTTTGAAACAACTCTTATAAGTATCAGGGATATCCTAGGAATCATATTTTGTTTCGTGATGAAATTACCGATTTTGTTTACGTTAAATGAGCTAAACACTTGGAGGGCGAAGAGAGGCGAGAAGAGTATGTCCCCTAAAACGGCTACAGATTATTTTTCGTTTTGCAGAGAAGTTTGTGAAGTTATTGTTTCTCACGAAAGTAAAAAGTTGGGGGGATCTGGGAAAACGGTTTTGTTAGATGAGACTTTTTTAACCCGAAGAAAGTATTGTAAGGGGCGTGTGTATCAGTCGGACACCGTCATAGTTTTTGGTATTTATTGTCGAGAAGACAAAGAAGGGTTTTTTTTTTTTTTGAAGTAGAGAGTAAGAGTAAAAAGGAACTTTGGTCGTACGTAAAAAGTTTTGTCCATCCTGATACTGCTGTTATCTGTACTGATAGTGCTCCTCAGTATAGCGGTGTAGAGAAAATTTTAAATAATGCTGAACATAAAGTTACAAACCATTCGAAAGGGGAATTTGTTTGCAATAAAGATCCTACGAATACAATTAACGATATTGAAAATGAAAATAAAGCGAATGTTGAAAGTAAGAAGACCAAATAATACTCTTTTTCAGTTTATGGCTCTTTATTTTTATCAGAGAACGCAATTAAATATTTATTCTACAAATGGGGAAAGAATTTTTCATTTTTTGAACGACATTAAGAAAATATATCCGGGACCATGTAAAGAAGGGTTAAAAATGAAGAAGTTTATTGTTCCTACCGTTGTATCTGAGAATTTAGAAGCAGTTTTACCACCTATCGGGAGTAAGGAGTTTGAAAAGGAATTTGTAGATTTGGACGATACGGATTGGGAAGAATATTGATAATTTTGGGGGTTTTAATTTTTCGAGTTTGAAGATTTTTGATAGTGTTGACTCTAGAAAAAAAGGGCCGCCGGGGGGGGAAGTTTTCAAAAAGGGCACCCTGTTCTCAAAAAGGGCACTTTGGGGTTCCACGAGAATGTACAGGTAGATAACATATAGAAACTGGCTTGAAACAGGGTTCGTTGATTTAAATCAAGGGATTTTTTTTAAAAAATCAGTGATTAAAATCATTTTTCAAAAGTGACTTTCGTATTGATAGAATGTATTCTAAATAAAAATCTTCAACACTCAAATGAAATTAATTTCTTATAATAGCATTAGATGGCACTGCAGTGGTTTAGGGAATCCTTCAAGGTAAGGGGGGGGGGGAGTGACTTGAGTGTAACAGTGTGAGTACAAAAGAAATTTGATCAGAAAAATTGGCAACACTAGAATTATTTCAGATTTTAGAACACTCTTGTTTAGGATTCCGTGTTCAGAGAGCTATTGCTAAAGTACAAGGATAATGGCAGAAAGGAAGAAAGATAATATTTGGATGTACTTAATGAAGAGCAGACAGTTTCTGGAAAAGGTGTTAAAACCAAATGCAAGAACTGTGAATAAGTTATGATGGGATTAGTAGCCAGAATGAAAGCACATGTAGATAAATGTTTCTCCTCTGACAGAAATGATATTAATAGTGATCAACCTCAAGAAACAATTGAGAACAATTTAACTTGTACAAAATCTGAGGCAGCCAAACCTACTATGAAAAGAAAAACCAGTGAGATAGAAAATGATGTTGGTGTTCTTAAGAACAGCATGAATGATTATGCCATAAAGACCACTAAAACTCAAAAGCAAATATTAGATGAGAAAGTGGCAAGATATATTTATGCCACCAATTCTGCTTTTCATCAGGTTAATCATCCCCAATTTAAAAAGATGATTTCTGCTTTAAGGCCAGGGATACTACTGCAAATGAAGTAGAAATAGGTGCAGCATCACTTGATAATATATATGATCAAGAGAAAGAAAAATGTTCCAAACACCTAAATAGACAAATTGTTAACTTTAGTATAGATGGACGGTCAAATGTTCATAATGAACCAATATTATGTGCTGTAGTATCCACAAGAAAAGGTGAGAATTATCTAGTTGAGACAATTGACACATCTGGTGGTCCACACACAATTGAATATCTTGTAGAAGTTGTGAAAAGTCTTATTATGCACTTATTATTATAATAGCTAAAATAGCATAAAATATATTTTATATATATTGTTTAAAATGTCATACTATTATAATATGCAAAATAAATTCATATTAGGAATTTTTAAAACATCTTCAAAAAAATCCGATTTAAATAAAAAAAATCTGATTTTTTATTTAAAAAAAAAAATCAAAAAAATCACGAACCCTGGTTTGAAACGATCTGATCCCCGAAACTTTAACATGTAGAGTTGTAATATGTGTTCTGACTTACAATGCATAGTAAGATTTTTTCCAATTTGTCTTAGTCCCCCCCCCCCCCTTCTTTTGGAGAAAATATCCAGTAGAAGTAAGTGTAAGCGAAATAGGAAAAATAATTTGTTGATAATATTTTGGTCTAAACATGACATAAATATGTGAATTAAATCTACCTAACTAAAGTTTTGATTTAAAAAAAACTTCTAGAATAAAGAAGTTTTAATATAAGTAATGTTGAATTTTCTGCTTAATTTTTTTTCTCAAAATTACGTGACATACATGTTTATTATTTATAAGAATAGTACATTTATTGAAGAAGATTTCAGAAATTTTTAGCCAGACATGATTTGTTAGGCAGTAGGGGAGGGCACAGGGACTTAATTTTTGTTCCTCCATTTTATCACACTATCACTACTGGACCACAATTACTGAATCTCATTCATATATGATATTTCACCTATATTAGTACAAACTTTTAAACAGAAAAGGACTGTCAGTGTAAGTGGATTAGGGTAGATGCGTTTAGCATGTAATAAAAGTAATAAAATTTCTGCAATGCAGGATGTATAAAATTAAATTATATAAATCAGAATTTTATTTAAATTCTTTTGTTTGCAATAATTATTGAATGGAGTACCAAGTAAAGATTTTCAAAGTTACCCTTATTACTATTAGACATTAAAATTGCATCAAACAATTTAACTCATCCATCAATTGATAACTACAGAAATTGGGGGAAATTTAATTCAGAACACAGAAGATTGCTGGAAAAAATGACATAGTCATGCAAATTTTGTAATACATCCTATTGTTGGAATGTACAACACCATATCAAATCAAATCACTGAAATATATTTGTTATTCCTCTTTCACTTCTAATTTAATGCTTGCTCATTCATGAAAAGTGAATATAAGTTTTTTAAAAAGTACTATTTCTTTAAAATAAATAAAAATAAATACTACATGTAAGTTTTTTAGCAGGTATAAAATTAATATTTTTTTTAACTCACAGAATTGCCCAAAGGTATGTATGAAATAAAGTTTAAAATATTTTCAATAATTTATTTTTCATAAAGCTTTATTTTTAATTTCTTGTAACATACTTAAAAAGGTCTCTTTAAAAACACTAAATTTTCTTTCTTAAACCTTGCTTTAATCTTTTTAAAATAAAAATAGTACTAATCAATATTTATTTTAACTATCAAATGTTTTTAATCAGCTTAATATAATTAAAATAATCAACATCCTGGTGCCGAAAGTACTTAAACAAATTATCTATTAATAAACCTTGCAGAATTCTTTTTTTTTTTTTTTTTTTTTTTGAACTGAAAATAAGCTTAAATTGATGACAGTTTGTTTTATGAATAACCTAGCTGTTAACTTATGACACAATTTGTTTTCTGAAGACATCCTTTTCCAGAACTAGCTTTCTTTTGCTTTTATTATTATTTTTTTTTTCCCCTTTCTTCATTCATTAAAATGTTGAGAATTTTAAAATCGGAAGGTGTATAGTATAGAATGAATATTTAGAATACCAAATCTTGTCAATAGTCTGATTTACTAAATTCTGCATTTACTCCACTTTTATGTAATTAAAACTGTGGCGTAATAAGTGGGGGGGGGGCTCTGCCCCGGCGGCAAAAAAACAAACATGGTGGCTGGCAGGACACTGAGAAATAATAAAGTGGAAAACTAAAGGGCCGAAATGGGGGCAGAATGCTGAAACTTAGAAAGAATAGGGCGGCAAACTGAAAGACCGCACCGGACGCCAATAACCCTAGCACTACATTGCTAAAGCAAAAGATCATTATTATGCTCTGATTTTGGCAAAAGCATAATGTGTTTCAATTGCTGTATTCCCAAAACGTCGCAAATCCCTCGATTTTCAGATGGATTTGAGTAGATAAAGCCACTGAACATGGTACACGGCTGAAGTGTTAAAGTTCCCACGTTCGGCGGGCCCCGCCCGCGCGACTGTCGGTCTGGAGTTTTGGTCGGTTTCATCCAGATGTACGAGTCAATACACATCAGAACTCCTTAAAAAGTCACCCAACCAAGCCCCCCCCCCCCTTAGAAGATATTCCTTGTCTAGGCTTGCCATAACAAAAAAGAAAATCCCGCGGAATTTTCGAATCGCAAAACGTCGTTTTGCTAAGGCATTCTTTCTTTATCATCTGTAATTACATATGATTAGTAAATAACTGTTATACATTACGAATATGTACTAAGAAAGCCGATTAAAAAGAGCAAATCGTTTAGGGGGGGGGGAAGGACTTGCTAGTGTTGCGAAACGATTAAAGACATCGAGAAGAGCAATAATTATATACAGCTGGCGACGAACTCTGGTATAATGATCGTTTGATAATTCGCAACTACATATTTATCAAACGTAGCCACCGATATTTGAAGATTGACAGATGGAATCAGAAATTTTTAGATAACTTGAGAAAATTTTGAATTTCCCAACCGTATTTTCTTCCCCCAACTCCTAAGTCAAATGCCGATCGGGCTTCTCGCTTGAGTCAGCAAAAACAAAACATACAAGAGGGGCCTTTTCGGGTTACGGCTCGCGCGGCTGTTCGGCTCGCGCAAAAGAAAACAAAGAAAAGGGCAGTAGGAGTATTTAGATCTGAAAGAGTAGAATATTTGAAAAAAGCATTTTAATAAATTACATTGGTGGGAAAGATCGGATTTCATAGACGGTTTTTGTGAAAGGGCCGTTTTCAGTCGAACCTATTTTTATGATGGGATTATTGTACTCAATCGTAAAACCGTTTTAATTAACGTATTATCGTGATGGGCCGCAAATGGTATGTAGGAAATAAAAAGTGCTGGTTGTTTACTAATAATAATAAAAATGTAAAAGCAGGAGGGCGCATAAAAAAGAGAAATAGGGCCGCCCGGCGCTAAAAAGACGACAAAAGGGCCGCCGGGCGCTAAAAAGATAACAAAAAGGCCGCCGGGCGCTGCGCCCTGCCAAATTAATCTAGAGTCAACACTATTTGAGGGTTTATGTGTTGGAAGCAGTTGCTTTTGACATGTTTTTTTGATAGTTTTGATGAAAAAGTTATGGCTTTTTGCAAATTTTTGTTGTTAAAGTGGAATACGTACACGTATCCAAGAGCCCTTTTTTTTTTTTTGTCTTGTACAAGAGTTATTTTTCTCGGAATGGGAATGTTTTTGTGCAGGTAAGTGACTATTTTTTCGTTTATTTTGTTGTGTAAAATGATGTGTTTGACGTGGAAAAACTGGCGGGTGGAATAAGCGCCAAAGCGCATTTTGGCGCGAAAAAAAAAGTCGCCAAAAATAGCGGACACCCGCTTACGGTATTATTCCCATTTTCTACCTTCTTTATGGAGTGGGGGTAGGAGGAATCTTAACAGATCCTCAATTACAAACATAGTTTTGAAAAGCTCCTACATAGTTTGCCCAGAGCAGTGATCGCGATAATGCCTCTAGATGTGTATTTCACGCTTTAGAAATTCAGAATACGCCTTAAAAATTTCGGAATGCGTATTTTTACGCATTGCTTTTCCATATAAAATTAGGTATTTTTGATAAATAATTATTGCTGATTTTAAATTTAAAAAATCCAATTATTGCACTAGTTTTTGTTGAACTGACATTTATGTACCTAGACGCATAATCAGTTATTATTTATGTGTCAAATGCAATTTAATTATGTATTTGAATATTTAGCACAATTGTTCGTTGCTTTAATTACTCCTTTGGAAAAGAAAATACTCTCTCCAAAAAGGTTGAGGAGTATTTTTACTCTTCTGAAAAAATCCTAGGGCTGATTCCTAGTTTATGGTGCTTCTTCGCCAAAGAGGCGATAACAGGTATATTCTGGCAACCTTGGCGACTTTAGTTTACGTTCTGGCAACCATGTGGAAATCCGCCATTTTGTTTCTGTAGTGCGCGTTTTTGCCTCTGACGGGACTCTTATTGTTAACATTATTAAATTTACTCTACTAAAAAGATAAGGGGGGGGTTGAGGGGGGGCACAGCCCCCCCTCACACAAAAAGTAATTAAATTTTACTAAACCGATTCTATATGTACATGTAAGCACTTGTGAGACGTTTTAGCCGATGTTGTTAGTGATGCTTTACATGAGTTAAGTCGTTTCTTTGATTTACGCATGCGCAGCTGTGTTTGTATGGGAGCAGAATGATATGTGGTATAATTTAGTTTTGGTTCGAGAAGGATTTGATCGGCTTGTGTTAACGGAGCACATGCGCGGCGGTTGGTTTGAATTATTCTATTGGTTTCTAAAAGCCATTTCTTATGGAAACTCAGAGGGGTTAACGACAAATGTTTTCGGATCCGTTTTTTTGGATAAACTAATTAACTAGGTTAATTGTGTTTGTGGATTTAATCCTCTGTTTCTCACTGTGGATTAGATTTTGAGAGAAGGTAAGCGTGTTTTTCTAAATTGCGTGGTGTGTGGTTGTGGCTAAACGAAAAATTTTAGCATTAGATTTTAGAAAATTCATTTTAGATTTCAAAAAAATCTCTTTTTCTTGAGAGGATTACGAAAGAACGACTGATTGCAGCTAAAAGAAAATTTTAGAGTTCAGACAATCTGTTTTAGATTTCAGAAAATTGCTTTACCTGAATGGTTTATGATTAGTGTTTTGATTTTAGGTTTATGGTTTAGATTTTAGAAAATTCGTTTTAGATTACAGAAAATCTCTTCTAAAATAGTATCCACAAACATAAAAATTAAAAAAAAAAAAAAAAACACTATGACTTATGAGACGACGAAT
The DNA here is from genome assembly GCA_038373885.1 of Cheiracanthium punctorium. NCBI lineage: Eukaryota > Metazoa > Arthropoda > Arachnida > Araneae > Cheiracanthiidae > Cheiracanthium > Cheiracanthium punctorium. The sequence goes on from JAWZYV010013635.1 coordinate 156,785, forward strand.
ATGATTATTTAAATAAAATAAAAAATCAGTTGTTCAGCAAGTTATGTAAGTACAATAATTTTTGTTGTTTAAAACTTCAATATTTATGCTTTTTAATTTGCTTATTTTGTGTATTTATCGCTAGTTTGGGTGCGTTCTCCCGTAGTGTCTTTGGGAGCATCTTGGCTCCCAGAGACAAGACGGGAAAACGTGCCAAATTGGCGATTTTTGGAAAATCGCCAAGAAGCACCATAAACTAGGAATTAACCAATCCTAGATCAATCACTGGTCCATAGGCTTTAAAACCCAAAGCATGATGCAAAATCATATTTACTATAGCACATTTATTAAATTACGAATATCAAAAAATATAATTATGCTGCTATTAGTGTTTAACTTTGTAGAATATATTTTTGTATGAAGATTTTTTTAGTTTACTGTTTTTTTTTTTTGTTTTTACGTACCTACAAATTATATAAAATGAATTTTAATTAGTCTTTATTTAGTATTTAATTACGAATGTGAAAAGCGACATTTGATTTACAATTAAAATGAAATTTTAAAAAAATTTAATATATTCGGCTTAAACTATGTGCCGAATATTCGGTATTCAGCCAAATCACTATTCCTTACATCTCTATATGTTAGAATTACTCGATTGAAATGTTTCATTTTAATAGTAGGTGTATCTCTTAATAGAATTCTATAAAACTTTTATAAAGAATGGACCATTTTTTTATATAATTGCTTTCGTAAGGGATAAATCAGCCCCAAACTTTACATTGTAAGTTAAATTTAAAAAAATAAAACTAACACTAAAAATCTTACCTTTTTTTAACTGAATGACAGCTGGAATCTGGCTTATTCAAATCAGAAGATGTTTTAGAGGATTCAGTGGAAGTAGCTGGAACACGAGGATCTATGTTTTGAGAAGCCATACCTTCTGAACTCCAACTTTTTATGTTTCCCGTCGCACTACACGCAAAAAACAAAACAAAAAACTGAAAGAAATAATTCAAATTACCGTAATATAGTGTACAAGAGACATTATCAAAGAACTTCAGAACTACTATTGTTTTGTCTTTCTTGCCACCATAAAATTCAAATACTACCTTTAAATCAACCAATCCCAATCTAGAGCAGTGTTGCCAGTCAGTTTTGAACATAAGTCCAGTTGGTAAACGTCCGACCGTTCATGGCTCACTGGGATATATACAGGCTGTCATAAAAGCTCCGTTTTTCCATACGAGTAAATTTTTGCTTCTTCGCCGATTTGTCGCTTTTACCCAACGAATCACTGTTGCCATCTCTGCCGGAGAAAATATGCCTAAAATCAAAGCTAAAAGTATCCAAGTAGCTTATATCCACCTCTCTTTTTCCCTGGGAAATAGGGAAGAAAAGAGGTGTACTACCGATTCACTGCCATGGGGAAAGGGATAGGGAATAGAAAACTTCATTGTCGCCAATAGCGGTGGACTGAACTATTCGCCAAGTTGCCAAGAAAAAGGCGGCTAGGGATAAACAACCGTTTTACCCGCGCTTTTAACGTAAGTAAATAGTTTGTTGTTTTGATATAATTAATTAAAATTTACTGTTTATGACTGCTAGACAGTAAGTTATTAGTATTGCACTGGTATTAAGTGTTTTTAAAAATGCGTTTGTTGATTGAGTTAACTATATGTTTTATTAAGTATAGTTTGTTGATGCATTAATATATAAATTTGTTTATACTTGCATGCAATTGAAAAGTAATGTTACGACACTTAATAATTTTTTAATTTAACAATTATAATATTTATCGATATAATTGTAAAGTTGGGCTTTTTATTTCCTAAATCTCGTTCTCCAAATCTTTATATCTTTCTTCAATTTATCGAATGAAAATAACAGGGCTGAATCCTAGTTTAGGGTGCTACTTCGCCTGTGTAATATATTTACTTAAGTCATTTTAATTTTGCATTTGTGTGGGATTTTAGTTTTGCCTTGTTGATCTGTTTCCTTGTCATTTATACCTATTTTATCAAGTTTATTTATGTTCTGTAACATACTGAAATTAGCTTTATTCTCCTCATATCCATTTAAAAAAAACAATTTCAGTTAATTTTGTAATTTATACTAGAATCTGTCATCTGTGTATATCTATAGTGCAGTAAAATGTAATGTCCTGTTATATTCAGTTATTCAATTTTTTTCATTTAAAACAATTATTTCAATAGTGCTATCAGTGTTATTTGAATAAATAAGGTTAAATATTTCCTGGGTAATCATAATGGCTTAAATGCAGAGGTAGTGACTGGCTTAGCGAGATTTCTAATAGATGCTGAATTGGCGATCGTGGCGCCTTTCTTTGGGTGTGTTCCGACTGCCACTTAGGGAGATTGACATCATGCACCGGTTTGGGTACTTACTAGGGGGAAATAATATTGTGGCATGTATTTACTACCTAGCGGAGCCAATGGCAGGCAGCAAAAACAAAATATAAAGCAGGCATGTGATTTTTCCCCCCGCGAATTAGCGAAAATCCGCTAATTTTAAATAGCTGATTAGTGGACTTCTGCGAATTTTAACATTTTCAGAACTTCCGCGATTTTTAATCTTTTCAGATCTTCAGCGAATTTCAATCAGATTTTCTTCAATCTGGTTTTAATTAAAGTACTTTCATATGATAAAAACTGTGTCATTCTTGGTCATTCTGCGCTCTGTTTATAAATAAATGGAATCCGGTTGGCTCACCAAACTGATCGTGTGTTTCCGCAGAGGACTGAAGTAAGTAAGTAAGCCAATGGAAAACACACAACTAGAAACATCAATGGGATTAATCCGATTAGCTGCCGAGCTCATCACTTTTTAAACACCACATATTGTATCGTTAATTAGTGATATTAAAGCACCAGATTCTTTTGGTATTGTGTATTTGTTAATAAGAGACGTATAATACAGTATAGGACTGATTATCCGGAATGGTCGGGACCGAAGGTTTTTGGGATTTTGGGTCCTTTTTCCTGTTAATTTTGCCGATTTACAAAATACAGTACGAAGTCTTAAATCCGGAATCGTCGGGACCGCGGCGATTCCGGACATTCTGAGGATTTTTTCCGATTTTCAGTGAGAAAACCAGACTTTTCACCCTCTGCGCCCGCTTTAAAGCTTTTTTTTTTTTCGATCTCCTTTTACACACAAAACAAACAATCTCATAAATCGCAAATATTTATTTCGCAGCATTATTTTTTACAAAATATCTCGGTAATTTTTGTTTGCCGCATTGATTTAGCTTTTTCTTTTAACGCCTTTTCTTTAATTAAAGTTACTGTCATTATTTCTTGCGCCGTAGCAAAACCCTGCTGCCGACATCGTTCAATGAACTAATCAGTCTATCAATCCGAATTTTTTCATCACGTACCTCACTTGCACTGATTTTATGTGTAAAAGCTCATTATAAAAGGATCAACTCCTATGGTGGAGGGAAAAAAAAGATCGAAAAACCGGGCATATGCTCTCAAATTACGACAGATACATAACAAAAACACAATATTTTACAGCTGCGGTAGCTAGTATAGAAGAGAGGATGGGGAAGGAAAAAAAAAAACAACTTGGTCAGCTTGCTCTGTTTATTTAAATCTTAGATTCCAAAGCGGCAGTGCGAAAAAGAAAAAAAAAAACCAAATAAGAGCAGAAAGGCTGATAACGGATTATTTAAATCTAGTGAGTCGTGACCTACTTTCCGGCTCGGCGTTCCAAAGATTCAACTGTGTTATCTCATAAACAGAAACGCAAGAGGTGGGAAGCAGAGAACAACACTCGATTTTTTTTTTTTTTTTTTTTTTTTTAATCATTCTCTTGTATTATTTTTTATTTTTATTATTCTTCCAACAGATTGAAACAAATAAATTAAAAACTTTGTTTAAAAAATACGTAAATAAAAATATATCTGTATGCATGTGCGTAACCCCCACACACACACATACACACATCCCGAGTTTTGCCGGTCAACATTTCTTTCCTTTTTTACAAACTCAACTATCCGGAATTTTCACTTATCTGGCATTCGATGTTTCAGATTGCTTTAAAAAAACAAGGGAAAGTTTAAAAATGTTCAGTTTTTAGTCCATTCCGGTTTTGCTTTCACCCAAGGAGAGAGGAGAGCTCTTTCACCCCGCGACCAAAGCACGTTCCTCAATCTGCTTTACTCCAGACTTTTATAAAGAAAATAATGAAATACTAGCGTAATTGCGTTACTCCTACAATTTAATAATGTGTTTTTCCCTCTTTTTTTTTTTTTTTTCCCTAATTCAAGCAAAATGTGGGAACGGTCACGAATTTTTGAAAGACCTTTTTTTTCCCGTATTTCATTATGATGATCGGGGGGGGGGGGGAAGATTGGCGGCCATTCCGGATAATCGGTCCTATACTGTACTTATATACCTAATATGTAATTTTTATCATTAATTCCATATTGGGAGACCCCTGACTTTATAATTTGAAAACACTGTGCTAATATACATTATACCTCTTAAAATTTTTGAAAATTTTGTCTCTTCCCCCCCCTCCCCCTGGAGACCAAAAAAATTTCAGCTAATTTTTTTCTTGGCCAATCACATCCCTGATAAAGGTAGGTCATGTGATCTATCTCCTCAACTTTCCAAGAAAAATCTCTGGGGAGTTAAGTAATACTCTATGCTATTCGGCTGGGAAGTGTGGACGCCTTGTTTATCTTCTCAAGTTGCTCAAGTCAAGCATCATGAACGGGTTGAGATTTTCCCATATAACTCCAGTTACTCAAAAGTAGCAGTCTAAACACAACCTTTATGTCTACACCAAGAATTTGTAGCATGTAATCGGAAGACCGGATGCAGTAAATTCTGCCTTCGCATTTAGTCAAAACAAAGTTTGCACAACTCAAGGATTGTACTACAGTTTTAAAGAAATCTTTCAAAATTAATTTCCCAAATAAATGCCTTACAATATGATTATTTTCATGTAAGCAGTTTTCAAAAGAGAAAAAGGAATAAAACAAACAAAAAATTACTCAAATATGCTATTTAATTTATGGAAAACTTTCAACTGATTATATTTTTCAAATCAAGAATGGCAAAAAAAAATTTAATTAATTAATTTTCACACAGACAGATATATAATATGCTATCGCTGATCCTGTGCGAGGCTCAAAAAATCTTCCCTAGATCTGGCCCTCGCTGTCTGAAGGGAAGCATCATAGAAAGTATTCTATCGCTGCTCCTGTGTGAGGACACCCCCCCCCCCCCAAAAAAAAAAAAAACACATTCCTGGGTCTGTCCATCTCAGGGGGCAACCTAGAAAAAATACTATTGCTACTCTCGTGTGAGAGAAATTTAAGGGCAAAGAAACTTCATTTTCGGGCAATCAAAATAATTTCAGTGATTGTCCAAGGGGCAACAAAAAAAAAAAAAAAAAAAAAAAGTCTCTACCCCGTGCGACACCCAGAAAAAAACATTCCTGGGTGAAGCCATCCCTGGAGTCAGCCTACAAAATATGTTATCACTAGTCAGATGTGAGACCCAAAAAACAACCCTGGGTGTGGCCATCACTGTGGGGCAACCTAGAAAAAATGCTATCCCTAGTCCTGTACGAGACCCAAAAACAAATATCCCTGGGCCTGGGCATTGCTGTGGGAGCTAACCTAGAAAATATGCTGTCGCTGGTCCTGTGCGACACTAAAAAAAAAATCCTTGGCTCCAGCCATCACTATGAGGGACAACCAAGAAAATATGCTATTGCTGGTCCTGTATAAGACCCCAAAAAAAAAAATCCATGGGTCCGGCCATCCCTGTGGGGGCAACCTAGAAAAAATGCTACCGCTAATCCTGTACAAGACCCAAAAAAAGACATCCCTGAGGTCAGCCATCGATGTGGAAGGCAAGCTAGAAAATATGCAATCTCTGGTCCTATATGAGACTTGAAAAAGTGCATCCCTGGGTCCAGTCATCGCTGTGGGATCCAAATTTTTAAAAATGCTATCACTGGTCCTGAGCAAGATTTAAAAAAAAAAAAAAAAAAAACATGCCTGGGTCTGCCCGTCGCAATAGGGGCAACCTAGAAAAAAATGCTATCGCTAGTCCTGTACGAGACCCACAAAAAAGATATCCCTGCCTGGGTCTGGCCATCGTGGTGAGAGGGGCAACCTAGAAAAATGCTGCCACTGGTCTTGTACGAGACCTGAAGGAAAAAAATCCCTGGGCCCAGCCACCCCTGTGGGGGCAACCTAGAAAAAATGCTATTGCTAATTCTGTATGAGCCCCCCCCCCCTCAAGTCCAGCCATCGCTGTGGGGGGGGGGGCAACCTTGAAAATATGCTATCCCTGGTCCCATACAAGACCTGAAAAAGTACATCCCTGGGTCCGGCCATCGTTCTGAGGAGTGAAACCTAGGCAAAATGGCATCGGCGGTCTTCTATGAGGCCTGAAAAAAAACATCCCTGGGTCCGGCCATTGCTGTGTGTCAACCTAGAAAATATGCTATACCTGGTCGTGTATGAGACCAGAAAAGGAGCAACCTAGAAAAATGCTATTTCTGGTCCTGTATGAGACTCAAAAAAAAAAAAACTTCACTGTGGGGTCCAAATAAAAAGAAAGCTATTGCTGGTACTGTGTGAGACTCAAAAAAAAAAAATCTCTGGGTCCAGCCATCGCTGTGGAGGGGCAACCTATACAAATGCTATCACTAGTCCTGTACAAGACCCAAAAAAAGACATCCCTGGGTTCAGCCATCCCTGTAAAAGGCAACCTAGAAAATATGCTATTCCTGGTCCTACACGAGACCTAAAAAAGTACATTTCTTATTCCGGCCATAGCCGTGGAGGGCCAACTTAGAAAAAAATTCTATTGCTGATCCTGTACGAGACCGAAAAAAAAAAACATCACTGAGGGGTCCAAATTTTCAAAAATGCTACCTCTGGTCCTGTGCGATACCCAGAAAAAAAAAATTACTGTGTGGGAAAACTTAGGAATTTTGCTATTGCGGGTCCAGTACAAGAACCAAAAAAAAAAGTCCCTGGGTCCAGCCATCGCTGTGGAGGGAGGAATCTAGAAAAAAGGCTATCACTGGTCTTGTCCGAGGGCAAAAAAATTCCCTGTGGGGGCAACCTAGTAAAAATGCTGCCATTTGCTTTGTACAAGACCTGAAAAAAAAAGCCATCACTGTAGGGGCAAACTAGAAAAAATGTTATTGCTTGTCCTGTATGAGACCCAAAGAAAACATCCCCTGGTCCAGCCATCGCTGTCGGGGAGACAACCTGAAAAAAATGCTGTTGCTAGTCTTGTATGAGACTAAAAAAAAAAAATATTCCTGGGTATGGCCATCGCTGTGGGGGAAGCAACCTAGAAAAAATGCTGTTGCTGGTCTTATATGAGACCTGAAAAAAAAAAACATTGCTGTGGGGAGCAACTTAGAAAATATGCTATCCTTGGTCCTGTGCGAGACCCCAAAGAAATGTCCTTGGTTCTGCCCATTGCTGTGGGGGCAACTTAGAAAAAATCCTATTGCTGATCCTGTACGAGACCCAGAAAAAAAGACATCACTGTGGAGTGGTAACCTAGAAAAAATGCTATCGCTAGTCCTGTACAAAACCCAAAAAAAGACATCGCTGTGAAAGGCAACCTAGAAAATATGCTTTCCCTGGTCCTCTACGACAGGCGCGTAGCTAGGAAAATTTTTCGGGGGGGGATATGCGCCTGTAAAAATTTTCGGGGGGGGGGATATGGACTTATATGTGCATAAATAGACGAGATTTCATCACTAATCCAAAAATTTCGGGGGGGGATATATCCCGATATCCCCCCCCCCTGGCTACGCCCCTGCTCTACGAGACCTGAAAAAGTACATTCCTGAGTCCGGCCATCGCTGTGAAGGGGCAATTTAGAAAAAATGCTCTTGCTGGTCCTGTATAAGATCTTAAAAAAACATCCTTGAGTCCAGCCATCGCTGTGGGGTCCAAATTTTAAAAAATGCTATCACTGCTCCTGTGCGAGGACCCCCTCCACGTCTGACCATGGCTGTGAGGGAAACCTAGAAAATATGCTATTGCTGATCCTGCACAAGACCCAAATAAAAGTCCGGGCATTGCTGTGGGGGCTTTCTAGAAAAAATGCTGTCGCTGGTCTTGTACGAGACCTGTAAAAAACATCCCAGGTTCCGGCCATCGCTGTGTCGGGCAACGTAGAAAATATGCTATTGCTGGTCCTGTACGAGACCTGAAGAGGTGCATCACTGTGGAGGGGCAACCTAGAAAAATGCTATTTCTGGTCCTGTACGAGACTTAAAAAAAAAAAAAAAATCACTGTGGGGATCCAAATTTTAAAAAATGCTATCGCTGGTCCTGTGGGAAACCCAAAAAAATCTCTGGGTCCAGCCATCGCTGTGTAAGGCAACCTAGAAAATATGCTATTGCTAGCCTGGTGCGAGACTCAAAAAAAACTTCCCTGGGTCCAAGAGTGGCGACAGATCATGGAAATCATGGAAAAATCAGGGTATTTTATCCATCGGGAAATAACGGGAATTTTGTAAAAATATTGCTACAGAACATTTTGCTTGTTTCCTCGGTTCGTCGTTCTAAAATCCAGTTGGTGTAGAAAGTTCTAGTAAAAAGTCACTTATTTTGAGATTTTGCCTTATCTCGCCTTCTGGGGGTTATAAAGAAGTTATTTGCTTATGGTATATTTTAAATTATTAAGTTGCGTTGTGACACATGAAAATCCAGGTTCGATACACTTAGTTGCAATAAAATAAAAAGACGTTAAATACTTAAAACTATTTTATTAAAAAGATACTATTGAAATATAAACTTATTACAATGGATGGTGGTGGCCCAGTGAAATAAAAAATACATCCTATTTAGACGGTGAAATTAAAGTGGAATGACTTAAAAATTATGCCAGCACAGAATTACACATTGGCGAGAACAAACACCTGGCTGAGATTAATAACTCCAATTCCAGAGCAACCCTAACAGTTAATCCAATAAAATTAAAATGACGTAATCGCGAGCAAATAATTTTAAAAATGTCACAGGGCAACAAAAAGTAACCTACGCCAGCAGGATGCCAAGAAGGGAAGTAGAAAGTATGTTGATTTTGCAAACGGACGTCATATAATCTATTTTTAGCTCATAACGCCGCCACCGGGTCTCATTTCGAGAAACAAACAAATAAAAATAATGCATGTGGGAAAAGCGAAAAAACAGATTTAAAAGCCGAAATGGCAGAAAAATGAAAACAGAAGTGATTTAGAATTCTTGATTTTGGATAGATTACATTAAAGAAAGCCAAATAAAATAATTATTAAAATTAAATATGTGATCTGCATCACAGGGGTCTAATCTTACATTGAGAAGCAAGTCTGATCTTGCACATAAGGTCTTGTTTTGCATCTCAGTCTTGTCTCACACCCTAAGTTCTTGACTTGTATCTCGAGTTTTTATCTTGCATCTTAGTCTTGTTCTAGCTTGTGATATGGATTTGTACATCACAGTCTGGTCTTGCTTACCAAGTTTTGTCTTATGCTACATCAAATCTCAGTCTTGTGTTGTACATCCAAGGTCTGAGGTCTTGTCTTATCTCGTCTTGTTTCACAGCCTGAGATTTTATCTTGCACAGCAAAGTATGGTCTGACTTTTCTAGGTCTAGTCTTAGTCTGGTCTTGCACGAGAGAAGGTCTCATTTCACCGTCCAACATCTTGCTTTTTGGTCTTTTTTCAAACCCTGAGATTTTGGGATCTTGTTTCTTACTTGAGATCTCATCTTGTAAACCATACTCTGGTCTTGTCTCATACCTCGTGGTCTTAAAGTCTGGTCTGTACAAAAGCCTGGTTTTACATACCAAGGTTGAGGTCTTCCATCATTTTGTCATATCTTGCGGTCTTGTTTCATATCCCGAGATTTTATCTTGCACACCATTGCCTGGTCTTGCTTACCAAGCTCTTGTCTCACATTCTAAGGGCCTACAATCTAGTCTAGCACAAGATCTCATCCTTCACATGAAGTCCCTTCTTGCATCCCGAAATCTCATCTCATGCTCTGAGATCTTGCCTTTTAGTCATGTTCCAAACCTTGAGATCTTGCGGTCTTATCTTGCTCATTACAAGATTTTCAGGTTTTGTACACCAAGGTCTGAGGTTTTGTCAGGCCCAGACTGGCCTGGTCGGTAATTGCTGAGGGTTCCCGACAAGGTCTCTTCTTGTACCTAAAGTCTTGTACCCTCTTGTCTGGCATCCTGATGTCTTGTTTTGTGTTTAGGATTTCATCTAATACTCCAATGTCTCGTGTTGCAGCCTAAGGTCTCATCTTTAATTCCAGGGTATCGTCTCATTTTGTGGTTTTGTTTCATGTCTCAAGATTTTGTTTTATACACCATGGTCTTGTCTCACATTCTTGGGTCTAATCTTAGAAATCTGGTCTCACACACAAATTTCTCATCTTGCATGTCAGTCTTGTCTTTTATTTTCCTTTCTAGGCTTGTGGGCATATAGTCTCTCACAGCTTCAGATCTTGTCTTCAACACCACAATCCATTCTTGCTTACTAAGTCGTGTTAGTGTTTTTCACGTCTCAAATCTTGTTTTGCACACCAAGGTCTGCTCTTGTTTACCAAGGTCTAGTCTTAAAATCTGGTTTTGCACAAGATCTAGAAGTCTCTTCTTGCTTCCCAAAATCTCATTTCACACCCTAAGGTTTTTGTCTTGTATGTCTGGGTCTCCTTTTGCACTGAAAGATCTTGCTTTTGGCCTTGTTTCAAACGGAGATCTTGTGGCATTATTTCATAACTTGATCTTACCTTGCACATCACAGTCTGGTCTTATGCATCAAGATCTGAGGTCATGTCTCATCTTGCTTTTCAAGGTGTCATCTCATCTCGTGGTCTTGTTTTACATCTCCAGATTTTGTCTCACATTTTCTTGTCTTACATCCCAAAGTCTCATCTGACATCTCAAGATCTCATCTTATATTTCAAGCCTCATCTTGCTTCCCAAAGTCTCTTCTCACATCCCATTGTCTCTTTTTGCTTTTCAAAGTTTTCTCATCATGTTTCTTTTTTTTTTCACATTCCAAGGTCTAGTCTTAATCTTGCACAGAAAGGTCTTATCTGTATCCCTGAAGTCTTGTCTTACATCACGAGGTCTCATGTTATAACTTCAAGCTCCCATGGTGCAGTCTAAAGTCTATCTGCTTCCAGAGTCTTCTCTCATCTCATGGTCTTGTTTCACATCTGGAGATTTTGTCTTGTTCATCAGTCTTGTCTTACATTCTAAAGTCTAATCTTAAAGTCTGGTCTTGCACATGAAGGTCTCATCTTGTATCCCAGTCCTGCCTTATATCTTAAGGTTATATCTTGTACTCCAAGATCTTGCCTTTTAGTTGTGTTTCAAACCTTTAGGTCTCGTGGTCTTTTTTCGTAACTTGACATCTTGTCTTGTACACCACAGTATAGTCTTGCTTACCAAGTTTTGTCATGAACCCCATCTAGTCTCAGTCTCATCTTGCACACTAAGGTCTAAGGTCTTGTATTGGACCCTGTGAAGTCTCATTTTGCATTCCAAGGTCTCGTCTAAACTCATGGTCTTGTTTCACATCCCTATACTTTGTCTTGTATACAAGACTAGTCTTTCTTATACCAAGGTCTTCTTTCACTTTAAGTCAAGAATAAGTCTAGTTTTGTAAATGGTCTCATCTTGTACTTGGAGGTCTTGTCTGATGTCCTGAAGTTTTGTCTCTTCGCACATTCTATGTTGCCTTTCTGTCTTGTTTCAGAATTTGAGATCTCGCTTCGTACTCTACATTGTGGTCTTTCTCTCAATCTTGTATCGAAGTCTTGTCTCAAAACTTAAAGTCTCATGCTGTTCCCTAAGATCTCATCTTATCTCGTGGTCTTGTCTCATATACCACGATTTATGTCACACGCTAAGGTCTCATCTTGAATCTCAAAGTCTTATCTTATATCCCAAGGGTTATCGGGCATTTTATGGCCTTGTTTTGTATCATGGTCATGTTTCACACACGATTTATCTTGCACTCGGGGTTTGGTCTTCTACACATGTCTCATCTTGTGATCCAAAGTATTGTCTCTCATTGCAAGATCTTCTCTTGTATCTTAAAATCTCATCTTGCTTTCCAAGGTCTTATCTTGCACTCCAAGGCTTGTCTTGTGGTCTTGGTTCTCACCACGAGATCTTGTGTTGCTCACCAGGTCTTTTCTCACACATTAGTTTTATCGCTTGCAGTTTTATCTTGTTAACCAAGGTCTCATCTCATAACCCTGAAGTCTTGTTTTAATATTCTGAGGTCTAGTCTTACACACCAATTTCTTGTTACATACCCCAAGGTCTTATCTAATGTCTCACACAGTCAGTGCTGAGTGAATCATCTCTTCAGGAAAAAGAGAATATTGTAAAGAAAAAAAAAAGAAAATGCTTTTTATTGATCAAAAACTTTGTCTATAATATTTAAATATCTCAATTTTTAAATTATCAGGCTCTTGATTTAAAGAATGATTTAGCTTTCACACATAACTTTATGAATAAAATATTTATGTGATTTTGAAAACATTTTTGTTGCTTTACTTGTTCAATTGTTATGTTGTCATTATTCCAGAAACAAGTTTCTCTCTTTTCTTCTCTCTCTAGGTGTGTTGGTTTGATTTTGGAGCTCCATTTCTGAACAAAATACAGGAAGAAGTCATAACCAGCTGGTTTAGTTTAGAGGCTAGTAATATTACTTTACTGCCTCTAAATACAAACTTGCTAGTTCTTTATAGCATTCAACATTTGTCTCATGCATGGTAAAAAAAAAAAAAAAAAAATTCTACAAGGATTTTTATCGGTATCAAGTTTCATATAGTATATGTAAGTATTTAATCTATTTTTAAATTTACCCCCCTTGTATTAAAATAAACATTTTGGTCTAATGCATTGTAGTTACAAGAAAGGACTTTTAAGCTTATTATTAAATAGCATTATGATATATGTGAGTCTTTAAGATGATGTTCTTTTTCCCACTCAATGTGTTTTAATCTTTAATGTCTGTTATTAAATTTATATACAGAATTGGGAAAAGTTATATAAATTGCATACAATAAAATATATTTTGATAGATAGTCACTTTCTTCACTATCAAAATCTCAGCCTTCAATCCTCACTATCAAAGTAATACTTTTTTTCCCCAAAAGCACTCAAGCATGTTATAGAAATTAATTGTAATTGAACTGAATATGCTCATTGTACCTTTAAGTAATTCAAACTCAGAAAAGAATTTACAGCCAGTTTAATTAAGCAAGACATGATAGAAACTAAATAGTCATTATATTGTTTCTAAGAAATTAATTTTCATGTAAGCAAAATGATTGGGTACATATGTATTATAATAAGCCTGTATGAGATAAGATCTGATAGTAGATTTTTGTTACAACAGTAACAAAAGCAATTTTTATCAATCCTACTGATGGAAGGCTGTTTAGAGTATTGTCAAGTTAACAGCAGAAAAATATTCAAAAGGATATTAATTTTTTGTTTTATAAATAAATAAATTATAACGCCTCTCACGATAAAGAAACTACTTTTGTGTAAGACATATTACAATAATGCTCTAGCAAACTTTCAGAAATGTGCTTCAGTGAAATTAAAAAAGTAGTGTTAAATATTCAATATATTTTTAAATTGAAATCCAGAAAAATTGTAGTGAATATTATACTAAACATGAATATGAAAAACAGTATAAATTTTTTTTAAATGTCTAGTCTCGAGATCTCATCTTGCACTTCAATCTCATCTCATCTCATCTTGCTCTTGTCTTTAATTTTGAAAATTTTCTTGTTGTTTTGCCTACTCATTTGTTATGTTGTCACTATTCTTAACTCTCCATTAGATGCATGGACTAATGGTGTCATAGCGTAAGTCAAATGTCCTATATAAATTTCAAGAATAAGTCAAGCTTCTTATTTAAATGTTCTCCGTAAAAGCGAGTCATTTTTATTAATAGCTTTCTCATATTTCTTTCAATGATTTTTTTTTCCTTTTCAAAAACTATTTAGTTATTGACAAAATTGAAGTACGAAATTTCTCCATTACTTGATACATTTTCTACGATCATAGACCAGACACCTAACGGAAAGTTAATATGATAGTATTTCTTTCTTCTTAGGTCTCCTGATTTTATCTCGGAGTTTTTTATCTTTGAACAGCAAGAGGAGGAAGACAAAACCAGTTCTTTCAACCATCCCCTACCAATGTTTTTATTGTACTAATATTAAATTTATATAGACTGTTATTAAAAGTTGTTATAAAAATTACATATAATAAAATATTTTGATAAATAATGACTCTCCTTACTATCAAAGTGTCAGTTTTGGAAGGTGAGGTCATTGCAGTGGCTTCCTTCTTCTGGGGGAAGAAAACAGATTTAAAAAAAAAAAAAATTCACCCTCTCATAAAAAGTTTTCATAAAAGTAAAACTTCCTATGTTGATTTTGCATATTAAAAATTTACATAAAATATGAATTGGATTAGGAAATTATACTTGAACACTTCTTTTGAGAGGGTATACTATAGACCTTTGTAGGAATATCTGTAAGTCAATATCCATAACAAATGGACGTAAGCATCTTAATTATGTCTGCCCATAAGGTATTATAGAAATCGTATTTTGCCTTCAGGTCAAAATGTGGACTTAGAAACAATGGGCCCTTTACATTTAGGTGATCATACGTCCCCAATTTCTGTGTTCTTTTGCGATTTGTCCTCAAAAAGTAAAGAAGCCATTGAGGACAATTTTTTATTACATTGTTTTTTAATTAGATTAGTGTTGATTATTTCATGAATTATAAAATGTCCCAAATTCAGAATTGAGGACATCCTCAGTTCTACGTTTCAATATATGGTCACATTAGTTTACATGCATAAAAATGCAGGGTAAAAACCGGAACTTTCGCTGCTTTCTGCCCCACTTCCCCTATGAACTGAAAAAAATTCTGTGTAGAAAGATTACCAGTCCAGTAAAGGGTAAATGCACTGATGACCTTACTTTCCCATGATGCATTGTGCTTTTTACCCTATACTCTGCTTTTAGTCGCGATTTTCTACATTCCCATGTAAACAAACCTATTCATTAGTATAACAAGGTGACCAGATTTTTAAACTTAGAATCGGGGACATGTCCCCGATTCTGAAACAAAACTGGGGACAATTATAATTAATGAAATAATTAACAGTAATTTAATTAAAAAAACAATGCAATAATTAAAAACTGTCCCCAATTCCTCTTATGCATTTTGGGGACAATTTGAAAAACGTCCTGAAATTGGGGACTGTCCCCGGAAAATGGGGACATTTGATCACCTTACCATATCTCCCCAATTTCTGAATTTTAATTTGATTGCTTTTAATTATTTCATTATTCATAAAATATCCCAAATATTGAAAAAATGGGGACATTTCATAATTAACTAAATAATTAACAGTAATTGAATTACAAATTGTCCTCAATTGCTTTTTTAAATTTTGAGGACAAATCACAAAAACATACAGAAATTGGGGACCAATAAGGTCACCATACGTCCCGAATTTTCCAGAATAGTCCCAATTTCTTTTTTTTCGCGATGTGTCTTCAAAATCTAAAGAAATTGAGAACAATTTTTAATTATTGTTCTTTAATTAGATTAATATTAACTATTTCCTTAATTATAAAATGCCTCCAATTTTCTTTCAAAATGGTGACATGTCCTCAGTTCTACGTACGAAAACATGGTCACCTTAATCTTTTTAACATAGAATCGGGGGCATGTCCCCGATTTTTAAACAAAACTGGGGACATTTATAATTAATGGGAAAATTAACACTAATTTAATTTTAAAAATGCAAATAATTAAAAATTATCCCCATTTCCTGTTTTACATTTTGGGGACAATTTTAAAAACGTCCTGAAATTGGGGACTGTCCCCGGATAATGGGGACGTTTGGTAAGGTGACCAAACGTCCCCATTTTCAGGACGTTTTTCAAATTGTCCCCAGAATGTAAAAATAGAACTGGGGACAATTTTTAATTATTGCATTGTTTTTCAATTAAATTACTGTTAATTATTGCATTAATTATAAATGTCCCCAGTTTTGTTTAAAAATCGGGGACATGCCCCCGATTCTGACTACAAAAATCTGGTCACCTAACATTGGTCACCTTACTTTAGGTAATCGGATTTTTGAAGAAAGAATTGGGGACAAATCAGCGTTATGTCCCCAACTCTGAAACAAAAATTGGGAACATTTTATAATGCATTCTGAAACAAAATTGGGGACATTTTATAATTAAAGAAATAATTAACACTAATCTATTTAAAAGACAACGTAATAATTAAAATTTGTCCTCAATTCCTTCTTCACTTTTCGAGGGCAAATCGCAAGAAAACACAGAAATTGACGACTGTCCTCGAAAATTGGGGACGTATGGTCACCTCATTCAAATAGCTTCAAATAGAGCATTATTAACATTCAAAAAATGGAGGAAACATGCTTGATTTCTTGTTAAATTGGGAAGAAATAACTGTTAATTAAAATTTTGTCCCCAATTGTTAACATTTTGGACACAAACTGAAAAAAGTTCAGAATTTGAGAACTGTCCCCAATTACTGTTTTGCACTTTGGGGACACAGAAGAATTTCAAAGTCAGGAAAACTTAAAACTGCCGCCTTTGCTTGTCCACCTTTAAGTTCCTTACTTTTGAATTTTCTGACCAAAGCAAGAACCCCGGCTTACCTCCACCATTGAACTTCCATCATATGGGACATAAGAACAAGGACCCAGACAGCACAAACTTGTCCAGAACATGTCCATATGATATCATGGACAAGTTCGGGACATAACTGACATCCCCAAATTTGTCTATATCTTGTCCATAATACGCCCCAAACTTGTCCATATGGCACAATACAGCGTCCATAATGATATCCTCCGGACAAAATATAGACATCCATATGGACATGTTATAGACATCCAGAACTTATCTATATGGGCATGTTATGGACATCCATATGGACATGTTATGGACATCCATAACTTGTCCATATGGACATGTTATAGACAACTAGAATATGCCCATAAAAAGACATTCTGTGGATATTTATCTCATATCCACAGTTTATTTTTATGCTATGGATAAGTTACTACCATAAAGGAACAGAAGTATCTGTTTCATCAGTAATTTCTGAAATGGAGCTATTACAAGAACTGCTTGTGGGATCACACATATTTGAATCTTCAAAAATATTTTCATCGATCCTATTTTCAAATTCATTATGAAAATAATTATAATCGTGCGCATTAATAGCCTTCGATTCAATATCATTCACATTACATTCAGCTTCAATCAGGAATAATTCATCATTAACTTCTTGTTCAACATTTCGCCATTCCTGACGAGTCGATTCAATTTTTTTATTAAAATACATATTAAGTCAAAAAGTTGTACATTACCTCGTATTGTAAAGAACAGAACAGTGATATAGGCAAGCAAAATGCAAGAAGTGCGCATAAAAATGTAATAATTGTCTAACAAGGAAACTTCAAATATGTGGGTACTATCTACCACAACCACAGGGGCGGCCCTAGGGCCGGACAAACCGGACCCCTGTCCGGGGCGGCAAATTTTAGGGGCGGCATTTTGGCTCGAATTTGAAAAATACATTTTGTATTAGCAAACGAATTGTTAAAAAATATTCCGAAGAATATCATTCTATATAACTTTACTAGCAGATGCACCCATCAGTCATTGATGGGTTTTCACTAACCGCGCGAAATTTCGTTTGCATTGTAAGAGTACAAAAAATGGAATTAGCATACTGGCAAAAATATAGAAAGCAAAGTTATAACTCTTGTGTATTGTTTAAAGATTACAGGTTAGAAAGTAACAAATTACTGAGACAAACTGTCAATAGAGAAAATATTTTACATTCAAAATTATTTTCTTTTAGTGGATGAGCTTCCTACATCAAGAAGTCATTTAAAGGTGCAAAAGATGCTAGTAATGAATATTAAACTGAAAAGAGAATACCTGGAAAATGCTTTGTAATAGCAAGTAGCCTCCTATATTTAGCACCTCAACATCTGATTGAATGATATTTTGATAATTTTACTTGATGCGCGGAGAACTTTATCAAAGTTCACGTCATACCTCAAAAATAATTCAAATTTGTAGCAAATTAAAAACCTATAATTTTAATTTACTAACCGCCTACTTTAAAAAAAAATTTCATTTCATTCCCTTTTGTCTGACCACTAGTGCACTAGTTGTTTTAACGAAGTGGTCACACAAAATTTTCTCAAAATAATAAATATATATATATTTAATTAGGATGAATTCAAACAATGTTATTTAACTCCTCGTCAGTAACTGAATTTTGTACTATTAGTTTTTAATAGTTGAATGAAATTTTAATATTATGCCTGAAAATTTTTGCACAATTTTCTCAAAATTAAAAAAATAATAATGATAATTTAAAAAAAGAAATCGACGTAATTTGTTTAAGTCGAACAGCCACTTATTGTACTACCTCCAGACGCCTTAAAGTGACGCAGCCCCCTCCCTCCCCGCCCCCTATAAAAGAAAAAATACAATGCAACTTTTAGTAACCCTTTCAATTTATTCAAATCTTTTAAAAATTTCGATGATGCTTTGTTACCCATCACATGACTTAATTTCATTCTGTTCTCTTAATCCGTTTTTGATGGATGCCAGAACAAACTTTTTAAGCGATTTTTACAAAATCTCAAAGTCTATGAATTATTTAAAACAATTTTGGTAGCTATTGTTTCAATTAACTTACCATTCAATATAATTCCAAATTTCATTCTATTCCATTGAGCCATTTTTTTAACAAAGGGCGAACATACATTTACACACAGTTTTCAAACAACAGTTTTAAATCTCAAAACTTTTAAACGAATTAGAAATATTTTAGCACCTGCAGTTCAAATTAAGTTGCCACTTTTGGTGTTGTTATAAAATTAATTTCATTCGCTTCAGTTGTTTAAATGTGATGTGCAGACAAATATTTACTCATTTTGCATAGATTTTTCACAAGGTTTCCAATTGGATTCAAATTACACTTTGTTAATGAAATTCAACAAGCCAAATACTATCCTACATTTCTAGATTGCATTCCTGATGCCAAAAAAATCGAACAAATCGCATTCTTGGTAAGGTATAAAGTTATTGACAAATCTAATTCCAATGAGGCTACCGTTAAAATTGATGAAAGAATTTTAAGTTTTTGTTTCAGTGATTTGGCTTCAGGATTATTTAGCTCTCTCAAACAGTTCATGTTCCTATGTTCTATTATTATTTGGTATAAAATCTTCAATTCCGTGAATCCATTAAGAAAGCTACTGCAGTCAAAAGACAACGATTTACCACCTGCTCTAGAACTCTTAAGAAACTGTAATGATTTTTTTTTTTTTTAAGGAGCTTCGATTGGATGTGATTTTAAATGAAATGTTCTGTTATGCAAGAGAACTGACCGACGAGATAGTATTCTGGCTAACACTGAGTTCGCAGCCACGTAACATATTAATTTTTTGATTGCGAAGCACGAGATGATCTGGTGAAAGATCCTAAATTAAAATTCAAGATAGTTTTATTTTTTACAGTAAACAAAGCGATTAATACCTTAGAATGCAGATTTAATTTAATAACTACCCAATGTAATTATTTTAAATTTTTGCACGGCATATATATGAGTTAAAAGATACTCTTAAAAAGTGTTAATTAAACATTATAACACAGTGTAAGAGTGTTAACACTGTGTAAAGTGTAAACAATTGGAGTTAATGCTGACCGATGGAGAATCAGGGAATATAAACGCTCTTGATCTAGTAAATGAAATAGTGTCAGTTACGGCCTTATTAGGCAATAAGGTAAGCCCAATTGAAATTTTAAAGCTAATTTCAACTCTAGATTTTACATGCATATCTTACTGTTGCTTCGAGAATTTCGCTTTCTTTGCCGATAATTGTGGCAAGTGCAGAAAAGAGTTTCTCAAAATTAAAGTTAACTAAAAATTTCTTATGTTCCACAACTCTTCCAGATACGTTAAAAAATTTAACTACATTGGCTATCGAACATGAATTAGTTGAAAAATTGATTTAAGAGAAAAAGTCAGGAATTTTGCGAAATTAAAAGTCAGTGAAAAAAATAAAGAGTTTTTTTCTTTCTTTTGGTTTTTAGCTTAATGTGTGGTTTTTAATAAATATGGTTTTTTCTTATGCTGTGTTATGTTTAAAGAGCTATTCCAGTTTTATAGGCATGCAAACAGAATCATTAAACTATTTATTTCTTTTAATAGTAATTTTACTGTGTGCGTGTGGGAGGGGGGGGGGCGGCGTTTTATACTTTTGTCCGGGGCGGCAAAACTGTTTGGGCCGGCCCTGACAACCACCACAGATTCTTAAAAACAACGTGTATACAAAAATGTTACTGCGCATGTTCAAACAAACTAAGCCAATCAGAGTTTGTCGCCGATAGATTTTCCCATTTATGTCATAAAATAGACATGATTGGGGTGTTTAGATGTCCAATTCTTGTCATATTACAGACATAATATGGGTTTTCCCGTTTTTATCGTAATAAGACTTAATTGGGGTGTTACATGTCCCAATCATGTCTTATTCTAGACATATTATGGATTTTCCCAAAGATGTCGCTAAAATGATGTCCAGGAGATATCTTATCATAGACATAGACATGTTTTGGACAAGTTTGTCCAGATATGGACATAAATTGGGCAAGTGTGCTGTCTGGGGAGTTACCCCACTTTCGAACAAAGAGCAGTGAGGTATCCCCCAATTCTGAAATAAAAAATGGGAACATTTTATAAATTTAATGCTTTTCTCAATTCAACTTCTATTTATTAAACTAAAGCATTATTAACATTCATGAAAATAAAGAAATTATGCTTGCTTTTAATTTGGGAAGAAAAATCAATTTTAATTAAAACCCTGTCCCCAATTGCTGTTTTACATTCTGGGGACAAACTGAAAAAAATCCTGCTGACCTCAATATTGAAACAAAATCTCGAGATATTTTATAAATTCAATGCTTTTCCCAAATAAGCTTCTATTTATTCAACAAAAACTTTGTTAACGTTCGTAAACTGAAAGAAATATAATTTTTTTTAATTGGAAAGTATTAAGTATAGTAATTAAAAAATCTGTCCCCGATTTCTTTGGGGACAAGTTTTAAAAATCCTGAAATTTGAGACGTTTGGCCACTTTGACTTTGGGTTCTCGTTACATAAAGTATTTCAATGGGAGAAACCCGATTCTTAACATTCGAAAAAGGTATTAAATTCAAGTTGTTAGATGATGGTAGTTGACTCAGGTGACCAGATTTTTGTAGTCAGAATCGGGGACATGTCCCCGATTCTGACAACAAAACTGGGGACATTTATAATTAATGCAATAATTAAAAGTAATTTAATTGAAAAACAATGCAATAATTAAAAATTGTCCCCAGTTCCATTTTTACTTTCTAGGGACAATTTGAAAAACGTCTTGAAAATGGGGACTGTCCCCGGAAAACGGGGACGTTTGGTCACCTTATAGTTGACAGAACTGGTTTCCAGATGCATTTTTATGTTTCGGAATAATTACAAGATATTTAGAACTGATGTTTTTAATACCCTTTTTCTGGGTTGAATACTATAGGAAGACAACAGGGAAAAGTTTGCAGAAAGGATGTGTAGTCGACTGTCACTCAGTTGATCTATACTCTATTCAGACATTTTTGTATACGTGTTACGGAGGAGTCAGGAGTTGGATTAAAATAGCTATGAAATGGAGAAGTGTGCTATGTGTTAAATTGAATAAATTATAATCACCCAACAAATTTGATACTATTCTTGGATGTCGCAGTCGAAATACTGTTTCGATCGTCCGCCATGTTGCTGGTAGTTAAGTCGAGCGATGGCAATGGCTGCCCTTTTTTCAGCATTGGGCAATCTATCCAGAATGTTCTCGCATTCTTCCATTTTTCAGCAGATGTCAGTGCTGTTAAAAATAATCATGACAAATTTTTTTACCGGAAATGACGTGCTAAAAAGTAAAGGATTCTCGTGGAGCCATGTCACCCGCAACTATTTTTATAGAAATCAAATCTATTCTTCGTGACTGGCAACAGTCAAAACGTCAAAGTTTGGTGATCCCAGAGCGGGAACACTGACGCATTAAAGGGTTAAACCCTGGAGAAAATGATTAATGACTGACTGGCGAGAATGAACAGAATGATTCAGCAGGAATGACAGCTCATAGCTCTACTCTGTCTCCCAATGATTTTTATCACAGTGAAGGCAAAGGGAGTGATCTATTTTTACATTTACATCTATGGATTCTTTAACGGGATAGAAACCTATCTTTAATGGTTTTGCATTTTTCTAATGGCAAACAGTAGTTGTTTATAGGCATTAGCTATACTAGGGCAGAAGTACAGATCACTTTTATATGGAGGTATCTAATAGGTGGACGAGTATTGCCTCCTATGAAGGACGAGCATTGCCTCCAACACGTGACCTTTCGGCTGTGTTGATAAGTAATCTTGTAATCTGATTGGCTGAAGTGTATATTTTCCATCGACACGTGACTAAAATAGCCTCGTCTCAGTATAAGTTTTAATGTGTTAGCGTTTTTTTAATGGGAATCTGGGAAAAGATATCTTTTAGTTGTCATGCACAGGTTCCTGAGAGTTATTGAAATATCAATAGGCAGCACAATACAGAGGCACAATTATTATTTTTGTAATTTTGCACTCATTACCAAGAGTCCAGCACATAAACCTATGGAGGAAAGGTTGTTTGTTTTCCACCGTCACGTGATTTTTATAGCCTAGAACCCAAGGAGTCGATATCCTCCATTGAGAACAATTTTTAATTATTGTTTTTTAATTAGATTAATATTAACTATTTCCTTAATTATAAAATGTCCCCAATTTTCTTTCAAAATGGTGACATGTCCTCAGTTCTACATAAGAAAACATGGTCACCTTAAGGTAAGGTGACCAAATCTTTTTAACATAGAATCGGGGGATGTCCCCGATTTTTAAACAAAACTGGGGACATTTATAATTAATGGGAAAATTAACACTAATTTAATTTTAAAAATGCAAATAATTAAAAATTATCCCCATTTCCTGTTTTACATTTTGGGGACAATTTTAAAAACGTCCTGAAATTGGGGACTGTCCCCGGATAATGGGGACGTTTGGTAAGGTGACCAAACGTCCCCATTTTCAGGACGTTTTTCAAATTGTCCCCAGAATGTAAAAATAGAACTGGGGACAATTTTTAATTATTGCATTCTTTTTCAATTAAATTACTGTTAATTATTGCATTAATTATAAATGTCCCCAGTTTTGTTTAAAAATCGGGGACATGCCCCCGATTCTGACTACAAAAATCTGGTCACCTTAACATTTGGTCACCTTACTTTAAGGTAATCGGATTTTTGAAGAAAGAATTGGGGACAAATCAGCGTTATGTCCCCAACTCTGAAACAAAAATTGGGAACATTTTATAATTAAAGAAATAATTAACACTAACCTATTTAAAAGACAACTTAATAATTAAAATTTGTTCTCAATTCCTTCTTCACTTTTCAAGGGCAAATCGCAATAAAACACAGAAATTGATGACTGTCCTCGAAAATTGGGGACGTATGGTCACCTCATTCAAATAGAGCATTATTAACGTTCAAAAAATGGAGGAAACATGCTTGATTTCTTGTTAAATTGGGAAAAAATAACTGTTCATTAAAATTTTGTCCCCAATTGTTAACATTTTGGACACAAACTGAAAAAAGTTCAGAATTTGAGAACTGTCCCCAATTACTGTTTTGTACTTTGGGGACACAGAAGAATTTCAAAGTCAGGAAAACTTAAAACTGCCGCCTTTGCTTGTCCACCTTTAAGTTCCTTACTTTTGAATTTTCTGACCAAAGCAAGAACCCCGGCTTACCTCCACCCTTGAACTTTCATCATATGGGACATAAGAACAAGGACCCAGACAGCACAAACTTGTCCAGAACATGTCCATATGATATCATGGACAAGTTCGGGACATAACTGACATCCCCAAATTTGTCTATATCTTGTCCATAATACGCCCCAAACTTGTCCATATGGCACAATACAGCGTCCATAATGATATCCTCCGGACAAAATATAGACATCCATATGGACATGTTATAGACATCCAGAACTTATCTATATGGGCATGTTATGGACATCCATATGGACATGTTATGGACATCCATAACTTGTCCATATGGACATGTTATAGACAACTAGAATATGCCCATAAAAAGACATTCTGTGGATATTTATCTCATATCCACAGTTTATTTTTATGCTATGGATAAGTTACTACCATAAAGGAACAGAAGTATCTGTTTCATCAGTAATTTCTGAAATGGAGCTATTACAAGAACTGCTTGTGGGATCACACATATTTGAATCTTCAAAAATATTTTCATCGATCCTATTTTCAAATTCATTATGAAAATAATTATAATTGTGCGCATTAATAGCCTTCGATTCAATATCATTCACATTACATTCAGCTTCAATCAGGAATAATTCATCATTAACTTCTTGTTCAACATTTCGCCATTCCTGACGAGTCGATTCAATTATTAAAATACATATTAAGTCAAAAAGTTGTACATTACCTCGTATTGTAAAGAACAGAACAGTGATATAGGCAAGCAAAATGCAAGAAGTGCGCATAAAAATGTAATAATTGTCTAACAAGGAAACTTCAAATATGTGGGTACTATCTACCACAACCACAGGGGCGGCCCTAGGGCCGGACAAACCGGACCCCTGTCCGGGGCGGCAAATTTTAGGGGCGGCATTTTGGCTCGAATTTGAAAAATACATATTGTATTAGCAAACGAATTGTTAAAAAGTATTCCGAAGAATATCATTCTATATAACTTTACTAGCAGATGCACCCATCAGTCATTGATGGGTTTTTACTAACCGCGCGAAATTTCGTTTGCATTGTAAGAGTACAAAAAATGGAATTAGCATACTGGCAAAAATATAAAAAGCAAAGTTAAAACTCTTGTGTATTGTTTAAAGATTACAGGTTAGAGAGTAACAAATTACTGAGACAAACTGTCAATAGAGAAAATATTTTACATTCAAAATTATTTTCTTTTAGTGGATGAGCTTCCTACATCAAGAAGTCATTTAAAGGTGCAAAAGATGCTAGTAATGAATATTAAACTGAAAAGAGAATACCTGGAAAATGCTTTGTAATAGCAAGTAGCCTCCTATATTTAGCACCTCAACATCTGATTGAATGATATTTTGATAATTTTACTTGATGCGCGGAGAACTTTATCAAAGTTCACGTCATACCTCAAAAATAATTCAAATTTGTAGCAAATTAAAAACCTATAATTTTAATTTACTAACCGCCTACTTTAAAAAAAAATTTCATTTCATTCCCTTTTGTCTGACCACTAGTGCACTAGTTGTTTTAACGAAGTGGTCACACAAAATTTTCTCAAAATAATAAATATATATATATTTAATTAGGATGAATTCAAACAATGTTATTTAACTCCTCGTCAGTAACTGAATTTTGTACTATTAGTTTTTAATAGTTGAATGAAATTTTAATATTATGCCTGAAAATTTTTGCACAATTTTCTCAAAATTAAAAAAATAATAATGATAATTTAAAAAAAGAAATCGACGTAATTTGTTTAAGTCGAACAGCCACTTATTGTACTACCTCCAGACGCCTTAAAGTGACGCAGCCCCCTCCCTCCCCGCCCCCTATAAAAGAAAAAATACAATGCAACTTTTAGTAACCCTTTCAATTTATTCAAATCTTTTAAAAATTTCGATGATGCTTTGTTACCCATCACATGACTTAATTTCATTCTGTTCTCTTAATCCGTTTTTGATGGATGCCAGAACAAACTTTTTAAGCGATTTTTACAAAATCTCAAAGTCTATGAATTATTTAAAACAATTTTGGTAGCTATTGTTTCAATTAACTTACCATTCAATATAATTCCAAATTTCATTCTATTCCATTGAGCCATTTTTTTAACAAAGGGCGAACATACATTTACACACAGTTTTCAAACAACAGTTTTAAATCTCAAAACTTTTAAACGAATTAGAAATATTTTAGCACCTGCAGTTCAAATTAAGTTGCCACTTTTGGTGTTGTTATAAAATTAATTTCATTCGCTTCAGTTGTTTAAATGTGATGTGCAGACAAATATTTACTCATTTTGCATAGATTTTTCACAAGGTTTCCAATTGGATTCAAATTACACTTTGTTAATGAAATTCAACAAGCCAAATACTATCCTACATTTCTAGATTGCATTCCTGATGCCAAAAAAATCGAACAAATCGCATTCTTGGTAAGGTATAAAGTTATTGACAAATCTAATTCCAATGAGGCTACCGTTAAAATTGATGAAAGAATTTTAAGTTTTTGTTTCAGTGATTTGGCTTCAGGATTATTTAGCTCTCTCAAACAGTTCATGTTCCTATGTTCTATTATTATTTGGTATAAAATCTTCAATTCCGTGAATCCATTAAGAAAGCTACTGCAGTCAAAAGACAACGATTTACCACCTGCTCTAGAACTCTTAAGAAACTGTAAAGATTTTTTTTTTTTTTTAAGGAGCTTCGATTGGATGTGATTTTAAATGAAATGTTCTGTTATGCAAGAGAACTGACCGACGAGATAGTATTCTGGCTAACACTGAGTTCGCAGCCACGTAACATATTAATTTTTTGATTGCGAAGCACGAGATGATCTGGTGAAAGATCCTAAATTAAAATTCAAGATAGTTTTATTTTTTACAGTAAACAAAGCGATTAATACCTTAGAATGCAGATTTAATTTAATAACTACCCAATGTAATTATTTTAAATTTTTGCACGGCATATATATGAGTTAAAAGATACTCTTAAAAAGTGTTAATTAAACATTATAACACAGTGTAAGAGTGTTAACACTGTGTAAAGTGTAAACAATTGGAGTTAATGCTGACCGATGGAGAATCAGGGAATATAAACGCTCTTGATCTAGTAAATGAAATAGTGTCAGTTACGGCCTTATTAGGCAATAAGGTAAGCCCAATTGAAATTTTAAAGCTAATTTCAACTCTAGATTTTACATGCATATCTTACTGTTGCTTCGAGAATTTCGCTTTCTTTGCCGATAATTGTGGCAAGTGCAGAAAAGAGTTTCTCAAAATTAAAGTTAACTAAAAATTTCTTATGTTCCACAACTCTTCCAGATACGTTAAAAAATTTAACTACATTGGCTATCGAACATGAATTAGTTGAAAAATTGATTTAAGAGAAAAAGTCAGGAATTTTGCGAAATTAAAAGTCAGTGAAAAAAATAAAGAGTTTTTTTTCTTTCTTTTGGTTTTTAGCTTAATGTGTGGTTTTTAATAAATATGGTTTTTTCTTATGCTGTGTTATGTTTAAAGAGCTATTCCAGTTTTATAGGCATGCAAACAGAATCTGTAAACAATTTATTTCTTTTAATAGTAATTTTACTGTGTGCGTGTGGGAGGGGGGGGCGGCGCTTTATACTTTTGTCCGGGGCGGCAAAACTGTTTGGGCCGGCCCTGATATTGTTATCCAATCCGGGGCCATCGCTAAGCAACGGGCCTGCTTATGAGTTGCCATCGCTAAAAATGAGTTTATCGTTGAGGCCTGTTTTCCTCAGTCACAGTATTCTATTTTATTATTCTAAGTATTATAAATGTTATATTATTTTATTATTTTAAAACATTTTTTTTATACTTTTGTCGTACTAAAGAACTTTAGATGTAGGTAATCGTTTTGTGAATCTTGCGCCATTTTCTTTCATGAAAATTTATCCTAAAATTCGAACATTTTGCTCTGAATGTAAAGGTAAGTGAACGCTTATAATGTATTTAGAAATTCTAAAAATATGTATGTAAATCATGTTTATTGAATAATTACTCATGTGTTATTTATAAATAAATTATTTTAATCAGAAATCGTATTACTTGAGTAGTTTTTATTCTTGTAAATAAGCATGACGTTGTGATACTATTTAGACAATTTAATTTTGCCAGTTGAAAATGTTATTATCAGTTATATATGCCTCGATTATGTGATTAAGACTTACATCTGGTACAGTGCAGAAATACAGTAAATTATAAATTATTGATTTTTGCCCGTTTATACAGAAACTTCAAATGTAGTTAATATTTTGTACAAGCGTTCATTATGCTTGCTCAATTCCAAAGTTCGATTGAGAAAGCGAAAAAAGAATAATATATACTATATGAAATGTATTTATTTAAGAATAATTAATTTAGGGATCGCGCTATAGAGCGTATTTTATCAATTTTCTCCAATATACAGGATATCTCTAAAACACTGAAATGCGCTTTAATACATCATTTGTTAAAGATTAATCTTGAATTGTTTAAAATAACGTAGGAAATACGACTACGTTCATGAAATATTCATTATAAAAATGTCTTTCTCATTTGTGTATTTA
Source organism: Cheiracanthium punctorium (assembly GCA_038373885.1). Lineage (NCBI taxonomy): Eukaryota > Metazoa > Arthropoda > Arachnida > Araneae > Cheiracanthiidae > Cheiracanthium > Cheiracanthium punctorium. The sequence goes on from JAWZYV010013635.1 coordinate 185,341, forward strand.
GTTATTTTAAAGTATATTAAATATCCACTTGTGAAACTAAAATAAGCAATCGTGAATCGTGAGAGTAAGCGCTACTTTTTTTCCTTCAAATTATATGCATCTATTTTCTTTATGTAAATATGTATCATAGCAAACAAATTAATCATGAGTTCGTACTTGAATTAGTAACACAATTACTACTTAAAACTACATTCAATAACGTTTGAAAGCACTGGGAAGCTTAAGAAATGCCTGATGTATACGTGAAGACTCGAGCATCCGTAGGCCTCTTTGGATGGCTCATCAAAATACACGCGCAGGCCCGTTACTAATTGCGAAGGCCCCGTCCAATCCTGGATACTTTTAGCTTTGAATGGAGGATATCGCCTCCTTGGGTTCGAGGCTTTAAAAGTCACGTGACGGTGGAAAACAAACAACCATTTCTCCATAGGCTTATGTGCTGGACTCCTGGTAATAAGCGCAAAATCAAAAAAATAATAATTATACCTCTGTATTGTGCTGCCTACGAATGTTTCAATAACTCTCTGGAACCTGTACATGACTGCAAAAAGATATCTCTCCAAAGATTCCCATTAAAAAGTGCTAACATATTAAAACTTATACTGAGACGAGGCTATTTCAGCCACGTGTGGATGGAAAATATACACTTCAGCCAATCAGATTATAGGGCCACTCATCAACACAGCCGAAAGGTCACGTGTTGGTGGAAAAATGACGTCATATCGATATCCTCCATTTAGGCATATTTTCTCCGGCAGAGATGACAACAGTGATTCGTTGGGTAAAAGCGACAAATCGGAGTTGAAGCGAAAATTTACTCGTACTGAAAATTCGCGATCTCAACGACCTAAAGGGGGCGCTGTAGGATATAAACAAATGTGCTCGGTGACGGGTAGCTTGTTCCGATAATAGTTGTGCCTGCATTAAGCAACGCGGTTTTTATGCCTATTTTCTCTTTTTAGAGGTGGAAAAAAGTTTTTTTATGGAAACAAATGTCGCATGATTTATTTCTTTTAGTTTTACATTAAGCAATCTTTTAATTTAAAGGTAACATTTGCTAATTTTTCGTGTTTTGCTCATGTGCTTTGGGTGTTTATCCACATACAGATGAAATTAAAGTAAACTTTCTCCATCCACATCATATATCGCCATCATTTTATTACCCATAAATTATATGATAAAAAAATGCTATTTGCATCCAATAAATTTGAGAAAAAATCATACAATGGTTTACTTCCTTTTTTTGTTTTACTTTTTGCACAATCTGCAAGTTGTAAGTTTTCCTTACTACATTGAAATTCAAAACTCAATTTTTTTTTAAAATACACATCAATTAAAGGTAACACTTGAAATGTTTACTTAATAGTTCAGAATATGCATGCGACATAAAAATAACATCTTACTGTAATTATTATTTTTATTTTTTTTAACCTGAAAATGTTATTATTTAAAACTGACAATTAAAGGAATAGTTGTAACTCATTGGAATAGTGGAAGCATTTTATGAAACATAATGATTTTTTAAAATTATTAATGAAAAAGAAAAATGGAATTTTGTTAGACAAACTCTGAAAATTCCTATTAAAAGGGGGGGGGCACACCCCCTTTCCTACTTTGAAAGCACCCTCATTAAAACCCCCAGCAAAAACAAATTTGGACTCAACTGCTCTTGAAATTTTAAAAACAAATAATTGTTTTAGTAAAATTCTATTTCTTTATTGGGGGGGGGGGAGACATTGCCTTGTGTGTACCCCCAATGAAAGTGTTGAAAGACATTATCAACATTATTTGTTCTCTCTCAAAATTCTTATATTAAGTTAAAAACGTAATTTTATTTTAAAATACAAAAATTTTCTTTTGTAGTTATTAAATCGAGATGATAGCAATTTTCTTAAATTTATTACTCGAAAACCCATGGTAATCCCAGAATGAAACTTTCAGATATTGTTTTTTTAAAATTACATATATTTTTTTAAATTAAAAATATACTTTTTGAAATTTTAAGAATTTTAAATGATGAACTTTAAATTAAAAATTAAAAAAATTTAATCATCTTATATATGATAAGAAAGGGCAACCTGTTTACTGTCTATAGACACTTCAATGGAGTTTCTATGATAATTAGGAGAGAAATTGGAGCCAATTGTATAGTGCAAGAATTTCTAAAATTGCATTAATTTCACAAACTTTAAAATTAAATATTTCAAAAACTAAAACTGATATGCACTAGAAATTTCACATTAATTTTTTTTCTCTATAGATACAACTATCATACCAAATTTCATTGAATTCTGTGGGGGTCAGGTTGTGAGCCTCGTTGATTTGACATGGAATGACCCATATGGCAATTTTGTCAGTACAGAATTTTCAGAGAAAAAAGACAAAAAAGTGATTTCCTCTTTATTCACAAAAAGCTGAAATCAGCTAAAAAGCTGAAGAATCTCATCTTTGAGCTATATCATGAAATTAGAAAGATGTTGGAGACTTACAGCCAGAATTTTGTCAATCTTTTAAAAATGCAGAATGATAGATATTTTTCATATTACAACATTTTTCATCCAAAATCATAAACAGCTAAAATTTAAACCAAAATAATGATGGTTATTTAGACATTTCTGAGTTTTTGTTTTTCTGTGATGCTAAATTTTTTACTGAAATTAGTTCAGACAATTTGAAACAGAACAACACTAACACACAATTACTTTCTGATTTTAACAGAAAGGGGGCTCTCAATAATTTTAAGGGGAGAAGAGACAAACAATTATATGCATCCAAGATAAAAAATATCTTAGTGCTTTTATCACATATTATATAGTAACTATATCAATGTTAACACATTCAACAAAGAGTACTACCCCTATATCTATACATTTTAAAACAGCACTGGGTAGAATCAACGCAACACTAAAGATATCAATGCAAAGCCTCAATTCTCAATTGGGGGTGACATTTAGGTATAAGAGGGGCTCACAACAGTGCGATAAAATTATCTTTCAATCAGGTTATTTCTGAGTAAATATTGTGAAGCTGTTTAGAAAAGTTCTTAACATTTAACATTAATATATTGATCTATTAGCTTCAAATTAAGTACATAATTCCTAGAAAACGTTTAATATGTAACATTAGATTGGTATTTTGTTAAATCTAACACGGAGGTTTTTACTTTTTTAACACCGCATGTCAAAAACCTGTCGATTTACAGGATAGTATAGAACCTTTAAACGTACATATTAAAGTATACATATAAATAATATAGAAATCAATATAAATAGCATAGAAATCATTTAGGACATGCATTTGGAATTGTGTTCATAAAATTAATCCAAGCATTTATGACTAGGAAAATGTTTTCCACAAACAGCCATTCTGTACGATACTTTTTTGCCAATTTTCAGAGCGTTAATCCATTGTCTCCTAAGCTTCCGCGTGGTCGCTTCGGATGAATTGTTTTGATTTCTTTTAATTGACGGGAATCTGTGGAAACTGGGTCAAGGAATATCTCTCCCCTTAGAATCACACTGAGGGACACAGCAATTAACTTTGTCGTTACCCATAATATATTTTGGCAAAAAAAAAAAAAAAAAAAAAAAAAAAAAAACAATAATTACACACGTTTCAAATAAGCGCGTCTCAAAACAGTAATATGTAAGTATGTAAGCTGAGCTGAGCTGGCCAGGCAAGCCTGCCACATAGTAGTTCTAGTTAGGCCGCTAGATGGCGTATTCAAGTCCTGAGATCGCGAATCCCATAGGAGAAACTGGTTTTCGGACGCGATATTCGAAATTGTAGGCCATTCACGCACTTGGCGCTTTATTGTTTGGCTAGCATGCGTTCGCGCTATCGCCAACGCCTGCTTTGGGGTTGTAATTTGGAGGAAGTGTTCGGATGTGCGCACGTGTTCAGCGAAGCAATGGTTGACGCCGTTTTAAACAAGATTTGATTTCTTCATTGAAGGAAAAGAGATTTTGATTTCGAAATAGACTACGATAATTCGCAGAGTTTTATGCGAACACTAATCCATAAAGGTAAGTTTGAATTATTTGTTTAAAATAAGCTTATTTAATAAATCATTAATTTTTATAGTAAACGATTTGTACATGTTGTATATACATCATCCGTTATCTTATTAATCATGATATAAGAATTTTAATAGATCATGCTACACGTTAAGTAATTTCAGATTTACCTGATTTTAATTGTCGTGAAACTAAATTTTCGGTTGATTTTCAATGCGTTTTTAATGTTAAATTTAACACAAAGTGTTGACAGTATATTTCTCAGAAACTTGATTTAGCTTTTGTGTGCAATATATTTTTTAAATATTTAGTGCACACTTATATTGTGCACTTTTTTAATACTTATATTTTAATAGTAGTATGCACAAAATACTTATGCTATTATTGTAAACATTATATTGCATATTATTGCACAATATGCTACTTTCCAAATATTTATTGAGACAGTTTACAGTATGTTTTTGTAATCGTATTTTTAGAGTATAGCCTTATTACTAATTTAACAGTTTTCATTAGTAAGTGAAAACTGGGACTATGTAGAATTGACAAAATTTTTGTCTTTCTGTAAAAAATTAAAACTGAGTCTAAAATCTCTAAATTTTGTCACTAAAACTTAAAAATTTTCAAAACATGATTCGATTTTCGACATATGTCAAACAGCCAAAAACCATTCATGCTATTTTTATCAGTTATTAGCAACGCTTTATTTTAAATATGAAACTACAAAATTAAATTAAACTTAATATATTTTATTTCATAACTAATGTAATTACAATAAAATTTCATATCACCATTCAAATTATTTAGAATGCTAAGATTAAGTTTTGAAAATTGTAAATGAGTTGTTGAAAGTACCTTTTATGCATTTTTGCTTACTCAAGTATTTAGCATGTTTGAAATTTGTGAATATAGACAAGTATTTAATTTTTAATTCCTTTATGCCATGAATTCTTAAAGCTAAGTCTATTCAATGATTGAATCATAAAATGTTTGCCTAAACAGTTTTGATGAGTCTAAATATTTGGCTTTCTCTATGTTTGTATTATGGGTAAATCACTATAACAATTTAATACTCTCTGTTTTTTTTCCCAATGGGCGGGCATTTGCTCATCAAGCATTCGCCACTACAAAGGCCCCAGTTACTGTCCATTTTATAATGGGAGCACCCAGTGGGCGGACAGTATTACCCCCTATGAAGGGACGGACAAGTTAACATCCATGCCCAAGCCGGGATTCGAACCCGGACCCACGGCGTGATAGAATTGTTCTCTAGCCACTACACCACCTGATACTCTCTGAGTTAGCAGGTGGAATTTGGGTCTATTATACGGAACCTTCACAAAATAATATTGATTGAGGGCCATTCCATGTCACATGCAGAACAGAAGTGCAAACTTTCTTCATACATTATCATTTGTTAAAACTGTTATAATTTTTTTTTCAGCTAAATCTAATATTCATTATTGAAAATACAGGGATCTTTACCTTAATTTTAATGTATACTTCATCTTTTAAAGTTCACGAGATTGTAGCAAGAAGGATTTATACAAGTGTCCCATGTGGGACAGATATTCTCCCACATAGCATCATTAAAAATAAAATTTTAAAATGTGTGTTAAAAGTAAGGAGAAATCGTATACTTTTAATTCAGCGTATTAGAATCAGATTTTAAAAAAAATCATAGCATGTTGAAAAAACTAAAAAAGTATCAAGAAAAGTATTTTGTCCCACACGTGACATGGAATGGACCTTTAACAGTCTCTTCACAGAAATACAAGCGATTAAAACAGTCCCCATCACAAAAAAAATATCCTAATTATCAGTGCACTTAAAATTTTCTAATACTTTTAATTTATGTTACTATTTCAATTTAATTGTTCAAACCAAAAGAACTTAAATTTTATTAAATTTAAATTTTTAATATACTTTTATTTGCAATTTTTTTAGATATACTAGCTGAAATACCCATTCCTTGCCAAAATGGACATTGGGTTTAACCTCTTCGGTCCCGAGGTACACATGTGTGTACCTTTTTGTTTTTGCTATTAAAACGATTCTTTAGGATTTTTTTGTAGTTCTGAATGGACGTAAATGTGCGTCGATGCTTTCATTTTGAATAAATGATGTTAACGCATGTGAATGTGCAAATCCTACACACTGAAACACACATTTTATTTTTATTTGCTGTTATTTTTATCTTTGTTTGCCGTTACATAAAAGAATATTTGAATGTTTGTGAAATTTCCGAAGTCGAATTTCTAAATACTTTTTGCTTATTTTCGAAATTCAAATAGCTGAAAAGAACTTATAGGAAATCCTTTATCTTTAAAAGTGTTTGGTCAGTCTTCCTTTATCGGTGATAACTACTTTTTACTACTGAACCTGGGATTGGGAATAAAGCTTTTATTCGAAAAATTATTTGAAAATACATGTTCTAATTGTCATTTTTAAATGTAATAGGTTTTTTCAAAATAATTATGAGATTGCTCTTTAATTTGACATGTAGTGCTGTAAAAGTAACGACAAAATGAGTATCCGTATGTATTTGTTACTTAGATGTTCGCTATTCGTTACTCGTTACTTTCGTTACTACTAATAGAATCGGTAATAGGGTGTTATATAGTGCCCCATAACAACACATCCGGGACAGTGTTGTTATGGGTATATGCCGCCCATACATAAACCCATAGCAAAACCTAACCAAAAAGAATTTTTTTTAGCGAAGTTGTACAAAGTTGTATTTAGAGCTTACCATTAGAGCTTACCATTATTCTGAGGAAAACTATAAAACATCTTTTTATCATAAACCAAGCAACGCTGAAACGCTTCTAAACAAGATAAACTGATAACATTTTAAACTCACATTAAAGTTAGGGAAAAAGCTTTAATGCAAATTTAAAAAATTGATGTTTTGAAAGAAATTTACTTTTAGGTGGAAACAATCATTTTAATTAAACTTTTCTCCCTAATTTCTGTTTTACATTTTGGGGGGAAAACCCAGAAAACCTCTGAAACTGGGATTGTCTCTGAAAGTTGGGGACAGGGGAACAAATTTTTGGAATAATTTCTGGAATCGCGGACTGCCCCTGAAAATTTGGTCACCTTTAAGCAAAAATTGATTAGCTTGAGTAGTAGCTGAACACCAAATTAAAGGCTAAATGTTGTATGCGTGGTCGGCCGCACCAAAGATAAAGGTGACAAGATTTTTGAACAATTGGGGTGATTGATTTTTAAAAATATATGGGAGGAAACTAAGGTGACCATACGTCCCCAATTTTCGAGGACAGTCCCCAATTTCTGTGTTTTTTATATGTCCTCGAAAAGTAAAGAAGCAATTGGGGACAATTTTTAATTGTTACATTGTTTTTTAATTAGATTAATGTTAAATATTTAATTAACATTAAATTTAATTTAAAATTAAATTAAAATTATTTTAACTTAATTAAAATTATTTTATATTATTAATAAATTTTATTAATTAAAATTATTTTATTTTAATTTAATTAAAATTATTTTTAAATTAAATTTAAAATTAAATTTAACATTAATTTAACATTAATGTTAATTATTTAATTAACATAAAATGTCCCCAATTTTAATTTAGAATTGGGGACATTTCCTCAATTCTACGTTTGAATAAATGGTCACCTTACAAGAAACAGCCATTTTAATGAAAATTTCTTCCGCAATAGCTAGGTGAGCATAATAACCCAAAACTTTGTGTATTCCGCAATTTATGTTTCCCCAGTGCCTAATTTCTGTGTATTTTTGCAATTATATATCTCCAAAATGTAAAAGAGTAATTGGAGACAGAGTTTAATTATTGCAATGTTTTTTAATTAGATTACTAAAAATTGTCCTATAAATTGTCTTAATTGATTATTATAAATTGTCTTTAATTTTATTTCAAATTTGGGGATATGTCCTCAATTTTATCTTCAAAAATATGGTCACCTTACCTGAAACAAAATTGGGAACATTTTATAATTAACGAAAAAATTAACACAAATCTAATGAAAAAACAATGTAATAATTAAAAATTGTCCTCAATTGCTTCTTTACTTTTCGAGGACTTATCGCAAAAAGCACTGATATTGGGGACTGTCCTCGAAAATTGGGGACATTTTGAGGACAATCTGAGAAGATGCCTAAAACTGGGGACTGAAGAAACTGAAAAATTTGTTGCCGCAAATTGAGGACGTTTCGTCAACTTTCACTTCCCAAGCCTAGCCTTCAGTTGTCGACATGTTGCGTTTGTGACATTCTTTGGGTTCTCGATGCTGATAAACGTTTTAAATTTGATTCAAAATTGGGAGCATTTCATAAATAATGAAATAATTAACAGTAATGTAATTAAATAATGAAACATTGTCCCCAATTGCTTTTTTACATTTTGGGGACAAATCGCAAAAAAAACACAAAAATTGGGGACTGTCCCGTAAAATTGGGGTCCTATGTAAGGTGACCAAAGGTCCCCATTTTCCGGGGACAGTCCCCTTTTTCAGGACGTTTTTCAAATTGTCCCCAGAATGTAAAACAGGAACTGGGGACATTTTTTAATTATTGTATTGTTTTTTAATTAAATTACTGTTAATTATTGCATTAATTATAAATGTCCCCAGTTTTGTTGTCAGAATCGGGGACGTCCCCGATTCTGACAACAAAACTGTTCAAAAATCTGTTCACCTTAGTTAAGGTGACCAAACGTCCCAATTTTCCGGGGACAGTCCCCAATTTTAGGACGTTTTACAAGTTGTCCCCAAAATGTAAATGAGGAATTGGGGACCAGTTTTGTTTCAAAATCGGGGACATGTTCCCGATTCTATGTTCAAAAATCTGGTCGCCTTACCTTATATAAATGTGAACTGATACTGAAAATTTAAAAACATTGTTATTTTACAATTATTGGCAGATGTCGACAGTAGGCAATACCTTTCTTCTACCAAGGTTATGGTCCTCCCAGGTCCATCTTAGTGTCTGCCCAGTGCACTCAGTTTTTGCAAAAGGTCACGAAACGTCCCCAATTTTTGGTAACAGTCTCCAATTTCAAAATTTTTTATAAGCTTGGCTCCAATTCTGTTTCAGAATTGTAAACACTGTATACGCTTGCTTGTCCCCAATTCTTTATTATCACTTGAGGCAATTGTAAGGTGACCAAACGTCCCCATTTTCAGGGCGTTTTTAAATTGTCCCCAAAATTTAAAAGAAGAATTGGGCACAATTTTTAATTATTCCATTGTTTTTTAATTAAATTACTGTTAATTATTGCATTAATTAGGCGTGAGCTGTTTCTGGAGGCTTGCGTGGCTGCTGCGCTAGCAAACTTCCCAACTACTACTTCCACTTCTTGTTTTCTTTTCTGTTTCGACCAGCAACGGGGCGTTGCTGTTTTCAAGCGGCTGTTAAAGCTTATCGGTGGTACAGGGCTTGTGTCACCGCTTCTCTGGAGCTAATTTAGCGTCGCGGTGTGTCGGGGGGCCGTCTTTTAGACGTCTGGTCCAGGTATTTATTGTTTTATTACTTCTTTTGCTGGGCTGACCGGAGTTTTCATTTAACTTGGTTTTTCTCCACCGGAGTTCCCCCTAAGTGGGGAGGAGTGTCATGGCACACTCACAGTTTACCATAGACAACCCGTCTTTAGCTAACATGGCTGGTATGGAAGTGGACAATTATGAGAACCCAAACTTTTTTCGCGGAACGGTTGATGTAGCCTCTGCTTTAAGAAAAGCAGCTGAGAACGCCGGAAGTGACTTTAACATCTTTTTGACAAGCACTAACACCCTAGGGGTACCAAAAAAGGACCCCAGAACGGTTTATACGGAAGTAAAAAAACTAGTACCGAATCTCGACAAAATTAAAAATGTACGATATACTCGAAACGGAGCCATACTAATACAAACAACTGACGTGGACTGTGCCGAAAACGTGGCGAATATACAATCTTTCTTAAACGTACCAGTCACCAGTAGGATATCGTGGACAAACATCACCACCCGATTCCTTTTATTTCACATTCCCACCGACGTTAAATTAAGTGAACTAATAAATGATCTCGAACTCTCCAATAAAATCTCCATCCTAGAAGCGCGCCGGTTTCTGAAAAGAGGCAGCCGCAGCGAATATGCCCCGGTCCTCATCACCATATTAGGAACTGTATTACCACCTGAAATTAAACTCTGGCTCACCATACAAAAAATAACTATGTTTATAGACCGTCCCCGCCAATGTCAAAAATACGACCACACCGAATTAAAATGCAAAAACGAGCACATCTGCGTCAACTGCGGCAAAAGCCACTCCGACGCGTGCCTCGAGGAACCCCACTGTGTCAACTGCCAGCAAGCCCACCGGGCGGACTATAGCCAGTGCCCAAGCAGACTCAAAGAAGCAGAGTTCCTGCAGTTCAAATGTACCAATTTCCTAACCTTTTCCGAAGCCAGGCGACAGTATCGACAACATACGATACCGAAGTCCTACGCAAAAATCACCAGCACTCCCCAACCGGAAATCGACCGCATCACCAAAGACTTTGAACAGCGCACCAACAATGTAATTAAGTGTATGAACGACATACTACAAAAACATACGGACCGGATAATGCTAGCTCTAAACACGATCACCATCCAAATGCACCAAACATACAAAAGCCAGGGTGACTTGTCTCCCCCCTCGGGCAGCCTCCCCCCGCCGGGGTTGGCTCGCGGACCGAAAGATAAAAAAGCACGCACGTCACTGAGAGATGGCTCCAACACTGGCCCCCCAGGTGGCCCCGGTCTCGGCGCTCTGGGAGCCAATGGAACATAAAAAAAAAAAAAATTCTTTTTCTGCCCGTTTTGCTCGTTTTTTTCCTGCTCGTGCTTGGTTCCCCTTGTTTCGGGCTGGACTTTGGCCTTGTTTTCATTCGTTGTCTCTCCCCTACAGCTATGGCCTTTAGCTCATCTCCTTTCTCTATTGTTCAGTGGAATTGCCGAAGCATCAAAAATAAAGAGGTTTGGCTGAAGCTCCCCCCCTTTTCTGATGCGGACGTCCTGCTCCTGCAGGAAACATTTTGAAAGACAATACTAGGTTTCACCCCAGCGGAAAGGTTGTTTATCGCCAAGACAGGTCGTCCCGCCCGGGTGGCGGCCTTGCCATTGCGGTTTCGTCGCATCTCCCGTCCTTCCGCCTTCCGTGCTCCTCCCCCTCGGGGGCCAACGAAATCCTAGCGGTCTCAGTCCACTTCCCCAATATTAAGCTAAATATCATTAACTTGTACTCGAGTCATGGCCATGTGGTACGGGACCTACGCAATATCTGCTCCTCCCTCGAAGGTCCAAGCCTGTTACTCGGTGATTTCAATCTACATCACCCGTGGTGGGGCTCTCCTACCTCCACCCCAGTGAGTCAGGAATTCTGCCAGTGGCTCTCTGGCAGCCCCTTTGTATTGCTGAACTCCTCCTCCCCAACCCATGTTTCTCCAAACGGCTCCTCCTCGCTTATCGACCTGTCCCTCTGCTCTCTGGACATCTATGACCTTCTCTCCCTTCAGGTTTGCGACGACCTGTTTGACAGCGACCATTTCCCCATCCAAATCTGGATTTCTAGCCTCCCAACGTCTCCCCCCCCGCGGCCTTTGTACCGCTGGAATCAGATCTGCGGTCAGGTCAACGACGCCTTACAAAATCTCTCTGCCCTTGCTCTTCCAGATTTCCTGGACATCGTCTCCTCCAGCATTCGGGCGCATACCTATCATCCGTCGAACAGTCCGAACCGGTTTCCCCCCTGGTGGACGGCTCGCTGCGAGAACCTCCGACGTCAAAAGAAATTCCTCCTCCGAAAATCTCGCACTCTGGTCTCCATGGAATACTGGCGCAAGTACAAACGGCTGTCTGCAAAACTCAAAAAGGTCATTCGAGAGGCCAAGCGTGCCTTCTGGGACCGCTCGTGCCGTGCGTCGCGTGATGGACACCTCCTCTTTACGATTTTCCGCAAGTTCCGTTCTCGCCCTATTTCGCCCCCTTCCTCCCGCCTTCTGATTAAAGATGGCATTAACCTTATAGCCTCTGCCCAGGCCCAGGCAGAAATATTGGCGAAATCCTTCAGCTACTCGGACCAACATGAACCTCTACCCATTGACTATGGCGGCCAGGAAACAGACCCCCTAAACCTGCCCTTCTCTATCAAGGAATTACAACAAGCGATTCACTCCACCAAAGTCACCACGCCGGGCGCTGACAAAATATCCGCTCGCCTTTTCAAGGGCTTAAATCCGCATTCCCTAAAACTCGTACTCGAGCTATACAATCTAATCTGGGACACGGGCGAAATCCCCTCCGCCTGGCGAACTTCTCGGATACTACCGATCCTTAAACCTGAGAGGCCAGCCGACGCTGCTACGTCTTACCGTCCCATCGCCCTGACGGCAGTAATGTGCAAAATTCAAGAACGCATGATCTGCCAGCGACTACACCACTTCTTACTCGCGCATCCCTCCGTGGATCCTCGCCACTTCGGTTTCCTGCAGTTCAGGGACAGCCAGACGGCGGTGACCAAACTGAACCTTGATCTCCACATGGCACGTAACAACAAGAAGTACTTCCTTGGGGTCTCTTTGGACATACATGCGGCCTACGACTCAGTCTACATCGACGGCCTGATCTCCAAATGCGCCCAACTACAAATCAAGGGCCGGATCCTTCGCTGGATACACAACTTCCTTCTGGAGCGGCACATTCAGGTGGCTTGGAGGGGCACGGTCTCCAGCCTGCACCCCCTATCCAAAGGCCTCCCACAGGGCAGCGTAATCTCCCCCCTCTTGTTCACAGTATATATGCACGACTTTTTTGAAGTCCTGGAACAGGGTGTTGACAGTATAGTGTACGCCGACGACATCTTCCTATACTGTGCCGACCACAACCTCGGTACCTGCGAGCGAAAACTACAACAGACCCTGTTGCGGATCGGCCAGTGGTGCCGATATTGGAAACTTTCCGTAAGCCCGGAAAAATGTCGGGCTGTTAACCTATCTCGAAGGTGTGGGGAAAGCCACGTGACTTTTTCTATACAGGGGGGTCTCATAGAATGGTCGAATTCTATAAAATATCTCGGCTTTCATTTCTCGAGACATGGGGGTCTCCGTACTCACATCAACTATATTAAGAAAAAAGCGTTCCAACGGATTAACATCCTAAAAGTGCTCTCGTCTCGCCACTACGGGGCCCGCTCGGCGCACCTAGTGAAACTAGCCAACGGCACCATTCGCAGCCTTTTGGACTACGGTGCCCCGGCTCTATTCTCCCAGTGTCCCTCTCTGATTAAAAGTCTGGAAGTCATTCAAAATACTTCCCTACGTATCGCGCTTGGCCTCCCTAGGTGGGTTCCCAACCTCGTCCTGACTAAACATGCCAACTCCCTCAGTGTCAACGACAGAATCAAGGTTCTCACAACCAAATTTTGGATCAAGCACATCTCCTTAGGACCATTGTCGCCCCTGTGGTCTTTCCTTTATGGGAATGATTACCATGCTCCGACGTCTCGCTTCCCCCTCCTCCCCGATCTAACTTGCCTCCTGGCAGACTACGAATGCAAAGTCGATCACCTCATTCTAGCTGCCCCCTCCCCTTTCTTCTCTCCGGCCCCTTGGTCCGTGGTCACTGAAGGCCTGTCCTTCCAAAATAAACAGCTCTGTGTCCCTGCAGTTTCAAACCTTTTTAACACCTTTTTCGATCCGCTCAGGGCGACCCATAATTTCATAGCGACCGATGCAAGTAAAATACACGACAGCACCGCCATTGGTGGTTGCACCCTACACAGGAAATTCCATTACACCCTCAATAACGTTAACTCCATCTTCACGGCAGAAGCCCTAGCGCTCTGCTCAGCGCTGGATGAACTTCTATGCAGCAACACCCCAACGATCATCCTTACCGACAGCTTGTCGGTTCTTACAGCGTTGTCCTCGTGCAATCACAAATCCCCTCACGTGATCCAGCGTCTCTACAAAAAGCTGACAGTGGCTGCTCAGATGGTTCCCAGCCTACAAATCTACTGGACCCCAGGTCACCGGGCATTCTCTTAAATGAACGGGCGGATGCGGCCGCTAGAGACACCCAGCCCTCTGACATACATTTAGAGTGGGTGGCTCCCGAAGACGTCACCGCAGCCATAACAAGGACTTTCCACCAAAAAACCATGACACACTTCAGCACCAGCAAATACCTAGCAACACATGGAGAAATCCCGAGTGCCCACAACACGCTCTCATGGTTCCATAACAGGCACGAAGACGTGCTCTTCACGCGGCTGGTCTGCCGCATGCTACCCAACAAAGTCCTATATCACCGGTTCAACATCTCCCCAAACTGCCTCTGTGACACGTGCTGCACTCCCGAAACCATCGAACACATCCTCTTTTCCTGCAAGAAATATAGCCTCTCCCGGTGCCCCCTTCTCCGCACTTTGGAGCTGCCACCTTCTTTCTCCGGACCTTTCCCCGTCTTCATTAGACATGCTATTGCCTCCTTATCTACGCGCCGAGCTGTAATGCTCTTCCTGCGTCAGCTTTCTCTCTACTCTGCCTAAGGTCTCTCTTTTGGCCCTTCGGGTTGTTGTGCTCGCTTCTCTCCATCGTATTCACGGGGTTACCCCCCACCAGGTTCCTTCGGACGGCCCCCCGGCCTGGCACTCGCTGAGTCTCTTGGTCTTTTTGCACATCAGAAGCAAAGGCAGAAGTCAGAAGTACGAGGAGTTTCGTAACCAAAGAAAATAGTGGGTCTAACACTACAGAACAAGTGAGATAACGGCTCTCCAGCCATAAATCTCCAAAACCCGCCCCCTCTTGAGGGGGTCTTCAAACTTCAAACTTCAAACATTGCATTAATTATAAATGTCCCGGTTTGTTTTAGAATCGGGGACATGTCCCTGATTTTGACAACAAAACTGCTCAAAGTCTGGTCACCTTAGGCAAGGAGTACTTTTGGCTCGGTCGGATAACGGCTTAAGTTACTCTGCAGTTCACGGGATCAAAACCAGTTCTCACACTGCATAGCACACAAGAGGAGAGCAGGCCCTTATTGTTGCGTGGGAACTGGGGGCTCGTGCTCTGGGCTCACATAGGCCAAAACACTGAGTTTAGATCGATAGAGAGAAACACAAAATTTGAGTGAGCTATAGGAGTGGGGGGGAACAAAATTTGAAAAGCTTCCTGGGCACAAAAATGTTATAGTCAGGCCTTGTGTGTGTGTGGGGGGGGAGGGGTCAGCAACTGAAAGAGTACCTTTGGTCCAGTCGGGAAAGGTACCCCTTGACACTGGTTTTTGCCTTCGACCCCTTCAGACCTATCTTGAACTTAGAAGTGGGGACAAATGAGAGTGGTGTCCCCATTTCTGCAACAAAATTGGGGATATTTAAAAAATTCAATGTTTTTTCTCAAATAAGGTTCTATATATTCATCTAAAAAGGATTATGGGCAACATCCAGCCCGTTGGCCGGATGTGACTCACCCCGGCTCTTGATCCGGTCTGCAGAACACATTAAAACCCCAGATAAAACCCATATAAAGCATTCAAAATCCCAAGCATACAAATCTCAATCATATGCCCAGCGATGTAGACAACATCCTAAAATTTGGCCCGCAAATTTCCAAAGGTTTCCCAAACCTTATCTAAAGCATTATCAATAGTCACATGACAATTATATAAAAATCTGGTACAGACATGTTCTGGACAAGCTTGTACTGAATGGGGTTTATATATATGAGTATTGTTTATGCAGCTTATATATATGAAATCCAGTATGATATACTCTGGGGAAAAATGGAGAAGTTCTGGGTGTCCATAAATACATCCACAATTTGTCCACATAAACATTTAGACTGGAATAAATTGTATACCCAGACGTAAAAAGACAATTGATATTCATCACATAATTTCAAAGTTTTATTGCACATTATGGATAAGTTAATTTTCTCACATAATGAAGTCCTTTAAAGAAATGAAAAGCTAAGTTTAAGTATTTTACCTATAATTTATTAGGTATTATTATTTTTTTTTTTAACAAACTTGGAAACTTACAGATTTTAAAAGAATAATGAATTTTCTCTTTCTTTTTTAAAGTATATTTCCTTTCAAAAAAGTTATTAAGTGTTAAGTCACATTTCCTGGGTCAGTTTCATATTTAAACTATGTTCTCTATAAAACTGAATCATGTCATTTATAATAACTTCTCATATTTCTCTCTTACATTTTTTTACAAAAACTAATTAGTTACTGTTAAAATAGGAAATTTGGCTTTTTCTACTCAAATTACTAAATGCAGTTCTGTTATTGTTTTTGCTTAGAACTGTTAATCTGGTTGTGTTTTGATTTAGATATACAAGTCAATTATTTGGGTGATTTTAGTATAAATGACGATAAAATAATTACTTTCAAAATAATTGCTCAAGGAACTTTTAATTATATTCTATTTAGTTTTTTGCTTAGTATATGTCACTCAATCTGTATACCCCTCCCCCCTCAGGGGGAAGACCTACTCTAGGTCTTTACGGGTGTCGCAATCCCGGGGCCCTAGCGATCTTTCGCTCCTCTTTGTTCTACCCTCCTCTCCTCTTAGCTGTCTCCTTCCTTTTCCCCTTCAGTGTAGTTTCCTCTTTGGAGGTGAGGGCCCCCCCTTAGAAGCTGCGGTCGCTCTGTGCCGTCAGCTTCTATTGGCGGAAAACTACCCACGTGTTAGCCGTGCGTGGAGACCCGTGTCCCCGGAAATGGGGAACCTGGTAATTGAGGGGTGTTCCCGTAGGGGAAATCATCTGAATGGCATTTCCATTGGGACGGGATCAACCTCAACACATTACTTTGGCCTCGGCTTCGGGTAAACGGGAGGTACACAGCGTTCCCCTGTGTATCAATCGGCTGGTGGTACTGACTTGTTCAACTGCTAGGGATCAAGCAATCGGTCTTCTGCTGGGCACGTCGTTAAGGGTGGACGCTGCTTACAGGGATGTACTGTGCGCGTATAGACCCGGCTAGCACTGGTGCAAGTATAAGCATCCCCTTGTTGGGCTCCGTGGTGGGTGGTGCGGCCGGGTCCGAACATCTTTTCTCCAACATGGCTACGAAATTTTCTTCTTCTCCCAATCCACCATCTGAGACAACTATTCTGCAATCAATAAACAAAGAAAACATGGATTCTCAATTTACTAATACAAATGCTCGATTCTTCATCATCCACATAGTTGAAGGTACCTTCCATGAAATATCACCATTCCTTATCCACAAATGCATCACATCCAATGTAGGTGAAGTTAAAAAAGTAAAAAAATTAAGATCTGGAGACCTCCTGGTAGAAGTATCAAACAATAGACAAGCCTCAAAAATAATGAAAATAAAGAATTTTGGACTAAAATCTGTCACAGTGTCACCCCATACATCCTTAAATACATCCAGAGGAGTCATATCAGAACCCGAACTTTTACACTGCTCTGAATCCGAAATATTAGAAAACCTGAGAGACGAAAGTGTATGCGCAGTTCGTCGAATCACTATTCGTCGCAATAACCAACTTATTAACACTAAACATATAGTCTTAACCTTTCAGTCTCCAACTATTCCATCTCATATAAAAGCCGGCTATCTATTATGCCCAGTTAGACCATACATACCAAATCCTATCCGTTGCTTCCAGTGTCAAAGGTTCGGTCATACCAAAACCTCCTGTCGTGGATCACCGGCTTGCGCCCGCTGTGGTGCCTCTGGCCACGACAGTGAAACCTGCTCAGCACCTGCAAAATGTGTAAACTGCACACAGGAACATCCATCATACTCAAAGTCCTGCCCAAAATGGGCATTTGAAAAAGAAATTCAATCCCTGCGCGCCTCTCAAAGACTTTCCTATCCTGATGCCCGTAAAATAATAGAAGCTCGCACACCAAAATCTGGCCTATCCTATGCTGCTGCAGTAAAATCTACTAACTCAATAGCTACTCAGACCGATCCACCAACCAATACTTCCACCACCAACACCTCAATGAGTAAACAAACAGCACCTAAACCAAATAAATCTTGCTCCTTATCCCAGAAAAATCCTCCAAAGAAAAAGGTACCAAGCAATAGCTACACTCAAGTTAGACCTCTGCTCACTAAAACAGCTTCCTACAAATCAAAACACAATAAATCTAGCATGAAAAAAGTACCTCCACAACCACAAATTGATGACACTATTTTAAACCTAGCCCCATCAGAATCCGAAATAAGTGATGAAGAATCAATGGAACACGACGAAATCAAACCTCCAGATATTCCCGCAGGGATTCCAACTAAGAAGATGCACGATGGCCATATCACTTAATTATGGCATTGTTGCTCTCTTGGAACTGCCACGGTTTCCTAAATAAAGTTGACGACCTCAAAACTTTAATTTACGATCATAATCCCGCTTGCCTCGCTCTCCAAGAAACCTACCTTACAACCAATAGACAATATTCTATCCGTAATTACTCTATACTCCGCAAGGACTATGAGCTCAGTGGTAGGGCCTCTGGCGGAGTGGCCCTAATGGTTAACTGTAATTACCCTTATCAAACCCTCAACCTCAATACTTGTCTCCAGGCTGTTGCTGCCCGTATCCTTCTGAAACACCTTACTACTGTGTGCTGTATTTATCTACCTCCAAATACTTCCATTAGCCAATCATCCCTCAATAATCTTGTTCAACAACTCCCCTCTCCGTTCATTCTTCTCGGTGACGTGAATGCTCATAGTCCGTTGTGGTGTAGCAAAGACACTAACAACAGAGGCCATCGTATCGAACAACTCATTAAAGATTTCTCCCTGTGCATCATGAATAATGGTGATAATACTTATTTCCATCTTCCCACTAAGTCCTTCCATGCCATAGACCTTGCCTTTTGTTCTCTC
>JAWZYV010013636.1:0-107900 GCA_038373885.1 Cheiracanthium punctorium
CAGTGCATTGTCTTTTAAGTGAATTGCTTAGGCATTTGGCGCCAACACATGTTCTCTTTTCAGATGCGGGACATGTCAACTTATGGAACAAGTTTCCATGTCGAGCACCGTCGGCATACGAGAAGTCCATGTGTCCTCCGGTTCTGGCCGCTGTTAAATGCCGTGTTGGGCGCGCGGCAAGCGATTTCCCCACAGAAGAAGACGACGACAGGAAGAAAAGACCCGGCCCCCTTCCGGTTATTGACTGAGCGGCCCACGCTATACCGGAGGTAAAAAAATCATTTCTCTATAGGGATGGACGCGAGACGTGCGAGACGAGAATCGGGGCTGTCTCGTCTCGTCTAGCAGTGGTAAACCTCTGTCTCGTCTCGTCTCGCATCTCGCAAAGAAATTGTTATCTCGTCTCGCGAGTCTCGCAAAATTAAGGAATGCGAATTCGTTACCATTTTATACTAACTTATTATTGGGATTTTATTGAAAATTAATATTAATAATAAGAATTACTTACATATAGCCACATTAGTAGATATATTAATAACTATATCAACATATATCGGCATTTGAAGTAAAAGAAATTGAGATTTAATCCGTATGTATAATGTCACACCGAAAATATAGTATTTCTTTTTATTTACCAGCTGCGTGCCCGTTCTTCGCACTGTAGTAAACGAAAAATTTCCTAACATGAGTAATTTCAATTAATTCCAGTTATGTGGAATCTAAAATAAAAGCAAAATTATTTAACTCTTGATGTAAAGTTTGCGTCATGAGTATTAACCTGGCATCATTGCAATATAATGACTCAAAAAACTACGTCAGTGTCATTCGCGATCAGAAAAGTGAAAAGCTTAGCGGTTTGCAGAGAACTCCCGACTTCCAAAAAGTGTTATTTCTACATCATACTGTAGTTCTACATCATACTGTTCAAGTTGTAGCATTAAATACCTCGGACACTATATGAAATGGACAACAGTTTGTTTTAAAATAGCTGCGCACCCGCTCTTCATACGAGAAGTAGCGAATATTTTTCTAAAATCATATCTGCATGAGACAAAACAGATTTTTTTTTTTTTTAAAGTTCAAGTAATCTCCTCTGTTGAAATTACTGAGGGATATATTAACACAAATTAGAATTACTTATCGTTCAGTTGGTTGTAAGATAACCCTTGAAAAATTATAAACAGAACATTTTAGTCTTTATTAAATCTTTACTATTTACTTTAACGTCAATTTCAAGTCTCTAAAATATGTGTAATTTTTATATTAAGGAAAACAAGATTATATTAACGATAATTATAATTATTTGCCTAATATTTCCAATAACATTACCGTGTGTGCATTTTTAGATTTCATTATAGTATCTCAGTTGGTTAATAGACGTCTTATTTTTTGTTTATATTTTAAATTACTGAACAGTTAATTTGTTGACGACTATCCGTTTTTACTTTACCTCAATAATTTTTAGCGATAGTACTACAGTCGTTATGGTCGCCCTGTTTACAGAAAAATTAAACCATAATCCCCCTAATGTATATCCAGTGTGGATTTTTTTAAAAAATGAAAAGACATCTAACAGGCGAAGATAATTTTAGAATAGGAACCCAACTGCAAGATAAAATGATGGGGAGGAAAAAAATTTATAAAAATTTTGCAAGCCGAAGGAAGGGAAAACATGATAATATAAACGAAAAGAGAAATAGTTTTTAAAAAAATTGCTTGCATTTCTTTCCGTCCGATATTAATATATAAGAATAAAAAATGTTATTTTAATCTCTTTAAAATAGGCCAACAATAGGGATTTAACCGCCCTAGAAAGTTGTTACCAGGGTGGGCGCCCCCTCCCCCCTACGCACGCCGCAATATGCGGGAAAGTTTGAGGATAATATCGGTACAAGGATATTTCAACCAAGGATATTCAACCATATTTCAACCTACTCGGACTAAGCATCAATGCGAATGCAAGTTGCTCTACTTCTAATCTCTCTCTGATATACCCGAAACCCGATTATCACAGGGGCAAGGGGAGGCGGTAGTCCGGTGCCCCTGAAGGAAAAGGGGGTCCATATATATCCCGATTATCTAAATTATAAATTCATATGTACTGAAATAGTAATTGGGGGAAAAAACTGAATTTCCTCTATAATATAGGTATTACCTAATTGTCTATCACTAGATCAAGTTAGAGATATTTTTTTGGGGTGATAAATACGATTTGATTAAAGTACAAAAACTACAGTTAATGAAATGCAATTTAAGCGGTCAAAACTGGGTTAAAATGCTTAAAAAAGGGGGATCAGTAAAGGGGCTTAATGCGTAAAAAAGGGGATAGTAAGGGGGGGGGGCAAACTTAATGCCCCGGGCCCCGTCTAAAAGTGGCCAGATTTGAACATACCGTATCGCCTTTCCTATTTACTTATTATTTTTCTTTCAACTCTTCTCTGTTTTCTTTTTTTCCCGCCTCTTTCTTTATCCTCTCCTTTGTGTGTTTTGTATATCTCTCGTCTGTTCTAATTTGAAATGTTACGTGTTTGTGCGTATTTTAGAGTGCTGGTAGTATACCAGGACCGAAAACGAAGGGGACGCAAGTTAAACAGTAGAGGCTTCAGGCAAATTGTCGCTTTTCAGATCGTATTTACGCGAGACGGAAAAAAATGCGAGAAATCTCGCGCGAGACAAGACTCAGTCTCGTCTCGTCCCGCAAAATATTTTCTTTCTCGTCTCGCAAAAAAAATGCCAGTCTCGTCTGGCGAGACAATGCGAGAACGCGAGACAATGCGAGAATTCTCGCGTCTCGAGTCCATCCCTATTTCTCTATGCGCACTCTCTAAGGTTCGGCGTTTTTTACAGTGCATTGTCTTTTAAGTGAATTGCTTAGGCATTTGGCGCCAACACATGTTCTCTTTTCAGATGCGGGACATGTCAACCTATGGAACAAGTTTCCATCTCGAGCACGGTCGGCATACGAGAAGTCCATGTGTCCTCCGGTTGTGGCCGCTGTTAAATGCCGTGTTGGGCGCACGGCGAGCGATTTCTCTACAGATGAAGACGACGACAGGAGTACAAGACCCGGCCCCCTTAGTGCTTGATGAACGAACAACTTTAGTGGGAATCGGTTCATCTGGAAACACCCGAACAGTGGATTGTTGTTTAATTTCCAGCTCATAGGAATATATCCAAGTTTCGTCACCTGTAACGATGTTGCATACGGATCTTGAAGTTCCCAGTTAGAATTTTTTTATCATTTCCTTACGCCAATTTGCACGGGCCTCTTTTCGAGCTTCTTTCAAATTGTGCCGAATCCATCTGGAACAAATCTTTTTAACAGCTGTTCGTGCAAAATCGAATGTACTGCAGTCTGTGATATTCCAAGGCATGCTTCTATCTCACGATATGTGGCATGCTGATCTTCTCTTCAATCATGTTGCGTATAGGCGGCTGGTGCACCAAAAAAGCGGGGTGTCAAAAGAGATGAGAGTATGTAAATAGAGGGCACCCCTAAAGCTGTTCTTTTGGGGGGGTGTGTAAATAATTGAATTTTCATATCATTGAATTTTAATGTCATTATTGTGAATAAATGACCTCTAAAACAACCGGAATCAAAATCAGAACGGATGCCCACCGAAGGCTCCCTCCTTCCAATTCAAAGTAGAGACCTGCACGGGCCGGGCAGGGTACGGGATTTATAAATCTGTTGTTAACGGGCCGGACGGGGCTCGTGTTTAGTGTTAATTTTTTTTAGCGTTCCTGCAACCCCCGAAAAAGTTAATAACTTCTTAATATAAAATGTCTGAAAAATATTTATTTATAGATCTGTTTGGTCGTCTTTATATTTTTTTTTACATTCTGGAATTTTCGCATTTTTGCTCCTCAACTATGGGCCCGTGCCGTGATGTTTGCTTCAAATGAGTTACGGGCCCGGGCCGGCCTACAAATTCAAGAATCGTCGGGCTTGGACCGGGCCGGGGCTCTATTTTCAGGCCCGTGCAAGTCTCTAATTCAAAGTTCCATTTCAATTCTTATGAAATAATAACATGAGAAGAATATAAAACACTTACTTGTTAAGTAAATCTTTCTTTGTTTCTTTAAATTCTTGAATCTATCAATGATGTCACAAAATGACAAACTTCCAAACACAGAAAGCGAGGAGGTCAGTAATAAATTCATTTATTTGGTCTTACATTATTCTATCGTAATAAATTATTTGATATTATATTATGCAATGTACATCCGTACTATAAATTAGAAGAAAGACAGCCTGCAATTTTTGTTTTTCGAAAACTCCTCTATTACCTTAGTAAAGTCAATGTCTATAGTATTTTCGATTTTCAAAACAGCAAGTGCAGAAAGCCTCTCTTGGCACATGCTATTTCTAAGGTATGATTTTTAAAGATCAGAAGCATGAAAAACTTCTCTCACATGATGCAGTTGAAGCAGGTATCACAAGGAGAATTTGGATTCGTTTTTTCAAATATGGAAATATATCAAAGAGTTCCTTTTCAACAAGAAAATTGCATCTTTTCCTCAGTTCTGTTATCTCCGTGGATATTTCTGGCAAAGAGTTGGTGTATTTTTTGTACATTTTCGGAAAAATTTGCATTTCTCCCTTTAATTTTTCCGTATCAAGATCTAATCCATATCAAGAAGCAAAATGCTCTGTTCACTTCTCCAAAGTACTCTAACCATGCAAATTCGTCAAACCTTTTTTTTTTTTTGTAATTTCCTCCCTTTATGTATCGGATATTCAAAGTCTAGAGGCTGATGTGGGCCTTCGTTTATTTCATTTTCCCTGTATTTATGATGAACCGAAGTTAAAGTGTCTCCAGTTATCTTCAGTTCTGAATTCAAGTTATTTGCATTGAGACTTGATGTCGGTAAATGATCAGCCTGTGTTTCCTTGAAACTTAAACCATCACATTTTTCATTTTCTTTTAAATTGCTAAGCATATTTTAATCTGCATTTTCCGCAACTGGAATCTTACGGAAATATGAAGTGATGGTCGGTTGGGTTTTAAGCCGCTTTGCTTTTAACATTTCAAAAACAAATATGAGTATGAAACAAATAAAGAGCATGAATCAGAAAAACTTAGGCAGCACGCGTACAGTCAACCTACTGCTTCGAATTAGCATATGGGAATGAAATGTTCACGAGATCCTTACGTCTGGGCAGGGACGATTCTACAATATAGAGTTCCTTTCTGGAAATTTCTAATTCGCTTCCTCTCCCCCCCCCCACACACACATACACTCACTTACAATCTCCTACAATTAAATCCCTTTCTAAATGTTCAGATAAATATGCTTTCTTTTCCTTAAATGCAATCTTAAAAGATACTGTAGAAAGCCGTTTATTATCCCTTCCATGAATTGTATTCATGGGTGGTCAGTTTAACTCTTTAGCCCCGAAAGAGAATCTCATAGCTGTTGGTTCCCATCAAATTGGCAGAAAATGGCCTGTCCGCCCTTTCCGCATGTAACCTGCCTTTTTAAGTAGCGTGAGAGGCTTCCTGTTCTGACAATCCGAAGACGTTCTATTGTATCTACTCCAGAATACAGGAAGGTAGCAAATGACAAAATTTTGAAGTAACTTTAAGGCCACTGTCCACATAGAATGGTTTCCGCTTGCAGCTACCAGTAGGTGGCCAGTACGGGAACACCCTAATGGCCAATTTTCACTTGTAAGCAATAAATCCCCCCCCCCCGCAGACAAAGAGGTACTTATACCGGTATTAAACCATCAAAAGGTAATTGGGGACCGTGAATAATACTGCGGTTTCACACTTCCCCCATCTGTTGTTCGGTGGAGGACAGTCCACTGTCGCCCGGCCGAATGTCCCCATTCAAATACATTGTACGGCGGGAACCACTCGATATGGACAGTGGCCTACTCTTCTCTTCCGTTTGACCGGAAATTTCCCCAGTGCTTAAACCCAATTCGTCAAAAATCGTCCGCCTCATTCTTCAAGCTTGTTAATCGAGACACACCTCTAAGTGTGTGTGTGGGGGGGGGATTCCTATAAGGCTACACTCCATTTTTATGGGAATGAAGGCACTCGGACAGTTGGAGGAGATAAAGAATAATTTTTCCTCCTTTTATCCAAATAAAGGAAAAGGCATCCGCATTGCCGCTATTGTCAAGAACTATTTTATTCCCATTACAATTAATAGGACTTGTTTTAGAGAAAGCGCATCGAATTTCTCTCGCCGAAAAAACGTTAAATGCGGGAAATCTAACGTTATGGACAGGATTTTTTAACATGACAAGTATAAGAAGATATTTGGAACCAATAGAAAATGACGTTATAGGCGGGAAAACGGTAAATACGTCTAACGTTAAACCGGGGTTTCACTGTGTATATATATATATATATATAAAGACCTTGCACTGGCAAAGTTCGCTTTCCTTCCCCCCCCCTTGTCTTGCTCGGTATCCGTATTGAGTGTCTTGCCATCATTTTTAGATGGATTGTTACTTTTGAACTAACTTTGAAAATTGGGGGGGGCGAGGCCCCTTTACTTTTGGAAATGAGGGGGCAGTCGCCCCCTTGCCACCCCGGACCAGCCGCCTCTGATGTTGCGAATAGCATCGATATTGTCTGGAATCACTACCGATTTTGGTCGTTCTTCACGAGATTCATCACTGACGGAGGTACGACCACGACGAAATTCTGCAAACCAATTGTAAACAGTCTTTTCTGATGGTACTTCTTTACCAAAAGTTTCACGAAGTGATACTAAGCATTCTTTTTCGAGAGAGGCCTTTCTTAAATCATAAAAAAAATCATTCAACGAAAACCTTCACGAGTTATTTCCATTTTTTTCACTCACTGGCTTCTTTCGAACACTCGTGTAAACAAAATACGTAGGCAATTTCCATAATACCACTGATTCCTAGATTAACCCATTTGTGCCTGGATATTTTTGCGACTTTCTTCAATTTTTACTGATAACAGAAATAATAGATAAATTTCTGATGTCAAATTCTTGAACAAGGAACGATTTCTTTTAAAATCTTTATGCATAAAAATCGAAATATCAACATCCTACTTGGTCATGCTAAAATATTTTGTAGAGTTGAGGCTCAATACTCATGAATAAAGGCTAGGAAAAATAAATAACGTTTTCGACTAATAGCGAAAATGCCGTCCCAAAAAAGGGACACTAGGCATAAATGGGTTAAAAAAAATGTGAATTTTACGAATATCCCGAAGATAAGTTTCAGTAGCACCTCCTATTGGTCGTTTGTAAAAACATAAAAGGCAACCTACGTATATAGTGTTAAGGTAAAATATTAGAATAAATAGTACAATGTCGGCCTATATTCGTTAAAAAGTCAAATCAAAATATAGAGAACGTTTACCGTTGGATAGGGCTTCCCAAGAGCAATCCATGTAAAACTCGTAAATCACCATGTGACAGAGTGAAGCGGTGCCAGGAACGTAAAAAAAATGAAGGCGTGCGAGCGGATAAACGAAGGCTCCAGTACCAAAGGCAGCGGGGCGCCCGAGCCTATGCAAGTGGATGATGTAATCAGGGTTGTTCCATCTGTGAGTGCTTTTCTGTCGGCTTCAGGTAATAGGTCAAATGCCATACAGAATATTATATACGAGTCAAAGAACATTGAAACGAAAAAATCCAAGCTAAAAGCAATGTGCCTAACAAGAGGGGGACACATTTAACCCTTTGAGGCACAAACCTTTCCCAATGCTGATAAAAGGACAGCCGTTTCCTTCGCTCGACTTAACTACCAGCAAGATGGCGGACGATCGAAACGTTCATCGCGTGCCACAGGTCTAGCGACCCTTTTTTGACGACAGCTGGCTGTGCGGCACAGCCAGCTGCGTCGAAAACGGGACTCTGGATCTGTGGCACGCGATGAACGTTTCGATCGTCCGCCATCTTGCTGGTAGTTAAGTCGAGCGAAGGAAACGGCTGCCCTTTTTTCAGCATTGGGCTATCTGTGCAGCTGTTCTCGCATTCTTCCATTTTTCAGCAGATGCCAGTGCTGTTAAAAATAATCGTGCCATTTTTTTTTTTTTTTTTTTTTTTTTTACGGGAAATGACGTGCTAAAGAGTAAAGGATTCTCGTGGAGCCATGTCACCCGCAACTATTTTTATAGAAATCAAATCTATTCTTCGTGACTGGCAACAGTCAAAACGTCAGAGTTTGGTGTTCCCAGAGCGGGAACACTGCGCGTTAAAGAGCTATTTCTTCCTGTTACGAGCTTTCTCGATCAAATGGTAACAAATAGAAATAGCACACTGTGGAGATTCAAACGAAGCATGCATGTACAGCACTGCTTTGAGAAGAGGGGGATTGCATTGTTGCTCTTGAAGTGACAGCTTATTGCCTTCCGTTCTTATTGAAGACAATTCGAACGCCGCAGAGTCCTAAGCTGGAACATTCCGTCACCAATGAGTCATGTACAGAAGTGATTGAGGCTTTAAGTAACACAAGAAGAAATTATGATTTGGAATTCGGGAATATTTTAGAAGGTTCTTTAACCCTTTGAGGCGCAACCCTTTCCCAATGCTGAAAAAAAGGGCATCCGTTGCCATCGCTCGACTTAACTACCAGCAAGATGGCGGACGATCGAAACGTTCATCGCGTGCCACAGATCTAGAGACCCTTTTTTTGACGAAAAAAGGGTCTCTAGATCTGTGGAGAATCTGCCTAGTGTCTAGAATCTGCCTAGATCTGTGGCAACGTGCATCTGTGGCACACGATGAACGTTTCGATCGTCCGCCATCCTGTTGGTAGTTAAGTCGAGCGATGGCAACGGATGCCCTTTTTTCAGAGTCTGGCAATCTATTCAGCTGTTCTCGTGTTCCCTTTTTCAGCAGATGCCAGTGTTATTAAAACTAATCGTGGCAATTTTTTGACGGGAAATGACGTGCTAAAGAGTAAAGGATTTACGTGGAGCTAGGTCACCCGCAACTATTTTTTATAGAAATCCCATCTATTCTTCGTGACTGGCAACAGTCAAAACGTCAGAATTGGGTATTCTCAGAGCGGGATCACTGCGCGTTAAAGGGTTAACCCTTAAAGGTCCTATTATTATCAAGAAAACTCTCATAAAACTGTATCTTTTATTCAAGAAAATTGTATAAAAATAAGTGCAAGTAAACGTATTCATTTTAAAGTTTTAGATTTTTTTTTTAGCGCGTAAGAAAAAAAAAAAAGTTTAATTTCTTGGAAAAGAGCCAACATTCAGGGTTATTGTGACTGAATGTGTGTTTTTTAGCAAGCACGGAATCATTAAAGATAACTGGAATTATTAAAGTTTCAAAAACTAAAGGATAATTTTTTGAAACATACTTTGTAAAACAAATATATATTTCTGAAGTTTTCTTTGAACATAATTTTTAAAAATCAGCTACGATTGCTAAAGGCATATCACAAATACACGTATTTGCATACTGTAATCATCTACTTACATAATATGCTAACGTATGCGGTACCTATATCGACGATATTTCCAAGCTGCGAACGGCAACAGCTAGATGTAAGCATTAGTGCCATAACAATAACGCATGTGCAAAAATCCAAATTAACAGTTCAATGACGACAAATAGATCAAGCCTATGGCACGCAGTAGCTAGATTGCAAAATAACAATAATGGTTACACAAAAATGCAAGATCTTTCGGACTTTTTCACAGCTTTAAAATATCGAATTAACTTTACCTGGCGCATTCATCGCCCCTCTGAAACATGTCCCAATGCATTGGGATAAAGCGTATTTTAGCCATCGGCTGTTGCAACACCGGCTTTTAGGATGACACCCAAAATGCGTAGCAACCCTAACTTAAATAAATTGAATGACAAATACTGTTAAAACAAAGAAACATGATTTTTATTGAAATGAGTCCAGGTATGGGGGGGCGACCAGTCTACTTAAATTATCTCCGAATCAAGTTAAAAGTAGTCCAGTATCGTGATAATGTTGTGGAAAATGAGATATAAAAAAATTCCTCGCGATTTGTCACGATTATTTTTAACAGCACTGACATCTGCTGAAAAATGGAAGAATGCGAGACGAGCTGGACAGATTGTCCAATGCTGAAAAAAGGGTAGCCGTTGCCATCGCTCGACTTAACTACCAGCAAGATGGCGGATGAACGTTTCGATCGTACGGGAAAGGGTTGCGCCTCAAAGTGTTAAGGTGTTAAAATTATTTGGCGATATAAAGAGTGAAATCAAAGTTCCTAGAGCATATGGAAAGCGAATCACAGGAGAAATAACTTCTAAAATTCTCTTCAGCGTTGCTTGCAGAAGAGTAATTTTTTTGTTCGTACAATTTCTCAACTTGAGTTAACGGTGTATTTCCAAAAGATCATGTGATTTTGGTACATAAGTACAAGTAAACTAATTATGTCGGGAGCTTCAAAATTTTGAAACTGTCTCTTTACACGCTGTACTACATATTGAAATAAACGATAAACCTGTATCAGTTTCAAAACTTTTAGAAAATATTCTTAAAAATCGGAAATTTTCGCACAACGTGTCACTCTTCAAATCTAGCAGCTCAGATCCATGTTTAAGAATTTTTTCTGAAAATTTCATCAAAGGCACAGCTTTTTCGCTTATTACAGTATGTAAAGTAGCTTATGAAGAACCAACTGGAATTTTTTGGAGACCGTGGTGCTATTAGTTTATTTCAATTTGTGTACCAAGGCTGAAAACAGAGTTCTTTTTCTTCGAACTTAAAGCCTTAAAAGTTTAACAGAGGCTTTAAGCCTTTATTTACCAAATTAAGAATTGCGAAGAATATGAACTTGAGTATTTATTTTCTCTTGTTAGGCAATGAATGATAAATATTGTTTAATGTGATAAAAAAGAAAATTACGGAAAAATTAATAAGCATAAACTATACATTGGATGACTGGTTTTTGTAAACAGTTAACGAGTCTTTTTCAAGAGTATAGGACCCACCAATCTGAAGGAGCCAAGTAATACTTTGATGGACACACTTTTAGAAAATCTAATCCTTTAATCATAAAACAGACGTCTGAAAATTCACTAATGCTTTTTTTGGGGAGGAGAAGGCTCCACATGATTAGAAAGTGAGTTCAAAGCTGTCTTATTTAAAATAATCTACTCTAACAGCACATACAATCGTGATATAAGATGATTAAATGGAGTATTTGGTAGTGATTTTACAAAAGAATATGATTACAATGAATACTTTTTTTTTAATTTTAATTTGACGGCATTTCTAAGTACCATCGGTAGACATAGGGTTAATGGAATTTCACCTTTGGAAGGTCTTATCCCTTCAAAGTATCCAATCCACGACGACAGTAATATTCTTCAAGCAACTTTGAATTAGAACAGGTTTTTTAAACTTCGGAGTTGCAATTAGAATCGAAGTTCAAGTTATGGCGAACGAAATGGGATAGTTCTACTAGGAAATTCGAAACGATTTCTAAGTCTCAAACGATTTCTAAGTCTAATTATTCTCCGAAAATTTGGGACAATTACCGTGGCAACTAGCACAGCACAGAGAGGTTTTTATACATTAGAGCACTTACGATTGTTTCACTTGAAAATCATGCAACTTTTGAACAGCTGTATAAAAAGTATCGGGTGACCAAAAAGTCCGTAAAAAATTTAAAAATTCATTAAAAAAGAACAAATAAGGATAGAAAATTGCGGTTTGCACAATCAGGTTTAGAAGGTGATTGGTTTTTTTTTTTTTTTTTTTTTTAATGTGACAAGAAAGTTTGTAGTTCCAAATGTTGCCGATAGGTGGCGCTGACACACAAAGAGAGGTAACTTACCATTGAAAAAATCTGAAATCTCTCTAATCCTTTCCATGCACACTGCAATTTCGCATGGATAAGATTACAGAAATTTCAGATTTTTTTAAAATGAGAAGCTTGTTTCTCACTGTGCATGTCAGCGCCACCTACCGGCAATATTTGGAACTACAAACTATCATTAAAAAAAAATCCGATCACCTGATAAACCTATTTGTGCAAATCGCAATTTTCTACCATTATTTGTTCTTTTTTGATGAATTTTTAAAGTTTATGCGGAATTTTTGGTCACCCGGTTTAATTCAGCTAGAGACTCTGAAAATTTTAGAATGTCTCATTACAAGTTACACTGTGAACTAACATCGCGAATGAACCTATAATAAGAGATATAAAAAATAAGGCTAATCATAGGGAATAATACTTAGCTTGCTTACCGTGTCGGGCTGCTCCTGGATATAATTGATATATTTTGTATAAAGAAATCAAGGAGATTGACTACGGCTAACAGACAATCTTGTGAAGAGGATGAACTTAATTTTAAAAAAATCAAACGAAATTTTTTAGTTGAATATAGCATTTCTAAAATTAAAAATACGAAAAATATTTCTTTTCGTTATTCTTACCGGAGTTCTAGATCCACCCTTATAGATGTTTCTTTTGAGCTGTTCGGTTCTTAAAAAACCAATTAGTTTTTCTCAAAATTAAGAGAAAAAACTAGACTTGCACCCGAATACTTTTTGAGTGTATATAGTATGTAAACTTAAATGAATTAAATTTTGATAATTGGTAAAGTGAAGTGATTACTAAGCAATTCAGATTAAGTTAGGAAATTCTGAATTTTAGGGTTAACCCTTTGAGGCGCAATCCTTCCCCAATGCTGAAAAATGGGCAGCCATTGCCATCGATCGACTTAACTACCACCAAGATGGCGGACGATCGAAACGTTCATCGCGTGCCACAGATCTAGAGACCCCTTTTTAGACGACAGCTGGCTGTGTGGCACAGCCAGCTGAGTCAAAAAAGGGTGGCTGCCCTTTTTTCAACATTGGGCAATCTATCCGGCTGTTCTCGCATTCTAGCTAATATTACATTTTTCAGCAGACGTCAGTGGCGTTAAAAGTAATCGTGACCATTTATTTACGGGAAATGACGTGCTAAAAAGTAAAGGATTCTCGTGGAGCTATGTCACCCGTAACTACTTTTATAGAAATCAAATCTATTCTTCGTGACTGGCAACAGTCAAAATGAAAGAGTTTGGTGTTCCTAGAGTTGGAACACTGCACTTTAAAGGGTTAAAACATGAAATATTTTCCCTCTAAAATTCAGAATTTCAGCCCCATACCCTCCCACATTAATTTACTCCTAGATCCGCCACTGATTTACAATTAGTATAAAGGGAGTAAGTGTTCGTAGTGAAAAGTATTATTCATTTTTCGAGAGTTTAACATCATAGGTTTGTTTCGAAAGTTCTTCTCAAAAGTCCCATCACGCCTGTCGCTTTAGGAAAGAAACAGCCTTAATAATAAAACAGGGCCATTGCTAAGACATATTTAAGAGGGGGGGGGGTGGAGATGTCGATAAATTGACAAGTCAAATACCGGTTTTTACCAACTTATTAATTTTTTTTTTTTTATCAACTGTATTTCCAATTTCTTACTTCGGCCAACTGGGTTTGTGTAATCTTGCGAAGCGTACCAGAAATAGAAAGTAAATTATAGTTTTCGTATATTTTTTTTTTAACCAAGTTTGCCATCTAGGTACCTAATTCTCTCACGTTTAACAGAATTTTTCAGTGTTAGGGCGGGGGAGGCTCCCCTAACCTTTAGCAAGGGCCCCGATAATAACTCACCCAGAGGAGTGGTAACAGATGGCAACAGAAAACAGTAGCTGTACTTGCTTTTAAATACGTTTTACGATACCAGAAAGCAGCACTAATCAATGGTTTATTGAACTAGTACTGTTACTTTTTGTTTTCTTTCTGAGAAAGAAGATGGCAGCACTAATTTCTTTCTAATCAATTATCTATTCCATTCAACACTAGATGGCAGCATTAAACAGCAATTAGTACCTGACGAACTAGTTTACGTGTAAAGTGAAAGGAAACTGAACTGATTACAGAGGCGTAGCTAATATTTTCAGAGTCTGGCTGGGGACAATTGAAGTTCTTGTGTCTGCCAAAACACAATGAGGCAGTAGAGTTATAAGGTTTCGATTTCAAGGAGGAGGGGGCATCCAGTATTTTTAAGCCTTGCTGATATTAACTGTTTTAAAATAGCTGTTTTGTTATACAGCTCACGATTTTGCGACGCTTCCCGATTTAACGACCCTCTGATGAAGTCCTGACCGTTTTCCCAATACCTTTTTCTAAGCTTTCGATTTAACGACCATTAGATTTAAGGTCCAACTTGCCAAGGTCCCGTCGAGGTCGTTAAATGGCGCGTCGAATGCCATTGCTTTACATTTTTGTAGGCCCCTCTGTCCCTCCACCCCCCCCCCCCTTAAATACGCTCTTGCAACGGTTAAGGTTTTATGTACAATATAGCGACCTCCGAGAGATACCTCTCCATCTCCCCTAGCTACGTCACTGACTGATTAGATAATTTTAAATTAAAAGCATATATATAATGAAAACAAAAATCGCGTAGTAGCCCAGGTGCACTGTACATACAAGATGAACCTCAATATGTTACATATTAAAGCAAGAATGTAAAAGATTTTTTTCTTTCGTGAAAGAAGACCAATCTTACCTCCAAGTTTTTTTCTTTTTCATGCTAACGCTCCTTGCACTTGGAGGACGCTATTCAAAATGTTCTAAAAATCACCCTGGTATTTGTGAGTGCTGTATTTTACAAGAATTTCAAGGATATCTTTTTTTCTTTGAGATTATTTAGTATATGTTAAAAAAAAGTTTTGGCCATCATCTACTACGTTTAGATTCTTATTCACTCAGTCATGGCGGGGCCTCCCCAAAGCTCAAAAAGAGCAGCAGTTGTCATCGCTCAATGTAACTACCATCAGTATGGCGGCCGATCTAATCGCCAGTTCCGTACCACGACCGTCATGTTGCCGATAGTTAAATAGAGCAATGCCAACGACTGCACTTTTTCTGCTTCGGGCCCTTTTTGGTCAGTCTATGCAGTTGTTCTACATCGATGTAATAGTATCACTGCCAAGCTTGGTGGCATTCTGTTTAAAGATTTTGTCTCAATAAGCTACATGTGGCTTTGAGTAGCGCAGTTGAAATAAAATATACAGTAATGCTTCGAAAAAAAAATTGCCTAAAAGTTAGTTTTTTTTATAGTAATAAAGTAATTTTTTACTGAGTGTCTAAAAATGATTAAAACACATAAGGAAAAAGTACTTTTCATAAGTAAAAAGTTTAATAACTGAATATAATGCTCCACAGATGCATCATACACAGGTGTTTCTACAAAACATACTACATATAAAAATAGAAGTGTAAAAAAAAAAGAACAAGTAAAAAGGACACACAGATGAACGGCATACGAACAAAATCCTAGATTTAAAAGATCACACACTAATATTACACTTATCAGGATAAAGCTTACACCAAAACAGGAAATGCTAAACATTCATCACAAACATTATTTATGAAAACATGCAAATTTCCTTCCAGAGTTAAATTATGAGTTAACCCTTTGACGCCCATTTTAGTAATTTCACTGCCGGTCATAACAAATATAGTTAAATGGTTCCAACGCTGAAAGAGTGTAGTCACCGCCATCGATTCATTTAACTACCAACAATATGGCGGTCGATCGAATAGCCCATCTGGAGCTGCAGAGCTAAAAGCGTTTTCCGACACAGCTGGCTGTGCGGCCGTGCAGCCATCAGCGAAGAAAATTTCGATGAGACCGCCATTTGTTGGTAGTTAAGTGGATTGGTGGAAAGTCTGCATCTTTTTCAGTGCTGGGAAGTCTGTCCAGTTGGTCTTCTATATTGATGTGAAAACGCTAGCGCTTCAAAAGGGTTAACAATTTCAGTCTCGAGCGAAAAACAATGGGATAAAGGATATAGTACTGTACAAATGTAAGAAAATACTCCAGACATGAGAGGTTTTCATGCTGTTAAAATTGTGCGTGTTTCTCCAACACACCTAAAGTAGTATTTCTTACTAAAATCACAGTCAAGTTCCTTTCTAGATGACGAAACAAAAATTAAATAATTCAAGCAAATCACCACAAGGTCAAGGTAATTTAGTTATGATCAAATATGACAATGTTCATTTCTGTATTTTTCACAGATACACTTATGCATACATTGTTTTTAGAAAAATTACGTAAGACATAAGTTCTCATAAGGTATATTTACTGGTATTCTACATTTTGGTAACTGTCAAATGGAACCGTTATGAATCATAAAATTTGGTGGCAAAAACAATTTTTAAACACTAATTCACAAATGGGGTTTAAATCAAATACGATTATTTGAAAATGCTAAGCATTATATACAATTACTGAAAAGTACATAATACAATTATTGAAAAAGCTGTCATTTTAAATCAAATACAATTTACAAATGTTTAAATTCCAAAATCTTAAAATTGAGAAAGTTAAAAATAAAATGCATCCTTTTTTAAACTTTTGCTACACCACATGATCATGATTATAATCATTAATCACTAAATAATCATTATATGTCGCTGAAAACTGATTTAACAAATAATTAAATTGTTCTGCATAATATAACAAATAATTGTTTAAATAACAAGTAACTGAGTTTTACATACAACATTTACCGGATTTACAAAATGAATTACAAAATTCAAACTCAAAATCAATCGTGAAATTTTGGGAAATATTAAATTGATTTAATGATTCAATTTCCATAAGATTAATATATAATTTGTCATTAACAGTACAATAAAAATAATTAATTTTAGTTTTCGTATTTTCTGATTACTTAAATAGGAAACACTCCCTATACAACATCTGCATACAATGAACTACTCAACCTGCACTACATTAATACATCTTTAATACCACTTCATTAAAATAATTTCTCATCGTACAAAAACGCCGCCCTTGTACAAATGATGTCATTAAAATACACGTTTGAAATGACGCAGGCGATGGCACGAGTGAATTACTTGGCACAAGGCACAGAAAATGTTTGAAAAAACGTCATTTAACGTTTGGCTGACACAGGAACAAAAACGTGTAGCTGATTGTTTTAGCAATTTTCTAACTGCATGATGATTGATTACAAAATTAATTTATCTTTAAAAATAATTAATAATTTTTAAGTAATTTTTTCAAAATAACAATTTTTATAAATAATTAAAAAAACATTCGATATCTCATAAGTTGTAAAATTCATCACTAAAAAAATTCATTAGCACACTAATAATGGGTTAGAAAGTCACCTAAAAAATAAAATGGAAGACAAATTCATTTAACATAAAGAGTATTTGAAAAATAAAAAAGCAGATGATTACATACTTAACAATATTTTTATTGTTTAAATTTTATTAATATAGTAAAACTAGTCTGAAGATAAGGACAATATGCATATTTTTAAAAATGTAATTTACACAATCAAAAAAGTGCTAGGGTCAGTTAAATGAATGAGAAGTATTGGGGAAAAAAAGTAAAAAAACTATTGATTACTTCAAAAGTAATCGCTGCAACCGTTGACAGATTTATCTCGCTGCAAGACTGCACATTGACTATGGTCTTATCTCGCAGAGGGATAAATGTATTAACAGTTACAGGGATTACTTTTGATATTTAATAGTTTATTTACTGTTTTTCCATTACTCTCGTTTTCAGTTGACTGGTCCTTTATTTCCCTTTAACAAAAGGTTCTACGTATTTAGGACAGGAGTTTTAATGTATAGTAAAACTTGTCTGAACCGGAACCTTCTTTAAGCGAATAGTTTCCACAACAGTTTAATTATATTCTTCTATTGAACGACAACCCGAGATTAAAAAGAATACACTGTGGAACTTCGCACAACACCGCTCAAAACAATGTTTATTCTATTGCGTCTCCATTTCTCTCTTTGGCGCTACACGCTTCCCGAAATTTAAAATAATTTTATTTGGTGTAAATCATCTATGGAGAACAGTTTAAGTTACGAATTCGATAAAATAATTAAGAGAACATGTTTATGTTCATATTCTGGTCGGTGTTGCACTGATCATTTTTACCGCCAACTCAGTAATATAACAACTAGTAGACTGAATTTAACAGACAGAGAAAATTGTAGCTGCATGTGTAATTCTGCAAATGATTACTTTAGGAATATATATATATATATATATATATATATATATATATATATATATATATATATAACTTGATATTTATAAAAGTCTTCGACCTAAGTCAGATTTGTGGCAGAGTTGATTAGTTTTCTGTATCAAAGCAACAGTCTTTCAAAGTACAAATTGTTAATTTATGAATTTTACAGACTAATGTTCCTTTTTCTTTTCTTTTCTTTCTTTCTTTTTTTTTTTTTTTGGTAAATCATACAACTATTTTTTTGAGAAAGCTATAGTCACGTGTTCACACAGGATTAAAAAAAAACTTTATAACTTTTATAAATCTACTTAGGGAAATAAATAATACTTGGGGGAAAAAACTCATTAAAATAAAAGGAGAGAGAAGTGAATTATTTTGAATGGCGAATAATTCTTTAAAATTCAGATTTTTTTTTTTTTTTTTTTTGGTAAGGTGTTCTAAAATCAAATTTCCGGATTATCCAATAGTTGTATTGAATTTTTGTTTTGTCCTGATTTGTATTAAAAAAAAAAAAAAAAAAAGTTTCACTGTCAAATCCCCCCTTTGTTTTCCCAGGGCAGTAACAACCCTATTTTACTCCAGATAAACTACCAATCAGAAAAAAAAACTACGTAGAATATCAATGTATTAAAGTAATGAATTATTAAATACTTCATAAAGAATCATTTAATTAAAATTTGATTTTTCAAATTCAACGTATGATAAACATTCAATATATTAAATTAGATGGTGAATGAGTAAATTTTAGTTATTTCAAAATGATAATATCTACAGTATAACATAAAATTAAATAAGACATACATTTAAAATTATGACTGCCTAGCAAAAAACGAGCATAATAAAATATTACGATTGCAATACATAATCA
Source organism: Cheiracanthium punctorium (assembly GCA_038373885.1). Taxonomy (NCBI): domain Eukaryota; kingdom Metazoa; phylum Arthropoda; class Arachnida; order Araneae; family Cheiracanthiidae; genus Cheiracanthium; species Cheiracanthium punctorium. Next base: position 18,895 of record JAWZYV010013636.1, read on the forward strand.
AAAGTGAAAAAGTATTAAAATTTCCATTAAAAGAATCCTTTTTACACCTATCTAAAGAATAAAATATTTATTCGAAAGATAAAAGTAATACTGTGAATTTAAAATTTTGACTAAAAGATGAAACCAATCATAACATTTAATTCTGCACAAAGGTGTTTCTCAGCATGTTTAAGAAAATAAAACAAAACATGGTAATTTAAATTAAATTAATGACAATCAGAAATTAAAATATACAATGCGGATACAATAAGATTTACTACTGCCCGTAAAAATAAATATCTAAATGCTTTTCAAAACATTCATGTTTTTCAAAATGAAAGTTAAATAATTTCTTTAAATTTTCTCGAAAACCAATTACAGTAAAACTATTGCAACATTGTTTGGAAACAAGTAGTTAATTTCGGGAAAAAAAAAACACTCAAAATACTGGTGTTAAACGTTAAAATAAAAGTATCGTGTTTTATGTGTATTTTTTCACAAAGTTTTTACCTAGTTTAAGTAGTTGATTTAGTTAAAGTGAAATAAGTAAATGACTCACAAGTTAATAATTTCATTTAAAAATTAAATGTCTAGATGGAAATTAGAAGTTTAAAAAATACATATTTAAACGAATGGAACACAACCTGATAACATGTATGAAAATATTATTTTAAAATCTAGTAAACACCTTATTTAAAGCGAAATCTTGTGCAAGGAAAAAAAAAAAAGAAAACCTTAAAAACCCAACTAAAACACCAAGTTTAAAATAAACTTGTAAGTCCGTCTCTTAAAACAAGAATGAAACAAATGACTAAAAGTATCACTATGACATAAACAGGGCTCGATTAATGTATATAACATCATGCGAATAACGCTAGTCGAGCAAAGTTCATGTTAAAACAATTCAACAAATTATCTTTAAAAAAGTTAACGTCTCCAGGAAAATATCGAAGACAAGGTTTCTTGTTTTAAGAGACTTTGATCTTAAACAACAGTATAGGTAACAGTCAAAAAATAATAACCGTGAAAGAAACTACAGGTTTATGTCACGATTGTCATCACAGCCGTTGTATTTCCTATGATAGAGGGGATAAGATAACAAGGGATGTCGAGAGTGGGTGAAACTACCATACTGATAAGGAGGATAACAGCCCACGTAAGGGAAATTCCATGGCAATGGAGGCGGAGGCTGCCTCAAATCTGGCATACTGAACACTTTGTTGGAATGAAATGGTGCAGCTGGATAGCCTGCCATCTGCGATCGCTGGAAGTATGAATGCTTCATCTCCTTCCGCTTGCTGAAGAATATTTTACGGGCTATGAGTTCGATGCAAGTTCTAGCATCTTCTCGGCTGTCGTGTCCTTTGGAGCCGCAGTGAATCTCCTTATTCAAGAAAGAATGAGCCAACGTCTTCAAGGAGTGTCTCCAGGGGTAGCCTTTCGCATGCGGGAAGAGAATGGAAGTATCTATGACCTTGGAATGAAACAGGTTCAGACACAGGAGATCGTTTTCCAATCCATGTCCAACAAGGATGGTCTCCGTGTCGAAAAGCTGCAGCAAGTCCGCTTGGACTTGCTTCAGATCCACGGTCACATTTTTGAGATGGCTCTCACTGATGCCACTGAATTCCGTGTTGTAATCGATGACGGGATGCCTAGGCTTGACAAACGTGTCGTAGACGACATCACAGAACACAGTCAAAACTGTCACTTTGACCACTTCCATTCCTTTAGTGGTGTACACCATCTCGCAATCCAGGGCAAAGACGTTGGGCAATCGCGGCAAGTAGGAATTCTTCTTCAATGTCTTGACGAAGTCGTCCGCGTGACAAACTCTGGTGGTGCTGACGTGATGCTTTCGATGGGCACATCCTGAAGATGGATTTATCTTGTTGCAACAAGTGAACACATCGGTCAACCGGTCTTTGGAATAAACAACCTTCCCCGGATGGAATTTGCAGCCAAGTTCGTCCAAGAACCAGTCATCACTTTCGAGAGATATCTCCTTGCCACACCTGCATATCTCTACGTTCGCTTGCTGACGCTTGGAAAACTGATTGGAGCAATATTTCACCTTGCCATCCGTGTCAATATAAGGGAATCCCCACATTTTCGAATACTTGGGACGCAATATGTAACGGTGGAACATGCAGTAGACTTCTGCCATGAACGCATCGTTGAAGGGATACTTTTTCAGATTGGGAATGAAGTATGACAGGGGCTTGTCTTTGGGTTGGATATTTGCCATCACAGATATTCTTGGAAGCTGCTGGAATCTTCAAGGAATACTTTAGGCTGAATCTGGAAAAAAAGGAAATAAGCTTTGTATTAGAACATACGAAACGCCACAAAAAACCTTTTTATGAATACTTTAAATTGTTTTGGGATAGAAAATATATCAAATAACAAGGAAACATGAAGACATGTTTCATTGTTTGCTACCTTTAAAGGTTACTAATTTCAAACGACGATAGGCGCTACAGGACTTCAAAAAGCTTTGAAAACAAATAATTTTGAAGTCTAATTAAAGTCGAGGCTAGCAATTGCTCCCCCCATCTACGCCACTGCGCGTGTGCACGGAGAAAAGCAACCAAAACTAGAGACCATTAGATTGACAGTCGCTTGGTAGGCCAGAACCCAGAAAATTATCAGTTGTACTTTTTCAACAACTTCAGCGCTACAGATACCTACAGTGAAAGTGATTTATTATCAATTATGTACGATGTTATTAGAATTTGACAAAATTTTTACAAAGATTATTTTAAATTTTGCCTATAGAATATCATAAAAAGAAAAATGCCTGTATTTTGTGTGCAGTTGACGAAAAGACTATTTAATAAACAGCACGTAATCTGAAAACATTTGGTAAGATACCAGTTTCATTATAATGTACGTATTTTTTTATGTTTTAGCTTTGTAGAATATTGTGCAATAGATTTCACCACGTAATAGTCGCACCTAGACTTTCACAATGAAAAATTAGGGGGGGGGGAAATGCGGCTATTACGCGAGTAAACACGGAAATAGAAAAAGTTGTATTTAATATTCCCCAAGCACTCCCACTCCTTCATTGAAAAAAAAAAGTGAATAAATAAAGAAGTACTCATCCACAGAAACTCGAGGTCACTTTTTGCAGAAACGTTACGCTAAGGGAAACCTCAAAAATTAGGGAGGGGGTGGAGGGAAAAAGGGGTACAATACATTAAACCCTTTGAGGCGCAAACCTTTCCCAATGCTGAAAAAAAAAGGGCAGCCATTGCCATCGCTCGACATAACTACCATCAAGATGGCGGACGATCGAAACGTTCATCGCGTGCCACAGATCTAGAGACCCTTTTTTGACGATAAAAGGGTCTCTAGATCTGTGGCACGCGATGAACGTTTCGATCGTCCACCATCTTGCTGGTAGTTAAGTCGAGCGATGGCAACGGCTGCCCTTTTTTCAGCATTGGGCAATCTATCCAGCTATTCTCGCATTCTTCCATTTTTCAGCAGATGTCAGTGCTGTTTAAAAATAATCGTGACCATTTTTTTAAGGGAAATGAGGTGCTCAAAAGTAAAGGATTCTCGTGGAGCTATATCACCCGCAACCGTTTTTATAGAAATCAAATCTATTCTTCGTGACTGGCAACAGTCAAAACATCAGAGTTTGGTGTTCCCAGAGAGGGAACACTGCGCGTTAAAGGGTTAAAGGGGAGAGACATTACTTTTCTCTCTAGAAAAAGGAACCAGGAAAAAAGCTGCGGCTCTGTCTCTAATGTAGGGCAAGTCCGATAGTCCCAAGCAGACTCAGTTGGGAAGAAAATGAAAGAAAAAAGAAAGCAGAGTTAAGAGACACCCAGACGCAGGTAAGCGGCTAGATTCTAGGTTACGGCCAATGACAGAAGCAAAAACTAGTTATGATGCGAGAAAGATTGTTTTTTTTTTTTTTTTTTGGAGGCACTTATGTAGAAGAGAAATAATCAGAGCAGTGAATATTCAGAGAGATAAGTCTTGTACGGGATGAGTTCGGGGGCACGACTTAGAAAGGGAGAGTTGAGGTTAGATGAGCAAGATAGGGAAAAAAAAATGGCTAATAATGGTAGTGTTCGAAACGCAAATTAGGTGAATCGTTAGGTTGCACATTGACTACTGGACCTTGTTATTCGTTTTTCTCAAGTCCGAATGCTGACGGCGTGTGTGTAATATGGGTGGTCTAGATCAGGTGTTTCAACAACTCAAATTTTTAAATTTGTTTTTACTACAACGTGCAGAAACAGATTATAAATATATCGAAAGTTTTCATTTTCCTGTTTTGTAATTCTGTAAAACTTACTGACCAAAATGTTTTCGTTGTAGAGTTCAACAAAACTAATATTTTCAAAATTAATACAAGAATAAAAATACATCTGCAGTATACCAATGTGTTACTTCAATGTTAGTGAACAACTTAAGATGAGAAATTCTTTAAAAAAATCATTAATATTGTTAGAAGGTTGATCTATGAAAAAACACTACAAGAGCGGCAATAACAAACAGTGCGACTGCTGCAAGGCAAAATATAGTAATCGTGTTACAATATTAATTAAGTTACACAAACTTTACAGAATTAAAATATATCTACTTGTATAACTCAGCGATATTTCCATGCTGCGAACGGCAACAACTAGATGTAAATATTAGTGCAATAACAATAACGCATGTGCAAAAATCCAAATCAACACTTCAATCACGTTAAATGGAACAAACATAGTCGTTAATTTTACTTATATATGTCACGCAGTAGTCAGATTACAAAATACCTAACAATAATGTAATGGATACACAAAAATGCAAGATTTTTCGGACCTTTCCCCAGCTTTAAAATATCGAATTTACACTACTCGGCGCATTCATCGCCCCTCTAAAAAAAATGTCACCATGCATTGGGCTTAAGCACATTTTAGCCATTGGCTGTTTCAACATCGGTTTTTAGGATGGCACCCAAAATGTGTAGCCATCCTAACCTAAATAAATTGAATGTATAGCTGTAAACATCATTTTATTAGTTACAACCATTACAAAATCATCTTACAATATTTTCTTGCAAACATCTTTCACTAAAACTTTAGAACAACAACAATAGGCGAACTACTGGATAAAATGAAAATCGCGAGCCCGCGCCATGGAGTTAGTTGGGTGGATTGTAACTAAAAAGGATGACGATGCTTTGACGTCATTTTACGATTGTTACAAATGACAAATATACTGTTGAAACAAAGAAACATGATTTTCGTTGAAATGAGTCCAGAAATTGAGTCAACACTGCACCGAGTATAAAGAACCAGAGCCCGATCAAGACAACTGTGGGCCCTGGACAAAAGAAAAATATTGGGCCCCACGCGATAACTTTCCCCCCTTCTAAAAAACCAATTGCGATTGGTTTATTCTGAAAAGTTTTAAATATCTTCTCCAAATACGAAATTTCATTTTAAGTAAACTGAAATAAACGAATATATATGATATCAATGAAATAGATAACATGATATAACAAATAACTCAGGGACGTAACCAGAATGAAATGTTAGGTAGGGCTTTGAATCTAGTTTGGGGGGCGGAACAAATCTAAGTATTAATAGGCGGAGGGGGGGGGGAGTTCAATTTGTAATTTTTTTTCTAGGCTTCACAAAACGCCGTGTTTTTAAAATATTTAACATTAATTTTCATAATAGTTTGTTTGAGATTCCATTAAAAGTATTCAAATGATATTTTGAGAGAATGCAGTGTTGGATATAGGTCAGAGTAATTTTTGTACAACAATAATTTAAAAGAGGTAGTTACTAGTTAATTGTACCTTTTGCAATACATTAAATGCTACCCAATAATAATCTCGGTAAAATAAAAAAATGACAATTAAAATAATACTATAAAGAAATAAAATAAACTTAAAATAATACTATAAACTTAAATAGGAATAAAAATTTACTGAAAAATGCATTTATTTTTCATTTTAAATCTGTATGATAGAATTGTAAGGAGCTTTAAAGGAGACCGGCAGTTTCGTGTTCTCGGAAAAATCCGAAGCTACATGCGGCCAAGAGTAGCAAATTAACTAACCGTATATATAAAAATCTGGCAATTGTGATGAGAAATTCTCCCAAAACAATGGGTAATTTTTATCATGTAAAATTTAGCTATTGTTAAAAATCAATCGTTTCTAGAGTTTCGTATTTATCTTTAAATTTACAAAAAAAAAAAAAAAAAAAAAAAATGAAATCTTAGGGGGGGGGGCTGAAAGCCCTAGACACTTTACGTCATTCTTGAGACTGAATTTATGTCACAAAAATCTCGTAACAGCAATATTACCTAAAATAAAGACTGGTAAAAAATGTTGCGCATACAATGTTGCCATTGACTGTTACTGAGGAAGACCGAAAGAATTTTTGGTCGAAACGATAGTATCGTGTTATAAGTAACATTTTATGCGTGTTTTTTTCACTTAAGTTTTTATTTATTTTATTTTTTAAGTGGTTAACTTTGAACATTAAATTTACAGAGGTCAGGTTTTATTGTAAAAATTAATGTACAAGCTCTTTAAAAAAACTACCGTGTTTACTCGCGTATAGTCTCACATTTTTGCCAATTTTTCATGGTGAAGGTCTTCGTGCGACTATTACGCGGGGGGAAATTTGCTATTTATTATTGTTAGTCAAAGCTTTTTTTTTTTTCTGCTTCAAAACGGGAGGTGCGACTATTATGCGAGTAAATACAGTATGAAGCGAATAGAATAGGTGGACCTGAGAGTAAACTCATTTATCAAAATAAAATTTAAACAAATTTTCAACAAGTTTCAAATTACAACTGTGCCTAAGCAGAGGATTCATACTTGAAGTTTAAAGGAAGTATTTTATAGATTTTTTTTCTTTCATGAAAAATAGGCATTCTTCCCCTGTTTCAAGCCAATTGTCCCTGGTATTGTACTATATTATGTATTAAGGCAAAGCTAATCGAGGACAACTACCCTAAGGAGGGGTGCCTTAGGCGGAGGACTTTTTAAGGGCTTTAACACACATTCACATTACATCAGAAGAAAACTGCAAAAAACTCCAAATTCAATAGCTTCAGTAGATTTGGCTAGACGAAATAGGAACATACGGGAAAACGACATTCCTTTATAATAATAATTCAAATTAATAAATACCGTATTTACCCACGTATACGTCGATCCCGCGTATAAGGCGACCACCCCACTTTCTTGATAAAAAAAAATCGATTTTTTTTTTAATCCCGCGTATAATTCGATCCACCACTTTCCCGATCAAGAAACTTTAATTTTTTAAAAAAATTTATTCAAAAGCATCTGTAAAATAAAGAAAGTACTAAATATACAATAATAAAGATAATAACAATACAAAAGTAGTATACAAAATTAAATTGATAATAATGAATAATAATAATATGAGACTACTGATTGTATATTAGTATTTTGCCCTATCATACTAAGTTAAACTGATTCAAGATCCGATTCAATATCGGATTCATCAAACAATTAAAAAAAAATTCCTTCGTCGTCATCGGCTCATCATGTGCACGTATTGGGTTAGAATCCCTTAGAAAGACCTCCACGGAGGGCAGGGGGCACCCTACCCTTCCTTCGGCCTAGAGTCCACGCGTAGCTAATTGGCCGTAATCCAACAAGAACTACAACATGATGCACGTTTTCAATCTTTGTTATGAAAATCAACCTGAAAAGACGTCATTGTATTATGGAATGCAGGAAGAGAACATTTGTCTTATAAAAGGGCATTTTTGACTTCTGATTAAAAAATATAATTAAAAATTATGGACCCTCGTATAAGTCGACCCCCCCCCCCAACTATAAAGCCTCTTTTTTGTCCAAAATTTCTCAACTTATACGCGGGTAAATACTAGAGATGAGTTCGGGCTCATTTTTTGAAGCCCGAGCCCGAGGACTTTTAATCCGAGCCCGCCCGAGCCCGAGCAATATTATTTAAGTCGGAGCCCGAGCCCGCCCGAGTCCGAAATTTCAGTTAAAGGTGAAAAAAATCCAATTACTTCATTGATAGAATACAATGAATTTTGCCGTTTGTGCAAATTAAAGACAAATAGAGTTGGAAATTCTCAATGCACTTTCTAATTCTTTATTTATCATTATGTTTATCAAATAATGTCGCATCTCATGACTCACTAATGAATATAAGTCGCTGTTCTGAAATATCCAAAGAGCTTAACGCTCCTTCTAGGCGCCAGTGTCGCTACTTTTTTTTATAAGTACAGCCAACTCCGGTTATAGTGAACCCAGATATAGTGAACGCAAACCATTAGTCCCGATTCACACACAGTATCTCTATCCATCATGAAGACACTTGGGTTTTAGTGAACTTCGGATAGAGTGGACGAAATTGGATGGTCCCCAGAGGTTCACTATAACCGGAGTTGACTGTACTTTTATTTTCCTCATAAATCAATTTTTAAAATCTGTTTCAAGGAGTATGTTCAATAAAGGAGAAATTTTTCACGAGCCCGAGCCCGCCCGAGCCCGAACGCAATTGTGAATTACAGAGCCCGAGCCCGGTTCGGGCCCGGGCTCGGGCTGAGCCCGTCTCATCTCTAGTAAATACGGTAATTCAAATAGAAAAGAAAATCAGAAAAATATTCTTTGCCTTATGAGGTTGTTTTATTTAGAGAAAAGCGTGTTTGTTTGGGTTTGAAAGATTATTATCTTTTGCTGGACACTTCCACCCCAACCGGAAAAGGGAAACTTCCTGTTTATCCGTCCTAATAGAAAATCTCAGACTTATGGCTAGCAGATTTACAGATAAAACAGTTTGAATTATCGAATCTTTATTGCAGGCTTTTTTTGTTTTTTAATCTTAAAATTCGATAAATTATGTATCGCATCCCCAAAAATTTTGAGGAAATATCATCCTCTATCCGAACAAACAAAAACCACATTTTATAGGGTTGCAAATTAGCAGGAGGAGATTAGTGAAATATCGAAAGTCTTTCGATTATCGACGATTTATCGCAAGTTTTGTGCCAAAAATAAGTCCCACCCAGTTTAGCGGCATCTTCTATCCTTGGCGAGAAATTCCCAAAATGTACTGTTTAACGGGTTACTGTTAATAGGAGTATTAATTAATCTGCATAAAGGTGCCAGTATTGGTGTAGATAAAGGTGAACTGTACTTAGAATATGACAAAAGATTGAAAAACTGTTTTAGTATGGAACTGAAATCTATATTAAAAATCACAAAGAAGTGTTTTATAGAACAAAGATTATAAATACGATGCGCTCATAGATTATGATGCACTTCCCAACATCATGAATGATAAAAGAAATTCGCCCGACGCATGGATTATGATACGCTTTTAACACATAGCACTTTAGTGGGCTTTTTAAATCTAAAAGTGTTTCAGATTTTTTTCCTTTTTTACTTTCCGAACATGTACCATGTAAGGAAAGTATTGTAATCATGAAAAAATTCGACTTCGAGATTTTGGTGTTTTTACTCGTTTTGAGGGCTTCTGAATCCATTTATGCTATTTTTACGAGATGTATGTATGTATGTGTGTGTGTGTGTGTGTATGTGAGTGAACACGATAGCTCCTGAACGGAGCATTCGATTGAGCTCAAATTGGATATATATGTCATAAACCACCGTCGCAAGACCGGTATTGATTTTGGTGTGTATAGGACTTATAGTTTTTCTACAGGGCTACGACAAAGATTTCTTTTACATTATGGCCTATGGGGGGAATTTCTTGAAAGTGCGCTAGCGTTTAAACGGTACATTCGATTGAGCTCAAATTGGGTATGCATGTTATAAACCACCATTGTAAGACCGGTATTGATTTTGATGTTTATAGGACTTATAGTTTTTCTACAGGGCTACGACAAAGATTTTTTTTACATTATGGCCTATGGGGGGAATTTCTTGAAAGTGCGCTAGCGTTTAAACGATACATTCGATTGAGTTTCAATTTGGTATATATGTTTGAATTATTCATCGATTAAAATTTATTTAAGTGCTTGGTAATGATCTTAATCGTAAGTGTTCGGAAAGTCGAGTGGAGTCACTCCAGATTTTTTTTTTAAATATATAAGAGGGAAATTATTGCTATTGTTCATTGTACATGACAAACTATACGGAAAAGCATTAACATCGAATTAAAAACCGTTTTCAAAAATCGCCTTGAGGAGTTCAAGTTTGCCTTGAAAGGATTGTCACAAACGCCAAACATTGGCGTTTCTAACACAGCTAGCTGTGTGGCCGCGCAGACAGCTGTGTAGAGAACTTCTTTGGCTCTGTGGCGCCAGATGGGGCTATCCGATTGACCACCATGTTGTTGGTAGTTAAATGGATCCATGGCAACGGCTGCACTTACCAGCGTTGGATAGTGTGTCGGTTGGTCTTGTACAATGTGAAAATGTCTGGGCCTCAAAGGGTTAAAGAGGTTCAACTGTATTAATAACTATTCTACTGATAAAATAAACTGCTGAAAAAGGTGGTGCTAACCCTTTAACGCGCAGTGTTCCCTCTCTGGGAACACCCAGCTCTGACGTTTTGAAAGTTGTCAGTCACGAAGAATAGATTTGATTTCTATAAAAATAGTTGCGGGTGACATAGCTCCACGAGAATCCTTTACTCTTTAGCACGTCATTTCCCGGCAAAAAATTCACATGATTATTTTTAACAGCACTGACATCTGCTGAAAAATGGAAGAATGCGAGAACAGTTGGATAATTGCCCAATGCTGGAAAAAGGGCAGCCATTGCTATCGCTCGACATAACTACCAGCAAGATGGCGGACGATCGAAACGTTCCTCGCGTGCCACAGATCTAGAGACCCTTTTTTCGACAGCTGGCTGTGCCGGTACAGCCAGCAGTCGAAAAAAGGTGTCTCTAGATCTGTGGCACGCGAGGAACGTTTCGATCGTCCGCCATCTTGCTGGTAGTTAAGTCCAGCGATGGAAACGGCTGCCCTTTTTTCACCATTGGGAAAGGGTTGCGCCTCAAAGGGTTAAAAGACGACAAAAAAATTTTCTCGTTCAGATTACGTCATCTGTTTAATTTCCGTTTTTTTAATTAATTTCCTTGTTTCCCGGATAATTCTGGGTTGGCAGCTGCATCAACAAGCTCTGCTATACCAAAAATGCAAATTCAAATCTCCCCGTTGTAAACTGCAATAAAATGTCCGGGCAACTGCAATAAAATGTAGTCTAAACTACTCGAAGAGAGTTGATTAAGTGCTTAATTTCCGCTTCAATTACTCCGACAAAATCACCTTTTTCCAAATAGAATTAGACGCATCAGAAACATCATCTCAACCCTTTGATTGCGTATTTATGGCGACAGGAAGTAGAAACTTACACAACAGGTTTAGAGGGAGAAAAATAAATAAATAAAATAAATAAACCAACGCCGAGAGAGACACATTAGTTAGAAGCTCTGAATTGAAGTTACTGAAGCAGAAAACGAAGCATTGGTTGACATAACGACAATCGTTAAGAAAATTCACTTCTGGAAATAAGGCCATCGCCAAATGAAACCCTTACCCACAATTCAGTGGGGGAGGAAAGGGAAAAAAACTTCAATGACATGCTCTAAAATACAGAGCGAATCGGGGCTTAAAAAGTCAGAGTAAATCAAACCAAACAATCATCGGAGTATTAAAAAGAGAAACACAACTTGGTTAGATTTGTAAGGACACACTCCGTAACAGTAGCAAAGAGGCCGCCAGTAAATGATATCCACCCCCCCCCCCCCGAATATTTTTGACCTCCTTCCCTCCTTTGTCATAACGGACCAGTAGAATACAAAATTTGTTGACCCGTCGGACCAGTAACGTTGTAACGTTTTACTAACATTTTTTTCTTGGAAACTTTTCTCATTTAGTTCCTCAATACATGTCATATAATTTGATATATTTAATATTTTTATAATAGGTATTTACATTCCAATAGATATTGCTCATATAATTTATTTTCTTTTGTAATTTTTTTAAAGTCATGTGTACTGATAAATGTTATGGACCTGAAAAGTCAGTGATCCAAAAGGACCGGCGACTCCATAACTAAATGTTTTAATTCCTCCCCATAAGGAATTCAGAAACAAAGCACCGTGTTATATATATTTTAAAAAAACATAATTAATGACGTTAGTGAGCATAATTTTATTTGAATTGAAGCATTTCTGCTGCTACATATATTCTGAGAACCCAACCTCTTTTTCGGAAAGAAAAACAGTTTGTTTTAAGCCCATTAAAAATATTCCGGCATTCAAAATAATATCAAAATTTAATTTTTTTTAACGGCTTTACTTTAGCCAAAGTGATATGTCGCACTTCTTGTCACCCCGCCACCTCACCCCCACCCCCACGATCATCGCGCCTTTTCTCAGAGAGCGGTTCAGAAGGCCATTTGGCCGATCGCACGTTCGAGCGACGAAATCCTATGATGTAGTAACGTACGACACAGTGCGTTAGCTATAATGAGCGTATTTAATAATAGTGGAGGGGTGGGGGAGAGTAAAACTCACGTTTTAAATTCCCAAGAATCTAGAAGTGTACTTAATATTTTTTTTTAAATTTGTTAATGCGTTTATGTTTAATTTTTCCTCTGGGGGTTCACGTGCTTATGTGCTCAAATGGAGGAGCCGCCACTGGTGTGTGTTATCCCACTTCTTGTCACCTTCACGATTTAACTCGTTAGAAAAAAATCCCTGATTAATTAGCGAGTGAATAATCTTTTTATGAAGGTTCCAGAATATTTTCCATTCGAAAATTTTAAAATCTATTGTAACAGTACCTTGAATAATTAGAGGAGAAAACAAGGCGCGAACTAATGTTTTCCCTTTAGATTACCTGCAAACTTTCAGGAAACAAAATAGGAACACAACTAATAATATTGAATATAAAACCTGCAAATAAGAATAAAATAAATACATATTCAGTAAATTCTTGTTTTTAAAAGTACAGGAGGAAATACACAAATAAATATCCAATAAGGAAAAATACATTTAGTTGAATTAACAAAATATTAGAATGGGAAAAAAACGCATTTAGTTGAATTAACAAAAATGACTCATTTCAAAATATATATTTAGAACTATATATTTATCTTTACTTAACCCTTTAAAGCGGAGTGTCCTCGCCGTGAGGACACCAAGCTCTTGAAGTTTTGACTGTTGCCAGTCACGAAGAATAGATTTGATTTCTATAAAAATAGTGGCGGGCGACATAGCTCCACGAGAATTCTTTACTTTTTAGCACGTCATTTCCCGTAAAAAAAATTGTCGCGGTTATTTTTAACAGCACTGACATCTGCTGTAAAATGGAAGAATGCGAGAACTACTGGATAGATTGCCCGATGCTGAAAAAAGGGCAGTCGTTGCCATCGCTCGACTGAACTACCAGCAAGATGGGGGACGATCGAAACGTTCATCGCGTGCCACAGATCAAGAGACCCTTTTTTGACGCAGCTGGCTGCGTCAAAAAAGGGTCTCTAGATCTGTGGCACGCGATGAACGTTTAGATCGTCTTGCTGGTAATTAAGTCGAGCGATGGCAACGGCTGCCCTTTTTTCAGCATTGGGATAGGGTTGCGCTTCAAAGGGTTAACACAAAACTAGAAAACAAATTTTATGCAAATACTGAATGTTCATTCCGTAAATCAAAAATAATGGATAGCATTTATGATTATAGAAACATTTATAACTATAGCCGCCCCATACCTTATTGTTCTGTAAACTCAGTGCAGTGCTGTCTAAATTTCTGGACTCATTTTAATGAAAATCATGTTTCTTTGTTTGAACAGTATTTGTCATTCAATTTATTTAGGTCAGGGTTACTACACATTTCGGGTGTCATCCTAAAACCCGATGTTGGAACAGCGAATGGCTAAAATGCGCTTTAACCCAATGCATGGTGACATGGGCGATGAATGCGCACTTTTTTGACGATTGCTGGCTGTGCCGGCACAGCCAGCCGCGTATTTATTTATTTATTTTTTATTTCTGTACGAGTCCTAATATGCGACTATCCCACGTGATTTTTCTTCTTTCGAGTTGCATTTAAAAGTAATTTATCATCATACCTCTAACACTTTTCAGGACACAATTGCCAAATTTTGTTCATCACCTCATTAGTGTGTATGGGAGCATTTTACTATTTGGGGATTTTTTTTTTTTTTTTTTGTACAAAAGGCCGTACACAAATTTAAAAAGCGCAACTTTTTTTAAATTAACAAAGAGGGATTTTTTTCTTAACTTAGTTTCATATCCCTCCTTAGTTTGAAAATTTTTGTTAATTTACAATGGCCACTTATCTCTAATAGATAAAGAATTATGTGTGTTACCACCTTTTAGGGACACCTTGTATAATGCAGAAAATAAAATGCGAAATTCTGCAAATCGGCGGAACCTTCATACACTACCTTTCAAAATTCAAAGTAAAAAAAAAATAAATGAAATGAATAAATAAAGTATAAACACAACATTTTTTTGATGTAAACAATAACCATTTTCCTCTATTCTAGCCTACAAGATCCCAAGATAACGAAGATAATCTATTTAACGCGCGGATATTTTTTCCTGTTGATAAATCCAGAGATATTTTTATCAACATAAAGGAAACTACCCGCACAACTCAACTCTGCTTCGATTCCAGGAACCAGATCATCTTCTAACTGCTATCTACGGGACGAACGGCGAAAATGGCTAAGGACCGTGAAGTACAAGGAAATAAATGGTGTTTATTATGTATCAACAATATCTCCCTCGAGCTAATATATTTACACTTTGAAGACAAAGGCCGTTGAAAAGACATTTGACGAAAGCATGTCTACACTCAATATATTTGATCTTCGTCCACCTAAAATAAATAACTTCGTATTCAATTTTTATTATAGACCCAAATCGAATTTCATGCTCTTCTGGAAACGCGCGGATACTTTTCGCATTCGAAGGATTTCGTTTTGTATTAGCCCCTCTTATATCAATGCTTCAAGCAGACGATTATTTTAATGAAAAAAAAAATAACTATGTTATCTGAAAAAAACTTTTAAACGAACTGACTTCCTTTCTCAGTTTGGTGACCGTGACTTTAAATAGGACGTCATTCTCACTTGAAATAGCTAATTTTGTCACGCAAATGATTTACTTTTTTTACTCTCGGAAATAAAATGGAGCTGTAAATAGCGAAAAATTGTTTTCTATATTTTTATACATAACTATGAAAAATTTTAAGCGGATCGTACAAACGGTGTAAAATGTTATTGCTTTCTTCGCAGTTCACATTTTAATTTTTTTGGAGTAATGGAGGTAAAAGTTTTATATCTTGGATGAGCAGCCCGGAATGGTTAAAAAGGGATTCAGGTATCAGCGTAAACCATAGAGTACGATAACTAATATGTTTTTCTTAAAATAAATTATTTTTCAGTTATTGAATTCGAGTCTCTAACGTGTCTGTACCTAGTGATCTAGGAGTGTAACGCTGGTCCCTGCAGGGCATTTAAAGATTGGACCCAGATGAAAACGCAAAACTGTCTCAAAACATTTTCTTAACCCTTTAAAGCGCAGTGATCCCACTCTGGGAACACCCAACTCTGACGTTTTGACTGTTGCCAGTCACGAAGAATAGATTTGATTTCTATAAAATTAGTTGCGGGTGACATAGCTTCACGAGAATCCTTTACTTTTTAGCACGTCATTTCCCGTAAAAAAAATTGTCACGATTATTTTTAACAGGACTGACATCTGCTGAAAAATGGAAGAACGCGAGAACAGTTGGATCGATTGCCCAATGCTGAAAAAAGGGCAGCCGTTGCCATCGCTCGACTTAACTACCCAGCAAGATGGCGGACGATCGAAACGTTCATCGCGTGCCACAGATCTAGAGACCTTTTTCGACGACAGCTGGCTGTGCTCGCGCACATCTGTGGCACGCGATGAACGTTTCGATCGTCCGCCATCTTGCTGGTAGTTAAGTCGAGCGATGGCAACGGCTGCCCTTTTTTCAGCATTGAGTAAGGGTTGCGTCTCAAAGGGTTAAACAGTATTTTATGTAAAAAAAAAAAAAAAGAAATGGCTAAGCGCCTCGCCGTCGGGAGTAAAACACATGATTTCAAAGTAGCGTATGTTTACAATACATCTTGAGAATAGAATTACAATATACAGGGTGTCCCCAAAAGGTGGTGACGGGCTTTAATTCTTTATCTTTTAGAGGTAAGTGGGCAGCGTAAATTGAAAAATGCTCAAAATAAGGTCAGAAATGAGACTGCGTTAAGAAAAAGTCCCTCTCGTTTATTTTCTATTAAATTAATGCTTAATATAATAAAAACATAATTTAAACATTTAATAATAAAAAATGTGAAAAAAAAAACTAAGTTGTCTGCCAACTGAAAAACCTCTAACGGCGTTCCCGTGTTCTAAAATATTGTCTGTGCGGTGATCCATACTAGAAAACAACGCTGAGTATAAAACGTAGCTGCCAACTTATAAGCTTTTTTTCGGTAGCACATTCCGCAACTTTTGAAAAGTTTTGTTATACATTGAAAATTTGGATTTATTTTAACATCAAATTACCTTAAAAAATATATGGTGAATAATTTTCCGGAAAAAAAAAAGTTGACAGCTATGGTAAAAAGGTAAATCTATCAGGTGTACTGGAAAGTAATGTCCTGTATTTATTTTCATTTAGTACTAAAAATTAGAAGCAATCAAAAGTTCGGGCAAAAATTGGTTAAGCAAATTTAATTCACACGCTTTGAATTCATGCTCGTTTGCTCAAACAATAATGTCATGCATTTTTAAAAGCTTAAAATTATTTCCATAATGGTCTTATATTTATTTTAAATATTATTATAAACAAAAACTACAAAATTTTCTTTTTATTACGGAAAAATGAGATTGCAGCCAATTGGCGACAGTATTCGCTGTAGGGTTAAAAAGACTTCAAACTGATTTTTACGTTTTCGCGTGTGTTTACAGAAAAAAAAAAAAAATCCACATCTTTTTCTGTGCGAGTGGAAAAAAAAAGGAGGGTATGTGAAAAAATAGTTTTGACATCTCCCCTCACCCGAAAAATTTTATTGAGCGCTTACGTCACAAATCGCACGTACATGCTGAGTTTTAACGAATACAACACTACAGTACAGAACTTGAAATAAGATTCTAAGCAAGTCCTCCCTTGGCTTTTATGTTTTTCGACACATTTTGGCATTGCGTCAACTGTATTTTACAGTTTTCTGTTATTTGTCGGTCTTGAAACCATATCTGGATTAAAGTCCCATTTAGTTTTGTTTTATAATTTTATTCACGTTAATTCGACCAGTAAATTGATTAAAATCTGGCCTAAAACTACGAAAATTTAAATTCAGATGCTCAAAACCACCAACAAACACTCTGAATGAATGTACATATTTAACTTGATTATTCCTAAAGAATGCATTAAACAAATTTTAATTAATTCAATCCAATTTAGAATTCCAATTAACAATCTCATAAAGCAAAAATTACCAATTCAGTCAAACTTTTTAATTCATTCAAACGAAACTATTTGGTAAATAAAACGAAGCTCGTATCAAATCTATCGATACTCAACTCAGAAAAGTATCCAGATCCCAAGGTAATATCGGATGAATTTGATCAGGTTTCTGAACTTCTTTCATGATAATCCTCTGGTGTTAATTAAATTAGAGCTTAATGGTAGCCCTTCTCCACTCAATGATGGTTCTAGATACTTGGTCGCCTGTGCTGTGTACAACTGTTATTTGGCTGCCTGTGTACAGTTATTTTGACCGCCTGTGTATAGTTATTTTGGCCGCCTGTGTATAGTTATTTTGGCCGCCTGTGTATAGTTATTTTGGCCGCCTGTGTATAGTTATTTTGGCCGCCTGTGTACCATTGTTATTTGGCCGCCTGTGTACCATTGTTATTTGGCCGCCTGTGTACCATTGTTATTTGGCCGCCTGTGTACCATTGTTATTTGGCCGCCTGTGTACCATTGTTATTTGGCCGCCTGTGTACAAATGTTATTTGGCTGCCTGTGTACAAATGTTATTTGGCTGCCTGTGTACAAATGTTATTTGGCTGCCTGTGTACAAATGTTATTTGGCTGCCTGCCTGTGTTCAATTGTTATTTGGCTGCCTGTGTGCAAATGTTATTTGGCTGCCTGCCTGTATTCGATTGTTATTTGGCTGCCTGTGTGCAACTAGGGTTGGCATGGTTTAAACCGTAGTTTAAACCAAATGGTTTTTTCTTTTAAAAAAAAAAAAAAAAAAAAAAACAATTGGTTTTTTAAACAAGAATAATTTAAAATTCCGAATACTACAGATAGAATATGTTCCGATATTTTTTTAAATTATACTTATAAGTATCAACAATAAGTTTTCATATCAATCTAATAGATACCTGATTGTTTTATCACTATCAAAAATTATTAAACTTAAATTACAGACTGCATTTTTAATTTGTTTCTAAAATAGAGGTTTTGAACAACTTATCACCATTATTACTGATGAATCTAAGTGCAAGATTCCATGCAAAATGTAGTAAACAATTAATATTGGATTATATACTAAATATAAAAAAGCATCTCTAAATAAAATACTAAAATTCAATGATCTCAATGTCCACATAAGTATATAGCAACAACTGTTTATTTACTTTGTTTTAATTACTTTCAGAAGGAATACTAATTGTTATTTGAACATTTTACAAATAATTTTATTTATAAGTATGGAACAGGCAATTATAAAAGGATTAACACCCCCCCCCCCAAAAAAAAAAACCTGATTTAAACAAACAACAAAAAAAAAAAACGGTTTAAACCAAAAAACCTGTTTTTTTTTCCTAACCCTGTGTACAACTGTTATTTGGCTGCCTATGTATTGGGTTGGTGCATAATTATCAGGCGTTTGTAAATTATCCAACTTATTAATTATTTACATCATTAACCCTTTGGAGGCGCAACCCTTTCCCAATGCTGAAAAACGGGCAGCCGTTGCCATCGCTCGACTTAACTACCAGCAAGATGGCGGACGATCAAAACGTTCATCGCATGCCACAGATCTAGAGACCCTTTTTTGACGGCAGCTGGCTGCGCGCGGGCACAGTCAGCTGCGTCAAAAAAGGGCTTCTCGATCTGTGGCACGCGTTGAACGTTTCGATCGTCCGCCATCTTGATGGTAGTTAAGTCGAGCGATGGCAACGGCTGCCCTTTTTTCAGCATTGGACAATCTATCCAGCTGTTCTCGCATTCTTCCATTTTTCAGCAGATGTCAGTGCCGTTAAAAATAATCTTTTTGACGGGAAATGACGTGCTAAAAAGTAAAGGATTCTCGTGGAGCTATGTCACCCGCAACTAATTTTATAGAAATCAAATCTATTCTTCGTGACTGGCAACAGTCAAAACGTCAGAGTTGGGTGTTCCCAGAGTGGGATCACTGCGCTTTAAAGGGTTAATTTATCGCTACGATGGCTATCTTCCTGAATAAACTTATAAAATTCAAGCACAATGCATCAAAAAGGTGAAAAATAAAATTAAATATATTTTAAAATTAAAATTTAATGTATTTTCGAATGAAGTTTTTCTGGGGTCAAAGTCAAACTAATGATGTCAGGGTTATTATACTTACACAATAAGCAATTAGCTCAAACATATTTATACCTACAGGATATTAAAAATTCAACAGTTGAGTGACCTCAAAAACCACCAACTGTAATCGGAAGTCATGGTGCTTTTTTTTTATGCGGAGTTTAAAAAAAGAATGGAAATAAGCTGCAAATTCTAGAACCTTGAAGAAAACAGCATTCAAAAGCGCAGGCTTTTAATGAGTTCACTTCAGGTGATATTTACCTTAGAACGAGCCTTGGGAAGCATTTAATTATACTCTTGCTACGGTAATTTAAGTTCATGATCGTATGATATTAATTACGTTTGTATAAAATTTTTCTGATGAGAGGAAGAAATGATATTTTGCAAAACTTGCTTTTCGTCACTTTTCTGCACATGTATGCAATGATAGTTTTGAAGAAATCTGATGCATAATTTAATGGATTTAATGGCAGTACACGGCAAGAGAGTAGGTGGCAATAGTTAAGGCTGTTTCACTTGAAAAACGTGGAACTTTTACACAGCTTTATGAAAAACATTAATCGGGTTGTTATGATTTTGCAAAACCCGAAAAAACTCGGGTGGTTTTCTTTTTTTTTTTTAAAGCCCACTTGGGAAAAAAAAAACCAACTGGGTTTTTTTTCAAAATTTCAACTTTAGTTATGTAGATAATACAGTGGCGCACACAAGGGGGGGGGGTCCAGGGGGTCCGCCCCCCCCCAACGGCTTTTACATAATTTTTTTTTTGATTGATTATTATCCTATATCTATAGTAAATAAAATAATTCCAAAAAAAGGTAGCAATAGTTTCAGTTCTAATAAATAAAAAAAGAAATTTTTTTCTCGTTTTCCTCAACTTTTCAAAAACGAAGTGAAAGCAAACATAAAACACCTTCTTGTTCTCAAAACTGAACAACTATTACTTTGCTTCCTATTGTACAGTGTAGTGTATTCTTAGGGAACTGGATGGGACGAGTTTTGATGAATTCCATCTAATGAAAACGAGCTGTTTCATCACTGATTTTTGTCAATCTGGAACATCCCTAAAAGGTGCACCCCCCCCCCTCCAAAAATCCTGTGTGCGCGCCTGAGATAATACATATCTTAATATTAGTATACCGATCGCAAAGTTTATAAACAGCTCCCCCCTCCCACACCACCACTGTCTTAAAAATCAGAAATACCTTACATAGGCATAAAAACTTAAGAGAAAATGTTTATGCCATATCCGAATTAAAACGAATAAGGATTTTTTAACCATAAAGAATCACTAGTTTAAAAAGTTCTAACTAAGCACTAGCATATCACTGTTAAATTATTACCGAGAGTCAATTTATCTAAGAGCAAACCATGATTGGAGTTGTTATTGTAATTGATTTATATGCTTTTCGTGCATGATTAATAATTGTAATTAGTTATTTACTATTAATTTAACCATTTTTTATTTATAATTGATTTTTGTAATCAATTAGTTGCTTTAAGTTGTATTAATTAGCAATTTTTTTTCCAAATATTCTGAGCCCAGTGGCGTAGCCAGAAATTTTTCATAGGGGGGGTTGCGACTAGTGTAACTCATATATGTATGTATATGCGTGTGTGAGAAGTGAGTAAAGAATATATACATTTTGTGTGTGTGGGGGGGGGGATGTGATCCCCTTCTTGGCTACGCCACTGTCTGAACCCTAACCTTTCCTCTGAAAAAAAAATATGATACTACGCAAAAAACTCTGAAAAATCCCCAAAATCCTGAAACAAACAAAAAAAAAAACAGTGGGTTGGGATTTTTTCTGAAAAAAAAAAAAAAAACTGGGTTTTTAACAACCATGACTAGACTCGGAAAATTTTTCAATGCCTCTTTACAGGTTGTACAGTGAATTAATCACAAATAAATGAATCTTATAGGAAACACCCAGGAATAAATGCTAAACATACGGAATTCAAATATATTTCCAAAAACGCGTAACTCCTTGGCCCATACGAAGGCGATTTTTAAAGCGATTTTGAAGCGAAGTTTGAAGGCGATTTTTGTGCTCAAAATTGCATAAGGTATATACAGCTTTATTGCTACTGGGTTGCTCAGAAAGTAATATTTTCTTACATAAAACTCAATAAATTTTCAACAAGTATTTAATTACAAAGAAGCTGTGCCACGGCATAATACCCATATTTGTTAAAATTTAAAGGGATACTTTTATAAACAATACTTTTCTTTAAAAAAATAGACACCCTCCCCCTTTTTTCACGTTTACCCTTCATGAAGAACCCTATTCGAAATTCTCTGAAATCGATTTCTTAGGCGTTCGCGAGGGCTGTATTTTACAGCAAGAGTTTTATGGATATCTCTTTTCTTCTTTGAAATCACGTAGGATATGTGTAAGAATGTGTTGGCCCCCTATCCCCCATAAGTTACGAAATTTGAAAAATGCTTTCCAATCTAGCACCCACGCTTAGGAACTCACATACGTGCTGAATTTCGTATTATTATCTTCAATAGTTTTGTTTAGGTAAAATATTGACATACGAAAAAATGACATTACTTTCCTCAATAGTATTAGACCACAGTGCACTGGGTGAAGAAGCATCATTGATTTTTTCGAATGTTTAACATCATTGGTTTGTTTTTAACCCT
Organism: Cheiracanthium punctorium; assembly: GCA_038373885.1. NCBI lineage: Eukaryota > Metazoa > Arthropoda > Arachnida > Araneae > Cheiracanthiidae > Cheiracanthium > Cheiracanthium punctorium. The sequence continues at coordinate 41,098 of JAWZYV010013636.1, forward strand.
TTAACGCGCAGTGTTCCCGCTCTGGGAACACCAAAACCAAACTCTGACGTTTGGACTGTTGCCAGTCACGAAGAATAGATTTGATTTCTATAAAAATAGTTGCGGGTGACATAGCTCCACGAGAATCCTGTACTTTTAGCACATCATTTCCCGTAAGAAAATGGTCACGATTATTTTTAACAGCACTGACATCTGCTGAAAAATGGAAGAATGCGAGAACAGCTGGACAGATTGCCCAATGCTGAAAAAAGGGCAGCCGTTGCCATTGCTCTACTTAACTACCAGCAAGATGGCGGACGATCGAAACGTTCATCGCGTGCCACAGATCTAGAGACCCTTTTTGACGACAGCGCTGTGCGCGCTCAGCCAGAAAGGGTTGCGCCTCAAAGGGTTAAAGCTGTTCAAAACCATGGACCCCACAAGGGTGGGGTGCGGTGGACCCTTGGGTCCAGGGCCCGGGCGTGAGTAGGGGACGCAGCCTTACGCTACTTAATTGTTTAATTAGTTTATTTTAATATAAAATAGAAAAAGAAATTTTACAAGAGATTCTACAGCTAATTATAGCTTAAATATATATATGTGTGTGTGTCATATAAGACGAAAGAACGTCGTAGGGTTGTCGCGGTAGGAGCTAGCTGCGTATGATCACCATCGGTATGATCACCATCGGTGTTTGAGCAGGCGATGCGGCGCGACTGGGTAAGGACTCTGGCTTAGAGCCCCCCCGGGCGGCCGCCCGGTGGATGGAATGATTCGAAGACCAAGTACGATTACATGATTTTATTGGACGACTGGATACATCTTTCTTAGGCAGCTGTGTCACGCGAAAAGTCTTCTCCTGATCTGTTGCAGGTGCTTTTAAAACCTTTTTACGTCGTATCACATGACCAAAAAGGATTGCAATTATTCGCCAAGAGCTAAATCTGGGCAGAGGTTTTCCCAGGGTTTGTTATGACTTGTGTTATGTTTGGGTATTAGCACAGATCTTCTGCCCGGAAATCTAGTTCATAAAAAATGTCAGCTAACATATTCGTCCACTAAGCCAGCGTTTCCCAACCGGTAGAGCACGCCCTCTTATTGGGGAGCAGAAAGTTTGCAGGAGCGGGGGGGTGAGAAAATCAGGCAGAAACCAAGTGATACTCATGTTTTAAAAAATCATCTTATTTATTCTCATTTTTGCTCCAAAACATATCGATTTTCGCTTAAAATGTTCATTCATTCAAACATTACGGATAACATTATTTTGTAAGAAAAGCTACTAAATGATCATTGTTGAAGAATAAAAATACTGAATTTATGCTGAAAAATGTGAGGGAGGGGGGGGCGTCACCTTTAATTAGCTTTTGTTGAGGGGGGGGGGCGACGTTGAAAGGTTGAGAGCTGCACTAAGCTCTTCGTTTATACCCTATATTTTCAGGTTAAATTACATTCTAAAAAGAGAATGGGTGGGGAGGGGGTGGGCATGTTCAAAACACCTACGACGACGATTGTTCTTTAGGCTGACGCTAAAGGAATTGACCGACAAAAGAATTATTTATTTGGTTCAAAAATGTTCCATTAGGAGGCGCTTTGCAAGGGTGAACAGCCAATTAGTAAATGGCCAAGTCGAAATGGGCCAAGAACTGTCAACAATAATTAACTTAGTTTTTGTATTCGAATTTGCAAATGCATTAAGTTAGAATCTAACTAAATTAATTTTATCATCAATTTCATAATTTCATTCTAACTGCGATTGGAATTTCTTGTTAAGAGTGGCATTTTATACAATCCCAGAAAAAAAATTCTTAGATATATACAAATCTCAAAAGGCCCTAACAAAGTAGGATTTATCTAACAGATTAATATGGGACTATTCGTATGTTACCAGCTTTCTAATCCCATTGTACAGGGTGTCCCAAAAAGATTGGTAACGGGCAGGGGCGTAGCCAAGGGGGGGGGTTAGGGGGGTCATAACCCCCCCCCCCATGAGGAATTTTTTTGCCATACAAAATGTGTATTCTTCACTACATTATCCCACACACGTCTACATATGAGTTGTAGTAGTCGTAACCCCCCCCCCATAAAAAATTTCTGGCTACGCCCCTAGTAACGGGCTTTAATTCTTTATCTATTAGAGATAAGTGGGTAGTATAAATTGAAAAAAATGGTCGGAAATAAGACTCCGTTAAGAAAAAATTCCTCTCGTTCATTTTCAAAAAGCGACACTTTAAATTTGCTTACGACCCCCCGTACAAAACAAATCCCAGTTAGTAAAATGTGCCCCACGTACACTAATGAAGTGATGTGCAACATTTGAGAATTATATCATAAAACATGTCAGATTTATTTTAAAAAAAAGATGATCGGGGACTATGCATGATTTTGAATTTACACTCTTATTGCTAGAGTGCAAAAAAATTCTTTTCTTTCGTAATTTCTGTACGATCCCTTAAATGCGATCATCTGACGTGATTGTTTCTTTAGAGAGAGATTGAAAAGTGGTTTAAGTCAGCATGTTTGTCTTCATATATCTGACACTTTTAAAAATATATTTCTCAAATAATGTATGTCACCTCCTGTGTATGCAAGTCGAATTTTACTACCTAATTGTGATTTTTTTTTTTTTGTACGGGGATAGTATACAAATTTAAAAAGTGTAACTATTGGAAAATTGACGAAAGGAATTTTTTCTGAACGGAGCTCATTTCTTTTTTTCTTTTTCCAATTTACACTGCCCATTTATCTCTAATAGATAAAGAATTAAAGCCTGTTACCACCTTTTTGCGACACCCTGTATAGTCAGGCTGATCCCTGACTCACCAACACTAACAGTTGCGGTTCAACCACTCGAAGATAAAACTTCCATCATTACTCGAAAGAGATTAAATAGTTAAGCACAAAAAGCTTAAAATCTACACCGTTTGTACGATCCCCTTATAATGCTTCATAATTACATAAAAGAGAACAATCTGCGCTACTTTAAAAATCTGAAACCCCCCCCCCCCGTTCTCAAATTTATAAGAGATTTTTTTGCTTTTTTCAGCTCCATTTTATCAGCTAGACTAAAATGAGTTAATCATTTGCGTGACAAAATTAGGCGCGGCAATTTATATTGACGTCATATTGAAGTCATACGAGAGAGAAACTGCTCCCACAAAACGAAATCGCTCGAATGCGAAAAGTTTCTGCACGTTTTCATAAGAGCATGAAATTCGATTTCGGTATATAATAAAAATTGAACATGGAGTTCCTTATTTTACGTGGACGAGGATTAAATACAGTCGAACCTCGAATTAACGAATTCATTGGGATCCACGAATCCGTTCATTAAATCGAAGCAATTCGTTAAATCGATTATCAATTTTTGTAAAGAGTATGGTATAAAAATATCAATGCAAAATACCCTTAGATATTGATATGATGAAAAGAATGATTATTGTTTATTGCGAGCTTAAAAATTATAAGTTATACGTTAAGAGATCAACTTTAAAATTATCTAAATTCTTTAATGCTGCTTGTTCTTTAAACTTAATACATACATACTTATTGGCACTTTGGAAAGAAATCCTTGATAGTGCTTTGTTTTTGTGGCTTGTTTTGACTTTCCAAAGCTCTTTGTCGATATTAATTTTCTGTGCGCAAAAATTCAAAGTTTTAGTTTTATGTGCGAATTTTATTTCAGCGATTGTTGTTCGTTAAATCAAAGTACGTTAAATCGACGTTCGACTGTATATTGAGTGTAGACATATGTTATTCATACATTTACCCCGTTAGCGTTCCTCTCCCAAGATTTTAGGACAGCAAACTTCCAAATAAACCGAAAACTTCTCAGATGAACGAATTATTATCGCATCGCTGATCAGCTGTTTGATACAAAAACACTGTAGCATGTATTCAAAAGGTCGATAACTTGCAAAGTACAGAGCCTTAGAGATGATAACCTATAAAACAAACTCTCTTCATTTGTATGATGTCCAGAAGAGATGTTGGCAACCATGTTTGATGAGGATAAAATTAACACTAATGCCTCGAATTTACTTCATTAATGGACTTCAAAAAAGAGGAGGTTATTAATATTTTTTTAGCACTAATTGTGCTATTTCGTCGACGACGTCAGGACTGTTATACTGTCGACATTTTTTTTTTTTTTTTTTTTTTTAAGTGGACATGATTTACATCGACACGTTTTCGCGGTTATCTTACATATATTTTTTTAAATTTTACTTTACTTACATGGTGCAAGTTTGGTTTGTGTGATTATGGCAACGCTACGGATAGGGCAGGGATGGGCAAACTTTTTCGGTTGCGGGCCAAAAATCGAAAAAAAAAGTTTGGCGGGCCAAAATAAATTTTTCTAAAATTTTAAAAACAATATACAAGTACTTACAATTTAAATATGTTAATGAGATGAATGAAATTGCGATTTCATTTTTAAAAGTTTCTTATATTGAGGTTCAAAGTGAGATGCACTGATTCTAAGGAACAAGGTTTAATGCTCATCTGTCAGTCTACTTCTGAAAGAATTCTCTCTAAGGTTCATAGTTGAAAACACTTGTTCACATATATAAGATGACGCAAACATAGCACTGATTTTCTGGGCGTGAGATATTAAATTTGGGAAACTTACTTTCGATAATGATTTGTAAAACTCTGGCATATTTAGAAACAACTGCTTGAGAGGATTGTTAGATTGCAATTCAATGAATTCAAGCTGCAAATCTGACCTCACTGCTTGACAATTTACGTTGAAAGGCATGGTAAAAATATCCAATTCTGTTTGATTGGCACTCAAATCTTGAAATCTGCGTTCGAACTCAAAATGCAGTTTTTTTCAAGCCATCTTCATAATTCTTAATATGGAAATATAATATATAAATATATACGTATTTTCTTTTATTTTCCGTCGGACCAGCAAATTAAAATTCTATCCGCGGGCCGGATGAAACCTTCCGGCGGGCCGGATTTGGCCCGCTGGCCGTAGTTTGCCCATCCCTGGGCTAGGGCGATCTGCGAAGGATGGGGGTGCCTTCGTAAGAGAGCTGTCTAAGGGGTTCTAATGTGTATTCCAGTTACATGCGGAGAAAACCTACCAAAACGCCAGACCGTTATCGACAGCCGCGGAATGGGACCCGAATCCGGGACATTCACACTTAGGCCGTCTACCATTTTCAGTGACATAATCACTGCGCCATGGTGAGGCGGTGCATTTTTGGAAAGTAAAAGTACTGTAATCATGAAAAAATTCAATTTTGAGTTTTTCACGCAATTGCCTGTTTTGATATCTGAAATCATTTACTCTATTTTTATAGTGCATTCGATTGAGCGCAAATTGAATATGTATACTACAGGTCATGGTCACATGACTTGCTTAGATTACAGGCTATGGACGCAAAGTGTACTACTGTCTAAATGCTGTGTTGAAATATGTATACATGCATATACAAGTCGCCGTCACACAACCTGCATAAATTTTGGTGTGTGTAGGCTACAAAAAAGAATTCTTATGCATTACTATCTATAGATGCAAAACCTTAGGTGCGCTAACGTGAATTATGGTGAATTCGATTGAGCTCAAATTAGGTACGCATAGATAGGTCAGTGTCTTATATACTGAGAAGGCTTTGGTGTGTGTACGGCTTAAAGTGTTTTACAGGGCTACAAAAAAGTCTTTATACAACGCAGCCTATACACTCAAATTAGTATTTAAAGTGCACTATCGTACATCACATCCGAGTTGAATCAAATTACGCTTGGTAAAGATAAAATGTTCGGAAAGTCGAGTGGAGTCACTTCAGATTTTTTTTTTTGGTGGGGGGGGATGGGGTTACTGTTTCTGTTAATGGGGATATTAGTGTCTACAAGAACACCAATATTGTGTAAATAAAGGATTGAAGTGTAGAATGTGCCTCACGAAGACTGTAAAATAGCTTTTGTAGACGATTTTTAATACAGATTTGAATTCGGAAGAAATGTTTTACGGAACGAGGAAGACAAATACTTCACACTCATGGATTATGATGCACTTTTCAAACACATTATTCATGAAGATATAGTTAAAATATGCCTGACGTATATTGTAAAATAGTTTTAGTAGACGATTTTAATACAGATTTCTCGGTAGACGGGTTTTATGGGAAAATAAAGCCAAATACGGCACATTCATGTATCGCAATGCCCTTCCTAACATAATGGAACAAGGAGAACAAATAGGGCCGAGAAATATACTAAGGCACACCTTCCAATGTAATGAAGCAAGAAAAACAAATAGGACCGACCGATGCAAGGATTATGATACGTTTTCATTATATAGCACTATAGTGCGTACTTCTTCAGTTTTTTCTTTGTATGTATGCAGTGCGCACCCAGAATTTTGGTTTAGTGGGGGCTGGGGTTACAAATACTGCTGAACTCTGTTATAGTGACCCCGATTACAGTTATAACTCTTTTAACATCAAAGTTTTCATCACCACTTGCCCATAAAACACAAGCCCACAGTCAACATAACTCGTTAAAGTCATAAATAATTATCCAATCTTTTCATTGATGTTGTACTCAAAGTTTAACTTTATTTTATACACTAACTGGAAGTATTTATTTAAAAACCAACATCCCCCAGCTTAAATTAATGCTCCCAGAAAAAAAAAACAGTAATTTGAAGACAATTTTTTAAAATATCATATTTTATTTCATTAGTGAGAATTTTCAATTTTTAAAGCTTTTCGCATCTAACTCTCCAGGTTTAGGCGAGGGGGGCTTCAGCCACCATAGCCCCCTCCGTGGGTGCGCCTATGTATGTATGTTCAGCGACAATTTTTTTACCACGTGGGCCGATTTCGATAGCTTGTTTTTATTTGAAAGGAAATTTGTGTGTGAGGTTCCATAATGATTTGGCCAAGTTCTGTTATTTTCATTCGGAAAACCGGAAAAACAAAGCATCTTTGTAAATCATTGCATAAAGGGTTGCCATAAAGTACTTGCAAGTCAAAAGTCGCAAGGTTGGACATTTTGGGCGATTTATCACTGAGTTTGGAGGCGGAGGGGGAAAAAAAATAAACTCGTTTCCGAAACTGAATCCAGCTTCGCAATATCTTAACTGTATTTACGAGAAATTGCTAAACCTTACTATTCTATCTTGAAAATGATATTTTTACTAGAAAGTCGAAAACAAAAAGTTTTTAAACCTTTGCCTAAAGTTTTGCTTTAGGCAATGGTTTAAAAACTTTATTTTTTAAAATAAGCTTTAATTAAAGAATGACTGCCTTATAGAGTGAAATGTATTGGAACTCTCTGCTGTAAAAGCTGCATACAACATTTTCAATAAGGTACATGGTATACAGTACATAGAAATAACGTGTTCATTTCCTAGTAATCGATATCCAGAGCAGTTAGAAGACTGACGGACGGATAGACAGACAGCCAAACTTTTCTCGACTTTGTAGGAAAGTATTATCAGGTTGTAACGAAAGTTTTCCGCCATATCTGCCTGAAAAACTAACTTCTAACTCCTTAGATAACTGTATTTGAACTTTCGGTACCAAAACTGCACAGTGTCACATTATACAACAATAGTACTTAAAGCTGTACTCATAATTTGTTGATATTCTAGAGCTGACTTTTTGCAACACAACTGGAAGTTAATGATGGTTCTAATCCTCTAGAGCTATAGTTCCTTTTAGAGACACCTTGTACTTAATGATAACTATATTTTTCAGAGATTTCACAACACAGTGTTATAAAGTAAGCCTCTTTCTTTCAAATGTCAAAAATAGTTCGACAAAATATGAGCAAATACGCCAATGCGAACTGTGTTCTGACGATGTTTGCGGTGGCGGGAAACTTTCGTTACAGCCTAATAAAAATAATAAATAATTTCTTTCTAGTAAAAAGCTATCGTCGTTCAATAAACTGATGGTATGATGTTATAACACAGTTCATTAACAAAACTATGACGTCATGTGACACACACACACAAAAAGAAAAGAAATTAGACTAAAACCGGTGTACTGAAACGGCGCAGTCGTCCTTATCCAGATCTCGATCTTCAAAGAAAATTACTTTCATTTCGTATTATGACGATTGCTTATAAAAGTGAGACAAAGACAACTCAGATAAAACGTTCTTCCGCATTACACAGTTGTTAAAACATCAGTTATTGAAAAACTACCGCACGATCGGTGATGCGGTAAAACTCACAAAAACCTTGAATGTACTGTTTGAGTAGTATTTCAATACTTACTTGGTATTTACATTTTTCAATTAAGCAAAATCAGCAGGCTGACTCAGGATATATACCAAAAAAGGTGGTAACGAGATTAAATCTTTTACCTATTAGAAATAAGTGGGCTAAATTTTAAATCTTTATACGACCTCCGTAGGAAGGAAAAAAAAATTCCCAATTAGTGAAATGTGCCCCCATACACCGATGAGGCTATGGACAAAATTTCAACCTGTCATCATAAAATGTCTCTGAGATATGATAGAGATGATCAGGGGCTATAATTTCTGTATGACCCCGAAATGCGATCATCCGACCTCGGGTTTTCCTTTCGGGAGCCATTAAAAAGTGGTTCGACGTTAAAAAGTTAATAGAGATTAGGGATGCAACGGATATCCGGCAAACATACTGCATCTGGTCTATCCGGCCAATATACCGGATAATCGGCAGTATCCGTATTACAATGTATTACAAATATCCACCAGTACATCAGGCCTATGTACAGAGAAATAACAAGTAAACATAATAAATGAATAAATTCTAAAAAATGCAATAATAAAAAATGCGATGAAACAAAGTTTTGTGAAAATATTTTGTTTTCAATACTTTGTAGAATGTATTTTTATCATGTATAGAAAATGGGGGAAAAATTAAGTTTTCTATCTTTTTTTTTTTTTTTTGGAGTAAATTATTACTGGAAGAAATGATTATACAAAAACACTGTTTTTTAATCTTTGTAAGAATTCCGTTACTTTTTTTTCCCACCATAAATTGACTGGTGAGAAATCATAACACGCTATTAACGGTGTAGTTCGAAAAAATCATGTAATTTTGGTACACAAGTACAAATAAACTAATTATGCCAGGCTCTTCAAAATTTTGAATCTGTCTCTTTACAACAAGCTGTACTACATACTGAAATAAACAATAAATCATTATCAGTTTCAAAACTTTTAGAAAAAATTCTTAAAAATCGGAAACTTTCGCAAAACGTGTCACTCTTCGAAAAATCTTGCAGCTCAGATCCATGGTAAAGAATTTTTTCTGAAAATTTCACATAAGCCACAGCTTTTTCGCTTATTGCAGTGTGTAAAGCAGCTTATGAAGAACCATCTGGAATTTTTTGGAGACCATGGTGCTATTAGTTTATTTCAATTTGTGTACCAAGACTAAAAACAGAGTTTTTTTTCTTCGACATACACCCTTAAATGTCCAACGATGCAATCAATTTTTGCAAGGAATATTTGAGTGGCAAGCTTTAATAACATTTATCCAACTGGCAATTATTCCGTTCAATCTTCAATTAGATAAATTAACATTTAACATTCCATTAAATGTTCAATCGAATAAATCCAATTTTGCAAGGAATGTGTGAAACACCTTTATTAGCATTTATCCAATCAGCAATTATAATTAGCAGTTAGAACTTATTCAGTCAAATTAGCATTGAGCTTATTCAGTCAAATTAGCATTGAGATTATTCAGTCAAATTAGCATTTACAATACATTAAATGTCCAATCTATGTAATCCATTTTTGCAAGGAATGTGTGAAAGACAAGTTTTATTAGCATTTATCCAATCCAATTTTCCATTAGATAAATTATTCATCCAGACCAATTAGCATTTACATTCCATGTGGTGTCAAATGTACAGTGTTAACTCGCGTAATAGTCGCGCCATCTATCAGATATTTCGGTACGAAATCATAGGGAACAAAGATCTGGCACTTTTGTAAGTTAGGCATCAATCAAATACCCGGTTCGTACTTAGCAAGATTTTAAAATTTAATTTTTTAAAGTGTCCAATAATTCTCGCGTACCTTGTACAATGAAAAGTCGCTGAATTTAGTTAGAAATCCTAATATGCATTAAAATGCCGCTAAATTTAGCGACAAATACCCGACCCTGGCAGTACAGCGCTTGATTTCAGTGTGCAAGGACAAAAGAGTGAGTTACAGCTCTGACTTCTTCACAAACTGTACGACACACGTACGATACAACTTAAAAAGTAAAGTAAAAAAATCTTAAGCACAAAAAATCGCTTTGTAAAATGAGCCTAGTTGCTATCCGCTTGATGTAGGGAAGTACTGCAAAAAAGCGTACGTTAAGATTTATTTTTTCCTGAATGTCTCTTAACTTTTATAGGTTTTTGTCTAACCTACCACCGTTCTTGTGCCAAACTAGTTGCAACCATTTGCATTCATTTAGCTTAAGGGGGGCGGTGTATCCGCAGATTACATTCCTTTGAAGAGATTCAAAATGAGCGTTACTTACGCCAAGATAGATTTCTGTACTTAAAAATTGCAATGGGCTATACAGTATACTCTTGGTCGGTTGGTTAGTCCAGCACGTTCAATAATCCAGGGATCTTGGGAAGCATGTCATAACAGTCTACTCCTGTACTACAGTCTACTAGGTAATCCGACGGTTGGTTAGTCCGGCCAGTTCAATAATCCGGCGCTCTTGGGAAACATGCCATAACAGAATACTCTTAGTAATCCGGCGGTTGGTTAGTCTAACATGTTCAATAAACCGGCGCTTTTGGGAAACATCTCAACATGTCTTGGTAATCCAGGCGGTTGGTTAGTCCGGTACGTTCAATAATCCGGCGCTCTTTGGAAACATCTCATAACAGTATACACTTGGTAATCCCGGCGGCTGGTTAGTCCGGCACATTCAATATAAGGCGCTCTTGCGAAACACATGCCATAACAGTATACTCTTGGTAATCCGGCGTTTGGTTAGTCCGGCACGTTCAATAATCCGGTGCTTTTGGGGACACATGTTATAACAGTATACTTTTGATAATCCGGCAGTTGGTTAATCCGGCGCTCTTGGGAAACACATGCCATAACAGTATACTTTTGATAATCCGGCAGTTGGTTAGTCTGGCACGTTCAATAATCCGGCGTTGTTGGAGAAACACATGTCATAACATCATACTCTTGGTAATCCCGGCGATTTGTTAGTCCTGCACGTGCAATAATCCGGTTCGTTCAATAAAGTTTTGACCTTATATAAAAATGCAGAGTGGAAATGCTAAGATTTTTTTTTTAATGTTCTTGCATTCACACACACACACACACAAAAATGTTTACAGAACTTGCTAGACTTCGCAAAGAAATCACCTGACGATTAAGTAATGACGAATCTCACAAAAATCAATCAAAAATCTGGCCTAAAAAACAGCGAGAAAATTTGAACTTTTAGGAAGTCATAAGCCATTGAAATCAAACACTGGGGAAAAAAAAAAAACCAAATGACGCAAAATACTAAAACAGTAAAAATAGGGAAAAGGGTAAGGGAGTGGCATAGGGGGGAAAAAAGAAGAAAGTGGGAGAAACGAAATACCTCAACCGTGGAGACAAGACAAGTAAACTGGTCTTCAATCAGAGATCGGGGCCCTCTTATGTCCCAGTTAGAGACTGATGTCATAATGCGAAATCTGTTAATAAGCCGAGAACTTCTTGCCGAGGTTTTTTCAGCTTCCTACAAACTCGTAGAGAGTCACTTGCATTACAAAATAAAACATTGATCAAACACGTGAATGAGGAAGGAATTCTCATAATTTCACAAGTCTTCAGACATAGGAGAAGGAAATTCGAAGAGACAGGAGTCATTAATTCCAACACATTACATCACCGGAATGGTTAGAAGTTAGTTCTTGGTTTATATTGGGAAGCAATTTCGTGTTTTTCCTACAGAGGACTTAATAGCATTTTTCCACAGTCAACTATACACTTAAGCCTCCTAATCATTATTATATTTTGTTAGCTTATATAGCAGGCTTGCTTGCGAAAAAAGTTCGATGAATTCTAAGCAGTAGCTTCTAGTTGGTATCTCTATTCTAAAAAAAAAAGTAAAGGCCGCTGTCGCTGCTGAAGCTTGTTGGCTTATCTCCTCCTAATCCGTAGAGATTTAAGTTTCGACTAAGGTGCCCACAGAATCGAAAAATTCAGAGGAACCTGATAAGCTGACTTACATTTCGAAAATCGAATTATTTTAGAAGATATTAATAAAAAACTGAAAAAATAAACAGAATGGCTGCCAGATTTGGCATAAAATCATTCATTCCTTTGCAACAAAGCAATTCCAATTATGTAGAATCTCGTGAAATTGTCAAACATGAGTTAGAATTACACCCATTTTACGCCAAATTAAAAAGTATATGAAATAAATAACTCCAAGTGTGTTACACAAAGTTGAGAATTTTCAAATAGTAAGTTCGCTTAGACAACAGAAGTTTAGAATGAGCGACTATTCGTTTTTCGAAAACAGAATAACTAATTGTAACTGATTTTAAAAGCACCATCTTGGCATTAGGAATGATCTGGCAAAATATCTTTCCAAGCAGGGTGAATCTAAGCTTCGAGTTCCAGAATGCTGGAACCCAGTATCTTGAAAATGAAAAATAATTAAAGTGCAGATTATTTTAAAGGCGGTTCGGTTCAGCTGGAGTATTTCCTACCAGTAGACATTAGAGATGAGTTCGGGCTCATTTTTTGAAGCCCGAGCCCGCCCGAGCCCGAAGACTTTTAATCCGAGCCCGCCCGAGCCCGAACAAAATTATTTAAGTCGGAGCCCGAGCCCGCCCGAGCCCGAAATTTCAGCTGAAGATAAATAAAATTCAATAAAATTCAAAGAAGTAATTCTTTGATAGAATACAATAAATTTTGCGAATTCATTTGTACAAATTAAAGACAAATATAGTTGGAAATTTTTAATGCACTTTCTAATTCTTTATATCTATGTTTATGAAATAATGTCGGATCTCATGACTAACTAAGCAATATAAGCCGCCGTTCTGAAATACTCAAAGATCTTCAAGCGCCTTCCAGGCACCCGTGCCGCTATTTTCACTTTCCGAACATGTACCATGTAAGGAAAGTATTGTAATCATGAAAAATTCGACTTCGAGATTTTGGTGTATTTACACGTTTTGAGATCTTCTGAATTCATTTATGCTATTTTTATGAGATCTATGTATGTATGTGTGTGTGTATATGTGTTTGTATGTATGTGAGTGAACACGATAGCTCCTAAACGGGGCATTTGATTGAGCTCAAACTGGGTATATATGTCATAAACCACCGTCGCAAGACCGGTATGGATTTTGGTGTGTGTAGGACTTATAGTTTTTCTACAGGGCTACGACAAAGATTTCTTTTACATTATGCTTATTTAGGGGGGGGGGATTTCTCTAAAGTGCACTAGCGTTTAAAGGGTACATTCGATTGAGCTCAAATTGGGTATATATGTTATAAATCACCATCTGAAGACCGGTATTGATTTTGGTGTGTATAGGACTTATAGTTTTTCTACAGGGCTACGACCAAGATTTCTTTTATAGTATGGCTAATGGCATATGGGGAGAAATTCTTGAAAGTGCGCAAGCGTTTAAACGGTGCATTCGATTGAGTTTCAATTTTGTATATATGTTTGAATTATTCATCGATTAAAATTTATTTAAATACTTGCTAATGATCTTAATCGTAAGTGTTCGGAAAGCCGAGTGGAGTCACTCCAGATTTTTTTTTTTTATAAGTACTTTGTTTTTCCATATGAATCACTTTTTAAAAATCTGTTTCAAGGATTGTTCAATAAAATAGAAATTTTTCACGAGCCCGAGCCCGCCCGAGCCCGAACGCAATTGTGAATTACAGAGCCCGAGCCCGGTTCGGGCCCGGGCTCGGGCTCGGGCTTTCGGGCTCGGGCTGAGCCCGTCTCATCTCTAGTAGACATATTTGGTGGCGTTAACTAGCCTATTTGCCAGCGCGGCGAGATGATATAATTCGTGGTGCTAAATACGCCAATCGGCAAAGGATTATGTATATGAAAATATGGATAACGGTTTTCCGGGAACCTTGCATGAGCAGTAATTATAGGTCGTAAGCATGTGTAAATTGCCAAATAATGAAAAGTCGCCATGGGTGGCAAGCTATCCTAGCTGTTCCGTAGTTTTTATCGAAGAAAACATGTGAAGTACTGTTTTCTTAGAGCTCATTATTAACTATACATGTACGCAAGCCGCCAAATAATGAAAAATCGCCATGGGTGGTGTCCAATAGGTCTTACATAATTAAAAATACAGCTGAAACAGATGTTCTGATTTTATTATGCTTTAACTCCTAATTAATATAACTTTTGAATGGCAACATTAAATATCATTGTGTTTCTGAGGAGTGCAAATAATTCATGATGAGTTAATATAAATGAGTTAATATAATAAGGAGTGCATAAAATTTTTCCAGCGATTATACGCGGCGTCCGCACTCCAGGTGGACCGCACTCCGTAGAACACGGATTCCTATGACAAAATATCTACCGTGATATGGGGGAGGGAGTGGTCTACTGTAGTGTGAAGTTTAAATTTTTATGTACTAATGAACATGCAAGAACCAAGCAACGTGTAGCTAACCAGTAACATTCTATCTGATCCAATCTTTGGGATTTGTCTGTTAATTGTCTTTTTTACGAATAAGCCTTATTAGGGGCCGAATGCCTCATACGAAAAGCGAGCGTAGCGAGTCTAGGAGCCTTGGCCCCTAGTACATTAAAATATGGAAACTGAAAAGCGGCATTGTCATGTTTTTTGCTTTTTTTGCTATCGGAAAGGTAAAACTACTGTTTAAGAAGGAACAAAATTATCCCATCTGTATAGATAATATGTATTCAGGAAACGCCAGTGCCAAAGCTAGTTTTCAAAATTTTGATGTGGAAGACGCACCACGTTTTGAAAGGACAATTGAAGCTGATGAAGACACAATAAAGGCATTTATTGATGAAAACCGACGAATAACAACTCATGAGATAATTGAAAGTTTATATTTATGGAATTCGACCTTTCATGATCATTTGAAGTGCTTCAAAGCTCGACATATGGGTACCTCATGCAAGGCCGTGCTTTGTGTTTTTGCGGGCTGGTGCAATTTTCAACATTTTGCGTTCCTTGCATGTATGTTTTTTTTAGCAGATTGCCGCTAAAGGCTTGAAGGTCAGCTCTGCCGACCAAGCCAGCAAACCTGTGACATTCAAATTCCTCCAAAAGTACAGTTATTCATATTTTTGAAACATTTTATGTTTTTTTTAAAATTCTTCAACGTCAATAATACCAAACTATATTATTTTTAGTTGGTTTGAGCATCATTCTACATTTTCGCATGTGTTTTTGTAGAGTTACGTCTATCAAACTATGATTCACAGACACTCTTTAAAATAGGTTATGTGTTTTAGTACGCCACATGTCTAATTTTATTCAGAAATGCGTTCATCTGCCATTAAAACTTATACAACCTTATGCTTAATTTGCTGTATTACAAAACGGGGAAGTCGACGCCAATCTTTGTAGAACTGCGATATAGATCTTTAATTTGAAAGCGGACAATTCAGATCACAGTAGAAAATTAAGATTTTCAAATTTTATCTAGTCACGTAGATATTTATTAAGACAAAGGGTATTGGCTAACGGAATCTATTGGAATATTGGGAAATACCTCGATTGATCAAAAAGATTTTCAAGGTTATGCATAGGGGCGTAGCCAAGGGGGGGGGGGTTAGGGGGGTCATAACCCCCCCGAGGAATTTTTTGCCATACAAAATGTATATTCTACTACATTGTCACACCCACGTATACATATATATGAGTTGTAGTAATCGTAACCCCCCCCCATGAAAAATTTCTGGCTACGCCCCTGTGCATAGACTTTTCGGGGTGGAGGATATGAATTTATATGTGTATAAATAGACGGAATTTCTGCACGGACTTAATCTTGTGATCACTAATCCAAATATTTCGGGAGCGGGGGGGGGGGAGAGGGTTATATATCTCAATATCCCCCCCCCCTGGTACATGCATCAGTTACGAAACCTCAAAAAAAAATTCTTAAAAATCTGAAGTATTGCAGAATGCGTCTTTCTAAGGACTGTTAAAAAACCGCTTTTTTCAGAAAAAATCAACCCCCCTTTTTTCTGGGTTTCTGGAGTTTTTAGGCTTTTATTAGGGATTTTTAAGTAAGGGATGGGGGTTCAGTATGTTTGAAGAACTTTTGCTAATTACTGAACACAACTTAAATCAACTGATTGCAAAAATCAGTTAAAAATGAAAAAATGGTTACATTAATAATAATTAATCAGTTATACATGAAAAAATGTATAAATCAATAATAACCAATTATGTTTTGCTTTAAGATAAATTGATTATTAGTAAATAATTTAAAAAATGAAATTAAAGTACTATACTAAAAATAAAGCGGGAAGAGACTTAATGCGGCATTGCAGACTTAACTCATGTTTTGTTATGGTTAAAAAATCCCTATTCATTTTAATTCAAATGGTAGGCATAAAGGTTTTCTCTAGAAAAAGCATTTTTCTTTTCCTTCGGTAGTGGTGGTATGAGTATGTGTGTACAGTGGCGGCCAAAATTGTGGACACTTTTGGAAATGTTTATGTTTTGTAACTTTATATGCTTATAGGAAGTGCTACGTTTCCCAAAATGCAAACTCATATCATTTTAAAGAGAATTTAATACCGATTTCAATACACAGAACTAAATTTAAATATGTGCAATACGATGAAAGTTATAATTACTTTAATCTGAGAAGCAAATACAATGATGAAGTGGATTGTAATTTCTAACTTTCCAGGTCAATCACTTATTTTTCTCAGCTTAAAACTCTTGTCACCTCAATGAAACATCAATGTGAAGGTGTAATAAAAAATTACGGCTATCCTACAAACAACTTACTGCAATCTTCAATATCTAATATATCTTGATAATTATTGCCGCTTAACTTTTTTTGCATTGCAAATATTTTAATTTAGTTTTTTGAATTGAAATCAGTATTAAATTATCTTTAAAATGATGTATAAGAGTTTGCATTTTGTGAAACATAGCATTTTTTTTTATAAGCATACGAACTTAGAAAAAAAAAAAAAAAAAGTTTCCAAAAATGTCCACAATTTTGGCCACCACTGTATGCGGGGCGGGGGAGGTTTTTATAAACTTTAGTGTATTAAGTATGTAATTAAAGTTGAAATTTTGAAAAAAAAAACCATCTGGGTTTTTTCTAGTGTTTTTTCAAGTGAACTTTTTCAAAAACAATTTTTGAAAAAAAAAAAACCTCCCGTTCCTTTAAAAAAGGGTTGGGTAAAATCCCAACAACCCTGCTTTTCGAGAAATTTTGCTGCGCAATTCCATGTTTAAGAATTTCTTCTGGAAGTTTCATATAAGGTGCCGTTTTTTCATTTATATAAACGTATAAAGCAACTTATGAAGATTCGTCCTGAATTTGTCCAGAGTCATTACTACGATTAGTTTGTTTAAAGCGCTTTTAAATCTAACAGAGATGATATTTGGTGGAAAAGAACTTAATAGCACCACAGATGGCTGCAAAACAGTCACTGTTATGTCAGAGGGTCAGAGCGGCCATCAAACAGGACTTTTTTTCTTTCAACGGGCGGGCACTTGCCTATTATGCAGTGGCGCACACGAATAAGAGGTCCAGGAGGTTTGGACCCCTCCCAAAAGAGCTATCATCTTTACTTCCTTAAATCATCATGTAATTCTTGACATTTTAAACACACGCTATATATGTTACACGCTAACACCAAATTCTTGTTTTTACCAGTTAAGAAAAATTAATAAAATTCAATTAAAACCATATAAGAATATTGAAGTGCGGAAGAGTCTATAGAAAAATGGTCACGATAAAACATTTTTGCTCTGCATTTTTTCCCAGTGGTTGGCAGAACCGTTTTCTTGACCGTTGTCCGTTCACGGGCAAATTAAAATAGGCAATTCTTTTTTGCAAAGCGTATGGTTTACATTTTTCTTTTTCGGTACCCTTAAATTAGGCTGTCCGAGTGCTTTGCACCATCTTGCCCTCTTTCGTAACAATTTGTGTAAAAGTCACTTGTTTCATTAAAATAATTTACAAAACAAGTTAAAATATAGGGTAAAACGTCAATGAAGGGTTTCCTTAATATTCTATTTTTTGTGAAGGGCACCCAAAGCGGAACAAAGTTTCGTCTGCCATGTGTCGCAAAACAGTCCCATTGTGACTGGCGAGTAGTGTGACTCATCTCAATAACACATTTCGATCTCAGCCCATAACAAAAGAGTTCGGTGAATTGATTGGTTCGTTTAATTAAGCTTTAATAGCGATAGTCACAGATTGGACGAGCAAACGGGTCCGGAAGCCTTCAAATGACGAATTGGAACTTTGCAGAGGACAAACAAATAATTTACGGGAGAAAATGATTAACCCAGAAAATATTAATTTAAAATGCGAAAAACTTTTTCCCAGAGAATGAATTCCGAAATAAAGCAATCGCAGCACAGTATTGAGTCACGATTTTTTGTTTTATTTTTTTACGGCGGCGACTTCCTCGTTTTCGAGGAAGACTTTCTGGCCATTGCTTCCACAACGATAGCATTCTAATTGGGTGGCGCAAATATGAATAAGAACACTTAAGCAGAACACCTTAAAATGAGATAAAGTCGACTGTTTTCCTACCACGTGTTCTTTTTTTTTCCCATTTTGGTCAATTGTGGAGTTCACCCAATTTTCGGTACACTGAATGCGTTAGTCATTGAGCTCAAGCGTCAAATATTTTGATGCAGCGTCAAAATTCTTTTAGTATAGGTAAGATCGAATTCTATGTTGTTATTGTTTTTTTTTGAAATCACAGTAAGCTCATTTAGACGAGATGATGTGGACTCCTTAGGGCCGGAAATTAGAATTCCATACAGTAGACTGGCAACTGCTTTGCTTTCACCAGTACGGAGGCTTGGGGTTGAAAGGTAACTTAATGAAGTTAACTAATCATAACTAATCATTTCTCAGAAAATGTACTTAATCCTTTATCTACTGAATTAAGAATTGCCAAGATTATCACCTTAAATCTGTTTTCTCTTGTTATAGTTCGGCAATGAACGATAAATACTGATTCATGTAATAAAAAAAGAAAATTAAGAAAAAAAGTAATAAGCATAAGCTATACGTTGGATGACTGGTTTTATAAACAGTGAACGAGTCTTTCAAAAGAGTATAGGACCCACCAATCTGAAGGAGTCAAGTAATACATAGACTGACACACTTTTAGAAAATCCAATCCTTTAATCATAAAAACAGACGTCTGAAAATTCACTAAATGCTCTTTTTTGGAGAGGAAGGGGGCTCGATTTGATTAGAAAGTGAGCGGAAAGCTGTCTGTTTAAAACAATCTACTGTAATAGAACATGCAATCGTGATGCAAGCTGATTAAATGAAAGTATTTGGCAGTGATTTTTCAAAGGAATGGTTACAATGAATATACTTTCTTTTTTTTTACAATTTTAATTGATTTAATATTAATTAATTACAATTGTCAGTAGATAAAGGGCCAAGAAAATTATTTGACAAATTCAAATTGCGTAACGATCAAAACATAACTTTTTAAATAGATTTGTGAACAAGACAATTTTTATTTAGAATTCACAGAGGTAAACCCCAAAAATTTTGAAGTATCTTTTTAATTAGATCAAGCCAGTTTATTAAATATATAAAGTGCATCAACAATTTTTTGTAGGATATTTTGTAGAATTTCATCATTTAAATCTCAATTTGTAAATTGCTTTTAAATAGAAATGCATTTGTTTGTTTATTTTTCATTTTCTTAATTTATATCTTAATTGGTTAAAAGAAACTGCAACTTCGATACTTGTAATAATGAGTCAACGTCAGACCAAAACATTTGTTTAAATGCATATAACATGCATAATTGGAACTAAGCAATGTTCTTTGTCTCATTATTTACCGTAAAAAAACCCTGACTCAAGCTAAATTCAAGACCTTAAATATAGGATTTTTCTAATTACCTCGATTAACAATTTCGGGGTCGCGTGGTAAATATGTTACTTTGCGGGTAATATTTTTGTTTAAATGTGGCTCATGAAAACCAACTTATCTAACGATATAACAGGCTTCTAAAAAAAAAAGAAAGAAATATATATATTTGATTAACAAAATGCAACTATATGGAATCCATTTAATGCTTTTTTAGCCCCTAGCATTTTTTAATCCATATATTTTAAAACCCCGATGTTCAAAATCAGTAACCAAAAGATCAGCATTGTCCAAAATCTGTAACCTACAGATCAAAGATGTCCAAAATCTGCAAACTACAAATCAACAATGTCCAAAATCTGTAACCTATACACATATGATAATTAAATGTTTTAATCGGTAATTTTCCAGAACATATGTTGCCTTTTTATATGTTTGTATACTATATTCTAGGCTTATATACAATAAAGTAAAAAAAAAAAAAATTGGGTAAAATTCCAAAATTTAAAAAATGCATTATAGTTAACATTTGGTGACCCACCTTTCTAGATTCACCCAACTAACCTGTTTTAATCATCAGTAATATAATAATACCATTTAACCCGAATAGAACCCGACCCGAAATTTTTCATACAAGATAATTAGAAAAATCCTATATTTAGATCTCTGATTTAGCACGAGTCAGGGGAAACTAACTGATCAGTCAAAAAATATGTCATTATATTAAGGCTAATACGGTAGGTAAGTAAATATTTCATTTAAACATACAGTCAACATTCTAAAATCTGCTTTATTTCCAGTTATTTCGTTATTAAATTTTATGATTCCGATAATTCGAGTTTTCGATAGTTCGACGGCAAGACCGGTCCCTCCACCTCGAATTATCGAGGCTCTATAATTTTAATAATTCAGAACTCAACGTGAAATAACTTGATATCCTATGATTCTAAAAAAAAAGGGGGGGGGGAATCTGCGCGCCAACTGTATAGTTCATCCACCACAACTGGAACAAAAGTTTAGGGGCCATATCTGGTCACTACTAGGGATGCAACGAATATCCGGTAAACATACTGGAATCTGGCCTATCCGGACAATATGCCGGATAATTGGCAGTAGCCGGATGTTACAAATATCCGCCAGTATATCCGTCCTAAAACTAAATACTCAGAAATAACAAAAATAATAAATGAATAAATTCGTAAAACTCAATAATAAAAAATGAGGAAATACAAAGTTTTGCGAATATATTTTTATCACGTATATAAAATGGGGAAAAAATTAATTACTTCTATCTTTCTTTTTAAGATTGGAGTAAATTATTGTACAAAAACACTGTTTTTCAATCTTTGTCAGAATTCGGTTATCTCCCCCCCCCCCCCCGCCATAAATTGACCCCAAATTTTTATAAAGTAAGGAAATCTATAACATTGATTTTCCAACAGTTGAATGGAGATGTCTTTCTTTCAAGAACTGATTTTTAAAGATGTTTATCCGACTCTCATTTAGGCAACCTCCGGCCAGCAGGCCAGATGCTTCCCGCCACGGTGTTTGATCCGGCCCTCTGAACATATCAAAACCTGTATAAAACCTATAAAAAGCATTCAAAACCCTATATAAATCCCAATTATACAGCCGGCGACTTCGCTAATGTCCGAAAATTTGGCCCGCGACACAGCGAGCATCCGAGAGTTTGGCCCGCAACATCGCGAGCATCCGAGAGTTTGGCCCGCAACTTTTCAAAGGTTGCCCATACCTGATCTAACTCTTGGAAATCACACAATGAACATCAATGACATTGTTATTTGTACGAGTTTAAATTGTAGTAAAGCTGGTACAAATTTAATGGAAACAATCCCAAAAATATTTGATTTTTTTAATTAACCCTTTGAGGCGCAACCCTTTCCCAATGCTGGAAAAAGGGCAGCCGTTGCCATCGCTCGACTTAACTACCAGCAAGATAACGGACGATCGAAGCGTTCATCGCGTGCCACAGATCCACAGCTGTGCCGGCACAGCCAGCTGCGTCAAAAAAGGGTCTCTAGATCTGTGGCTGGCGATGAACGTTTCGATCTTCCGCCATCTTGCTGGTTGTTAAGTCGAGCGATGGCAACGGCTGCCCTTTTTCCAGCATTGGGCAATTGCTGATTCAGCTGTTCTCTCATTCTTCCATTTTTCAGCAGATGTCAGTGCTGTTAAAAATAGTCGTGACAATTTTTTTTTTACGGGAAATGACGTGCTAAAAAGTAAAGGATTCTCGTGGAGCTATGTCACCCGCAACTATTTTTATAGAAATCGAATCTATTCTTCGTGACTGGTAACAGTTATAACGCCAGAGTGGGAACACTGCGCGTTAAAGGGTTAAATGATTTGAAATTATTGAGAAAACTAAAGAAAAAAGTAATAGCTGAATGAGCTAAGAAAACTAGTGAAAATAAAACGGAAAAAAGAAGAAAACATAGTACCCCGAATTTTTTTGGGGGGGTGGGGGGGCAGAGTGAACCTAGGTGCGTTCTAGACCCTCCCCTCCACCAGTCATTAAGGAATCTATATTCAGCATTTTGTAACAAAATCATATCTCGAATCTCTGAATCAAATTAGAGATCTGTAGTACATTCTGATAGTGAGTGCCCGTCAATTATTTTAATGTTATCAAAAACAATAAAAGCTGAGCAGAATAGCAGATAAATGGTTACAACAAACAGGTTCCACTCGATGTTAATGTCCAGAAGGGCCCGACTTTTACGGCCTTTCAGTGACTTCAATGAGAAGGTTTCCCTCGCTGCTTGTTTGACAAATGGAATATTACATATTGGCATACTGAGATACACGCTTAGCTCGCTCCTTGATTAAGATCGTTAAGTCAAAATGCTCCCATCTCGAATTATTTTTCCCCTACTGAAATAACTGAAACAGGATTAATCTGTACTATGCATATAGGGTGTCCCAAAAATACTGCTTTAGGCTTTTATTCCTAAATGTAGAAATATGCAATAAAGTAAAAAGTTACGCGAAAAAGTGTCCAGGATTCCATGGTATCGATTAAAATATTTCGGAAATTAAATCTAAATAAATACAAAATTTAATTTTTTTTACGACGCCCTTACACAAAAATTCCAGTGAGTAAAATCTGCTCCAGACACCAATGAGGTAATGTACAAAACTCGAGTATTTTATCCTAAAATGTGACGGAGATTTGAAAACAAATGCAGTGAAACTTCTATGAGCGACCACTCCTATTAAGCGACCCCCTCCTCCTACGACCCATTTTTAAAGGCACAGATTTTCTACCCTATCCACTTAATGTTAAAAGGTCCTCCAGAAAAGACCGCACAATCCTCTAAAAGCGGCCAGACCCGGTTCCCTGTCCGAAAATTTTAAAGCATTTTTCAGAAGTTAAAAAAAAAAAATCTATAACAGGTACACGTACACATCACGTTCAAATCTTGTAGGTTACAGAAGAGATATGCCTAAGAAACAAGTGATTTTACCTTGGAACATCGCATTGATGTGATCGAGTCACTCGGTAAAGGAAATTCGGAGAGGAAGTTGGCGGTTACTCTTCGTTTAGGGGGAAAACGCAAATTTTAAAGTAAACAGATTTTGTTTGGGCAAATTCAGAATACATGAAGAATACCAGGATAAATTATCTTTTGTCAGATCTAAAGAAACGTAGGGAGAGAAAAAAGAATGAAACAATTCGAAATTTCTAAATATTTTATTAAAATTTAAAATTTAGAAATATGTTTGTATAATTACTTATGTATCGGCATACAGTTCCATAAATAGCATAGCCAAAATTTTTGGCATTCTTTTTTTCTTGTCTGTCAAATGTTTTTAAACTTCTTTGATCGACCACCTCTCTTAACGACCGATTTTTCGCGGAACGGAGAGTGGATGCTCTCGAGAAGTTTCACAGTATGTGCTGACTTAAAACCATTTTTCGACGATTCTCTTAAGAAAAAATCAAGTCAGGCTATCGAATTTCAGGGGTCACACAGAAATTACGAAATAAAACAATGATACTATAAATACAAAAAGCTTCTGCTATTATCAGTTTTATACAGCCCTCACCTCTTTGTTTAAACATATCTGTGAGCCTTTATATAATGAAAGGCTGAAACTTTGTACATCACTAGGGATGCAACGGATATCCGGTAAACATACTGCATCCGGCCTATCCGGCCAATATGCCGAATAATCGGCAGTAGCGGGATATTAAAAATATCCGGAAGTAAATCCGGCCTAAATAATATACTTAGAAATAAAATTAATAAACATAATAAATGAATAAATTCTAAAAACTGCAATAATAAAAAATGAGAAAAAAAGTTTTGTGAAAATATTTGTTCTCAATACTTTTCAGTAGGTATTCTTATCTATAGAAAATGAGGTGGTGGGGGAATAAAGTACTTCTATCTTTTTTTAAAGATTTTCCCACATAAATTAATCCTGCTTATGAGACTAGTGTACTTGCTGTAGTACTGCCGGCTGGTGATAAAATGTCCCCCTCCCTAATTTTGATAAAGTAAGGAAAATTGTTACATTGAATGACACTGTTATTTGTATCAGCTTTAATTGTAGTAAAACTGGTGCTCATTTCATGGAAACAATCCCAAAGGATTTGAGTTTTCAATTAAATGATTTGAAACTAATGAGAAAATTTAAATAAGAAAGTAATAGCTGAATGACCTAAGAAAACTAGTGAAAATAAAACATAAAAAGAAGAAAACATACTGTTGCCGGATATCTGGTTGAAAGTTTGGCCGAATATTCGGCATCCGGCCAAATTTATATCCGTTGCATCACTATACATCACCTCATTAATGTAATGTGGCATATTTTACTAACGAGAATTTATTTGTCTGGGGCCGTGGGCCGTATGAAAATTTGAATTTTGTCTTTATTTAATCTCCTGGAAACTTTAATCGATACTCTGACATTCTGTACCTTTTTTTTAATGTAACTTAGTAATTTTATATATGCATTGCCGATGATCAATATTTAAGGAATAAAGACTTAGGTCGACGTTTTTAGGACACCCTGTACATAAAAACACAATAAGTAACATATTTCAAATAAAAAAGAAATGTGTAAAACTGACTGTTTGATTTCAAGTGACATCAAAGTAAACTTGACTGAAAGAGATGTTTTTTATGGCCCCCGTACAGAATAATTCCCAATTAGTTAAATGTGCACTAATGACGTAATATACTAAATTATTTAACTCGTAGTTAATTTAGATAAAAGTATTAAAGGTATCCGCCTACTTTGAAAACATCGAATTTCGGCCAAAAAATCAACAATAAAATTATTCGCAAATCTTGTGTGCTATCCTACGCCGTTCGGAAGGGAAATTACAGCCATTTAAAAACAAATCAGCTGTGAACTAATATCTGCTAAGAACTTTATATGCATTTTTCTCCGTATTTTGTTTTCACTATTAACACTGTAATTTCTATATAAAGTACGAAATGACCAAAATTATTCGTTCTAGCGTAACTTTTTGCTTCTATTTCAATGTATTTTGTTGGCAACAAACCGTAAATTTGAAAAAAAAAAAATAATGCATATTTTGTCAAGTAATAGGCCATATTTTATTTACCTGTAAAAAAAAAAAGTTTGTTTTTTCTCATTTCAAATATCATTGTCATATACCTTACCGCTAAAAGGAATTAAGGTTCATTGAGTACAACCGTGACCGTCTATGTGCACAGTAGTAGCCATTCGATAAATCTTAGTGAAAATTTACTAAAAAATTTTCAATTTCTCAAAATGTATGACAATTATAAATCATTTTCAGGGTAACTTTCTTTTTCTATTCTATAATTTACCTGCAAATTATTTTTAAAAAATAATTTAGTTGATTGTTAAAAAATTGATTGTTAAAAAATAAGTTGATTGTTAAAAAATTTAGTAGTCTAAATTGTAACTTAAAAGAAGGTCCCGAAGGTAGCCCCTTCCATAATAGACTATAATTGCTACGGAAATTCACATAATTGAATATCAAATGAGTCTAAAATAGTCTTGTAATTATTTCTCCAGACAAAGCTGAAATGGGATGTTATACAGTATTGCGCCAAATAAATGACACTTAACTTCAGGGTTGTTATGATTTTGACCAACAAGAAAAAGCCCGTGTTTTTTTTTTTTTTCAAAAATTTAAAACTTTATAATATAAATTTTAATTACAAAGCTAATACGACTCTTAATATCAGTGCACCACTTGCAAAGTTTCTTAAACAGACCCCCCCCAAAAAAAATAAAATAAAAAATAAATAAAAATAAATCAGAATGGCTTTTTTTTTATAGAAAATGTTTATGCTTATCATTTGAATTAAAATGAATAAGGATTTCTTAACGATAACAAAACATTAGTTTAAATGGTTCTAATTCAGCACTGCACCAGTATAGTACTTGGATCATTAAAATTATTGCTAATAATCCATTTATTTAAAATGGAAACAATGATTGGTTATTATTATTGATTTATATGTTTTACATATATCATTGATAAATCGTAATTAATTATTAAGTTAACCCTTTTTCATCTATAATTCATTCTTGTAATCAAATAGTTGCTTTAAGTTGTATTAGTAATTGGCATTTTTTTTTTAAACATTGTGACCCCCTTTTCCTTAAAAAATGTTAAAATGTACTGATAAAACCCAAAAAACCCTGAAAAAAAATCCAGTGTTTTGGTTTTTTTACTGGAAAAACCCGGGTTTTCACAACTCCGCCTAACTTTGAATCTGATAACGGCAGAAAATATTAAAATATTCAAAAGAAAAAGAGTGAATTGCGAATTTGCTAAATTAAAATTTATGCCACAAAATGTATCATGTAAGTAGCAATTTTCCTCCACACAACACAATCGAAATCATAAAATTACTGAAGTTACTTCCCAAGTTTCTTACGCTGATTTCTGCTCAATTTAACAAATTGTGCCTTAACCTGGAAAAATTTTCGCGACGAAATTAAAACAATTTTCTAGAATTCCCACAGCGTGTTCTAAAATAAAATAATTAGAACAGATTGATGAAAGCGTGAAAGGAAAATCAGGTTTCTGCATTTCTGATTTTCCTTGTGTTTGAGAAAAACTATTGATTTAACCCAAAGAATAAAAAGGCCTCGAAAATAATTCCGAAAAAGATTCAGTTTTACTGTATTTTATTTAGGACATAGGCTGTTTCGACTCACGCATAATAATTCGTTAGAAGCAAAAGAATTGTTATCTTGACACGGTAAATCTAGCAGCTGTAAAATTTGTAGATGAGATAGAATTAAAAATAAAACATTTTTAAGAACAAATTGAAACGTCGCTAAATTTAACAATTTTTAGTTTATTACGCAAAGCATATATTAGCTAGAAATTTAATGAAAGCTCGGTAAATTTACCGGAAAAGCCTAAAACGCATCAAATGTCGCTAAATTTAACGACAAATCCTCTAAATTGGCAACACTGCTAATGCTGTAATCTATCGGAATAACCATTTACTACGCAAACTGGGAACTTTTAGCTTATAATAAAGATTTTATCATTCTGAAAAAAAAGTATTAACTCCATGGTCAATGTAGCCTTTATTCATGTAAATTAAAATGAAGTAGTATAAACAATAAATTTGCGGTTACGGGGAATAAATTGCTTTAAAGCATAAAATCAAAACCTGCAGCCACTTTACTTCCGATTTTTTTTTTTCTGACGTTAATCAATTTTTTTAGTAATAGTATGTTATAGTAATAATATTATAACAGGAACATAGGCAGACAAATGTTTCGATAGAAATACAGAAGGCAGGAAAGTAAAAATCTTTCTCACAAAGACTTGATTATTGTTTTGTTAATAAAATTTGCAATTTCAGAGAGGGGTGGGGGCAATTTATTGAATTAGCCTTTTCATTTTCTATGATTCTGTCGCGCCCCCTTCCTATATGGCGAATTGCTGAAAATTAACTGTTTTTTCCAGCAGAAGAACATGCAAAAGGGATAGAAAATGTAATCTTGTCGGTATTTATTTATTTTAAATACTGAATATAATTGTTCTAAAATAAATAATAGCGAGTGAAATTTTTATTCTGCATAATCAAATTTTTAAAACAATACATGGTGAAATTTTGGCCACTTAATAAAGATTACGAATGCTAAATATGCATAATTTCTGGTGGCTGTATAAAAAAAAAAAAAAAAAAAAAACTGAAAAAGAACGATGATAAAGCATAGCTTATTTGAAAAAGAGTTCCCTGGACTTTCCGTAAAAAAAAGAAAATATAGCTGTCGGATGAAAATTGATTTAGATGAACATAAAATACTCAAAAAATGAGCAGAACATAAAGCAACTAAAATAATAATAATCGTATTAACTACCCCCACCCCTACATCAGCTGTCTGTTGTGCTATTTAGTTTGTGTGATGAATTTGGTCCAGCTACGACAAAAGGTCCAGGCACTTAACTCTCTTCAGTCATGAGGTTATAATAATTTAAATACACCTCCATGGGTTTTATGTAAAGTGACATCATGGGCTTCGGCAGCACAGAGCAAGGGGGGTCATTTCCCTCCCTGGAAACAGTTCTATTCAGATACACTTTCTAATGCAGTTACAAGAGAAATTACTTTATAATGATTCATATTCTCTTCTAATTGCATTAGAGAAATTTTGGTTTTTAAAATTGTTAGATGAATGTTTTCAGAATTATTCAATAGCTTGTCCTGAAACTTTAAATTTGTAAAGACGGTTTTCTTCGTAGGAAAACATTGCATTGATCGTTTTGAACAGCTTTAAAAAAATTAATTGCGCTAGACTCGGAAAAAATTAAGAATGTCTCTTTACAAGTTGTACTGTGAGCTGTTATACACAATTAACGTATAGGAGTTACCAAACACTTAGGAAAAAATGCCAAACATCCTGAGTTTTGCAATATTTCCCCAAACATTTAATTCTTCGGCCCATTTTCGAAGGCTAATTTCGGGCTTATGAATTTTTCCTGAAAGTTGCATGAAACATATACAAGGGTCGATCCACGAATATTTATCAGGGTCCCCATTTTTGTGAATTTAAACATCTTTTTTGTGAATTTTCGTTCCAAATTTTGTAAAAGTCACTTCTCTTAAAGTAATTTAAGAAACAAATTAAAATATAGGTGTAAAATCCCAATAAAGGGCCGTTTTAATCGATAGTATTTTTGTGAAGGGGCCTTTTAATTGATTTTAATTTTATGAAGGGGCCGTTTTAAAAGATTGTAATTTTGTGAAGGGGCTATTTTAAAGGATTGTAATTTTGTGAAGGGGCCGTAAAATGGACCCAAATTTTATCTGGATCGATACGTTGACTTTTAGTGTTAGTCCATAATGTATTTGGTAAAGAAGAATAGTTTATTCTTTCAAGTGTGTCGCTTTACAGGTGGAGCCAGGGGCCAAGCTGCCGAGTTGGGGGCCCTGGGCACAGGGTCCGACTATGACTAACAGAGTACCCGGACATTGATGAATTTGGGGGACCCCATTTATGAAATTTGTTTTACTTTTCATAAAATTTTGATATAAAATAGAATATTTCAGAACAACATTTGAAATTGGGGGCCCTTTTGAGCCGACGACCCTGGCCAAGTCCCGATTTGCCCCTGCGATAATAAGGCTTTTACCTGGGCAAAAGCTCCATTGGGCCCCCTCTTTCTAAAACTGTTTTCAAAATTTACAAATTTTTAAACGCAAAGAACAATTTGGTGGCCCGAATGCCCTCCCGGAAATCAGGCCCTGGGTGAAACACCCTTAACCGCAGGAACGGTTACTGAGCAACAGGAAGCTTTCCGAAAAAAACAACTAAAGAATTCCACGTGGAATCTTTCACAGACCTCAATCACAGTTGTTCGGCACAGCACACATCCATAATCAAATCACTAAACTCGAAACTGAAAACAATGGCCCTGCCCCGAACTGACACCCGACACTAATCGACGGCCTTTGTTTCTAAACGGCGAACGCTAACAAACCGTCAATGAACTCAAAGACCTTAATAACCAATTGACATGAAATTATTTTTTTTTTCCACCTCGAAAGAAAGAAAGAAAAAGAACTATAACCACGACCAGTTTCGACCGGTTAGAAATCGTCGACGTGTGCCTAACCAGTTTCAAGCACGATCATCGTTTCTAATGCCACTTCTCTTTCTTGCCCTATGGATGTTTGTAGCTGCATCACTTTGCATCGAAAAAAGGAAGGAGATAAAAAAATAAAAGAAGTCGAATAAACTTTCTCCACCTTGGTAACACCTGTTCTTAGCGCGCGCAGAAGGACAAAGGAATAGGTTCAGTTTTTGGAAGTCCATATTCCAGGCCTTTTATAACTCTGCGTTGATCTTGGTCAATGATCTACCACAAAGGGTGAGTTGTTAACCCTTTGAGGCGCAACTCCAATGCTGAAAAAAGGGCAACCGTTGCCATCGCTCGACTTAACTACCAGCAAGATGGCGGACGATCGAAACGTTCATCGCGTGCCACAGATCTAGAGACTTTTTTTTGACGCAGCTGGCTGTGTCGCACAGCCATCACAAACTGAACCAATTTCCCTGTAATATCACACTTTGCGACCTGTAGTATCACACTTCTGAAAAAAATTAAAAATAAGCTTTCCATTTCTATTCCTTAAAAATCTTTAATTTAGTATTTAAAGATCATTTAAATACAAAATTTTGAATTTTTATCGAAGTTCTTCAGTTATTTTGGGGTCCCCCTTAAAATTCTGAGGGTTAGCTCAAGCTTCTACAGCCTTTTTGGTAATCAGGCCCTGAATTAGTGATGCAACGGATATCAATTTGGCAGGATACCGGATATCCGGTTGAAAGTTTGGCCGTATATCCGGTAATCCGGCGGCAGTATGCTTTCTTTTTTTATTCAGTTTTATTTTCACGAGTTTTCTTAGATTATTCATCTATAACCTTATACATATTTTCTCATTCATTTCAAATCATTCAATTCAAAAATCAGAAATATTTTTGGCACTGTTTCCATGAAATTAGTCGGCAATTCTATTGGAATCAAAGTTGATACAAATAACAATGTCGTTGAATCATCCCTCCTTCAAGAGTTATAAATATCTTACAAAATCGGTTATTGCAAGAAAAACATCTCCATTCAACTGTTAGAAAATCAAAATAAAAATTTCCCTACTTTATCAAAACTAGGTGATGGGGGAAACTTTTTTCACCAACTACCAGTACTATAGAGCAAGTACACTTTTCTTATAAGCAGGGTCAATTTATGGGGGGGGGGGGGGGGGGAAGGTAACCGAATTCTAACAAAGATTGCAAAATAGTTAGCGTTTTTGCACCATAAATTTACCAATCTTAAAAAGATAGAAGTGCTTAATTTTTTCTCAGTTTTTTATACATGATAAAAATATATTCTAAAAAGTTATTTAAAACGAATTATTTTCATAAAACTTTGCTTTTTTTCCATTTTTTATTATTACAATTTTTAGAATTTATGTTATATTTATGTCATTTTTCAGTATATAATTTTAGGCTGGATATACTGCCAGATATTTTTAATATCCGGTGGATAAGCCGGATGCAATTTGCCGGATATCCGTTGCACCCCACCCTGAATACGACATGCATTTCCCAACAGCGAAAGGATTATTAAACGTGCCGGATTATCAAGCGTGTTGCTGTTCTGTAATTTTAAAATTTTGTGTTGATTTTATGTTTTTAATTTAACCAAAATGAGTGACATCACATTTCTTGTTACCTCCTCAGGGTTATGATTTTGCCCCAACCCGAAGAACTCACTTTAAAATCTAACTCGATTTTTTTCAAAATTTCAACATTAATTACATACCTAATACACAGGGGCGTAGATAAAAATTTTTCATGGGGGGGTTACGAACTACTACAACTCATATATTTATACGTGTGTGTGATAATGTAGTGAAGAATATACATTTTGTATGGCAAAAAATTCCTCATGGGTGGGTTATGACCCCCCTAACCCCCCCCCCTTGGCTACGCCCCTGCTAATACATCTTTTAATATCAGTACACCACTTGTGAAGTTTATAAACAGCAACCCCCCTCCCCCCCACTTGTAATGTTTATAAACAGCAAACCTCCCATTAAAACCACCTAAGAAAAAAAATAAATCCGATATTTTCAAGAAATTTTTTTTCAAACATTCTGAACAGCCATTCTTTCTCTTAAAAAAACCCTGATAAAACCCAGCGGGTTCGGTTTTTTCCCCCGAAAAAACTTGTGGATATCTCGCTTATCCAGTTGTGCACAGCTCATTAGGGTGTCTCGGAAAATACGAATGTCTGAAAATGTTTGCTCCCTTCTGTTTTTCTGGTTCGTTTTGGTGTGAAATTACAATGTGTGAAATTTGAAGTCTCTAGGTCAACATTAGAGTTTGCCTGTAAGGCCTTAAAGTTAAAAAAAAAAAAAAAAAAAAAAAAAAAAAAAAAATGGGAAAAACGTAAATTTTGTAATAATTTAAAAAGTTTTATAAACACGTTCCTTAAACTTAAGGAAATAGATAATTTTTTAAAATTATAACGAGTAAAAAACTATCTATAAAAATATAGTGCATATCAAGTGCAATCACAACAAGAAATGATACAAACAAGCGATACTACTATGCATTTAAATCAGTCTCTTCATTCAAACGTATTCAAACGTTTTTGACCACGTACTTTTTATGATTATTTTATGGAAATAATCATAAAATGTAGCCCCTAATTATCAAAACTGGCGTTTCCCGTAAACACCAGAAGAAAAGGAAAAAAAAAAAAGGAAACACAGGGGAAAATACGCGGAATTTGTTTCAATCTAACTAGTTTCAGCATATTTAAACAGGAGGATCCTTTAAAAAAAATAAATAAAAATAGATAAAAGTCTAATCCTTTGCCGTTTAGTATGATTCTTAAACAGTACTCTTAAAATAGCACTTTATGTAATATGGCTGCGCCACTTCATTGTTTCCGCACGCCGGGCTGATGGTCAAGCTTCGTGCTTACAATATGCCCTTGATCCACAATCACCTTTTTTTATTATTATTTTCCCTTGCACACGCGCCGCCATTCAATGTTATAACTTGGCAATTCGCAAGAATATTCAAGGTGAATGACTCACTATAAAGGCTAATATGTGTTTGACAGGAGAATAGATTATTCCGACATTTATCTCTCTCCCACTTCATTCTGTGTAAACAAAAACAAAAAATGAATAAATAAATAAAATAAAAGTCCAATTTTGGAGGAATATTTGATTTATATATTTTATTTCGTTTTTCCGGTGAGCAGAAGAGATGAGAAGGGTTCAACCCGAGCCCGAAATGGGCTCGGGCTCTGAAATTCTCGATCATGTTCGGGCTGGTGAGAAATTTCTCTTTTATTGAACATACTCCTTGTAAACAGATTTCAAAAAGAGATTCAAGGGAGAAATAAACTATTATTATTATTATTGGATAAACTTGAATAAAAAGAATTAGAAAATTCATTAAGAGTTTGCTATTACAGTCAACTTCGGTTATAGTGAACCCAGATATAGTGAACTTTCGGCTATAGTGAAAACAGAACAAATCGTTAGTCCTGATTCAGTTGCATCAGAAATGTACGACCTCGGTTATAGTGAACCTAAAAACTGAACTTCGAAAATTCTGGAAATGGCGGAGATGAAGTTTTTGGGATGTCTACATTCTCAAAGGTTGCCTGTATTGCATTCGATAAATACACAAAGAGATTATCAAGCATATGTTCCGAAATACAGGGGAATTGTCAGTGGCTAGGCTGAGGTCTGTGGGCTAACATGACGAGGGGGAGAGGGGAACAATAGCGCACTAGACTCTTGACCGCTGTGAAATGAGGAATTTATTCATTGCAGTGATGCATATTTATCTTTTGCTATCCAATTCCCTTATGACAATTTTTAAAAGAAACATGCAACCTTTTCCATTCTCCTTCTCAACCCGAAAGAAAAGACCACAAGCGCTTCAATCCAATGCATCAAACTGTGCCCCTCCTAATAGTATTCACGCTTGCTATCCGGGGACATCTGTAAAAGGGGGATTAAATTCTTAGTCGGTTAGAATCAATGGCATTTTTCGGCTACTAAGCACTTAACAAAACGTAGGATACATTTCACGGAGAACAAAAACAGACATATCTCTCGTCCTTGAATGATTGCATTTTCAACTTTGATTTTCATATTTAATAACAGTATGCATTATATAGGGTGATCAATTTAAAAGAGTACCCGTTGGTTTTTCATATTACCCTTTAATCTGACGGATGCGGCAACTATTCTAACACTAAAGTATAATTCTTTGAACCTTGTTTAACCCTTTAACGCGCAGTGTTCCCACTCTGGGAACACCAAACTGACGTTTTGACTGTTGCCAGTCACGAAGAATAGATTTGATTTCTATCAAAATAGGTGCGGGTGACAGAGCTCCACGAGAATCCCTTATTTTTAGCACGTCATTTCCCGTAAAAAATATTGTCACTATTTTTAACAGCACTGACATCTGCCGAAAAATGGAAGAATGCGAGAACAGCTCGATAGATTGCCCAATGCTGAAAAAAAGGGCAGCCGTTGCCATCGCTCGACTTAACTACCAGCAAGATGGCGGACTATCGAAACGTTCATCGCGTGCCACAGATCTAGAGACCCTTTTATCGTCAAAAAAGGGTCTCTAGATCTGTGGCACGCGATGAGCGTTTCGATCGTCCGCCATCTTGCTGGTAGTTAAGTCGAGCGATGGCAACGGCTGCCCTTTTTTCAGCATTGGGAAAGGGTTGTGCCTCAAAGGGTTAAGTGGGCTAGACCCCTCCAAGAGAAAATCCTGTTGAAAATTTATTGCAATAAGCGGGCTATTGTTACACAAATACTTAACTATATGCTGTTGACTTCAAAATAATAGCATGTATGGCTGTAAAGAAATTTTGAAAAAATGTTAAATTTCATGTGTTTTTGTTTTTCGTAGAAACCGTCTTAAACGGAACTAATAAGGTACGAAACATTTCAGAGAAGTTTCCGGGATAATACTACTAAAAAAAAAAGTTAAAACAACATGAGCTGAAAGTAATTACAATAACATACCTGCATTACTCATATGTCTCATATGATGTTCACTGAAGCAGGAACTAATGAAAAGAACAATAAAACAATCGCAAGTTAATTTATTCCGAGTGGCCGGATTTCGTTACTTGTAAAGTATTTTTAATATGAAACTGAGAACAGTATTTTTTAAGCATCTTTTTAAAAAAAATAATAAATAGCGTTTCATTCATTGCAGAATCCCGCTCTGACATAAATTTTTTTTTTTTCCTTTCTAATTTCAGCTATATTTAAATTATTCTTTTGAGATGGAGTGGATTTTTTTAAATATTATTTAGCAGCCTAAAATATTTCTAGAAATAACAGGGGCGGGGCGGAGGTGTTATTCGAGCTGTACTGTCGATCTTAAAACGGTAAACCCATAAAAGTTGGGAAGTATTACAAGCTTCCATATTATGCATAGCAATTTTGATTTTGAAGATTTAAAGTCCTCGAAATGCACTTTTCACAAAGGAATTTTAGATTTTTCTCACGGAACATGATAGATTGCTGAAGTGAGAAGGTTCCGTGTTCCGGGGTTATGATTTAGCCCAACCCGAAAAAACCGGGTTTTTTTTTTTTTTAAGCCCACTTGAAACAACCACAGAAAAAAACCAACTGCGTTTTTTTTTTTTTCAAAATTTCAACTTTTAAATATCGACTTTAATTACATAGTTAACACATCTCTTAATATCAGTATACCACTTGTAAGTTTTTTAAACAGCCCTCCCCCCCCCCCAAAAAAAAAAAGAAAATCGGAATGACTTTTTCTAGAGAAAATTTTTATAAGGATTTTTTTACCAATAACAAAACATTAGTTTAAAAGTTCTAATTCAGCACTAGTACAATTACTTTAAATTAATTGTTAAAATTATGACTAATATTTAATTTATCTAACAGCAGACCATGATTGGTTATTATTCCTGACATTACACATTTTTTCGTGTATAATTGATAACTGTAATTAATTCACATTATTTATTTAACCATTTTTTCATCTATAATAGATTCTTGTAATCAATTTGTTGCTTTAGGTTGCATTTAGTAATTAAAAAAAAAATGTTCAAACATTCTGAACCCTTATTGCTTCCCTTAAAAAACCCTGATAACCTCCCCCCCCCCCAAAAAAAAAAATGAAAAAACCCAGTGGATTGGGTTTAAACCCTGTGCTTAACAGCCCTGCCGCGTTCGGGCCTATTCGCCGTTGTCGATTTGGAGTTTTGGGCAGTTTTCTCCAGATGTAATGTAAATATGCTTTAGAACCGTCATAAAAGTCCTCGTACCAGAGCATGCCCCCCCCCTCCTCCTACCATAGGCAAATTCCCATCGTGGGGGTTTGCATAACACTAACCGAAAAATTGACTTTTGGGTTTCTCTGTAGGCTAAAATACAAAAAAAAAAAATAGTCACGGAGTATGCAATATTTTTTTCAGACGGCATAGTTCACAACAATAACAAATTTTGTAGCAATCTATCTTTATTAACGGTGTTTTTTTAATGTGATTTTATTGATGCATTAAAAAAAGCTAACATGCCAATCACTTTAAAAATTTTAGAAAGTCTCTTTGTAAGCTGTACTGAAATAAACGATAAATCTGTAATGAAATTTCAGAAAAAAATTCTTAAAAATCGAAAATTTTGCAGAATGTGTCAGCTTTTCGAATATATTTCACGAGCAATTCCATGTTTAAGAATTATTTCTGAAAGTTTCATGAAAGGCACCGTTTCTTTCACTTACGCCTGTGCGCCGTATTTCCGCTTGTAAAGAATCATCCTGATTTTTTTTTTAGAATTCCTGGCACAATTAGTTTAATTTATGTATCCCGACCGCGTGGCAGATTTTATTTCTTCAACATACCACCATTACTGTGTTCTTTTAGGCAATCACGTAACTTTTGAACAACTTTTTAATGAATTGATCTACTTTAGAAACTCGTAAAAAAATTCAGAATGTCTCTTTACAAGTTTTACTGTGAACCAGTGGAGTAGCTAGAAATTTTTCATCGGGAGGGGGGGGGGTTACGACAACTGCAACTCATATATACGTGTGTGTGATAAGGGAGTGAAGAATATACATTTTGTATGGCACAAATTTCCTCATGTGAGGGGGGGAGGGGTGATGCCCCCCCCCCGCCAAGGCTACGCCACTGCTCTGAACTGTTACAAACAATGAGCCTAAAGGATTTACGAAACACTCAGGAAAACATCCTAGCATTTGGAATTTTGGAATATTTTTCGAAACTTCTGCTTATTTTTGAGCCTAAGATTTTTTTTTCTGAAAGTCGCATTGAGACATACAGCTTTACTGTCAGTATTAGCAGGGATCAATCTACGAATTTTTTCCAGAGTCTCATTTGTGTGAAAACTGCTTATTTTGGTAAATTTCAGTACGCAATTTTGTGAATTTTAACACTCATTTTTGTGAATTTTCAAGGCAATTTTTAACAAAAGTCACTTTTTTGTTAAAATAATTGATAAAACAGATTAAAAAGTAGAGTAAAATGAAAGGCCGCCTTAATCGATTGTATAAAATGGGGAAGGGGCCGTTTTAGTCGATTATAATTTTGTGAAGGGGCCGTTTTAATCGATTATAATTTTGTGAAGGGGCCGTTTCAATCGATTATAATTTTGTGAAGGGGCCGTTTCAATCGACTGTATTTTTGTGAAGGGGCCCCTCAAAACTGACCCAATTTTCATCTGCCTCGACCCCTGATTAGTCCATAGAGCACTAGTTGAAGAAGCATTATTAATTTTGATATTTAACATCATCGGCTTGCATTTAAACTTGGTCAAAAGACCTGTGACGTCGATCACTTTTCAAAAGGAATAACCTTAAGAACAAACAGACGGACAGAAACCAGAATCCAACAATTTGAGACTTTAAAAACGACTCTTAACAAAGAAAACTGATAAAATCAATAAAAACTTTGTAAAGAAAAAAAGCACATTTTACCAAGTTTTTATTTATTTTATCTTTTAGCACCAATTTTTGAGTGTTTTTTTCGTGAAGAAAACTGTTGTTTACTGGTAAAATAATTAAAATATTTATAAAATAACACGCATGAAAAAAAGATACCGAAATACGATCTTTTCGGGTGATACAAAAGGTCCACCCTTCCTCAGTTCCAATAAACTTTCTACACAGACAGGAAGGTTAAAACTCCTAATTCTTTGTTTATCAAATTATTAAACACTAGCTACATGCCTGATGATTATTTTATAAGCAATTTGTGTCTTTTTTCTAAAAGAGTAGAGCACAAACGAAACTGAGCAGTACTTCGAATGACATACTTTTGCGAAATCTAATCTTTTAATCATAAAACAAACGTCTGAAAAAGCACAAATGTTCGTACTTTTTGTTGTTGAATCAGTATGATTATAAAGTGAGCAGAAAACTATCCATTTAAAACAATCTTACTTTAATAGAACATGCAGTCATGGTGTAAGCCGTGATTTTTCAAAGAAATGGTCACAATAAATTTATGAATATTGATTAACAGTATGATGTAGATCTACTGATATTTCATTTTTAAGCTCCATTTTACATTTTTGAGTATTTATCTATGGCCTGGGTAAATACCCAAAGTTCACCTTTTTTCTGCGAAATTTCGGTTCTTAATTTGAGATTAATTCCGTATCTCTGTATATTATGTATTTTACAGCAAGTTCTATGACGAACTAATGACGTAAACTTTAAGAAAATGAGTGTATTTGTATTTCCCGTATATCAAATATCTGCTGGCAAGGGTACACTTGGAGTGCAGAGCACAACATTGATAATGAACATATTCAGATAGATATTCGAGGCGAGGGTCTTCTCAGAAAATGAAAATATTCTTCCCCTTCAATTATTACATCATGAGAAAAATTACGAAATTTGTATTTAATGAGAAATAAGTATTGTTCGTGTTCATGGAAACAATACAAGTAAACCAGCGTTTCCCAATCACTGATCAGCGAGAATTTTACTGAAGGTCGCGTCAATACTATTAAAAAATAACCGGCAGAAAATGTCGTTCAAGCTAAAAATCATTTTTACAACACTTGATTTAGTAATAAATAAAATACATGTTTATACAGGGTATCCCAAGAAGGTGGTAGCACGCTTTGATTCTTTATTTGTTAGAGATAAGTGGGCAGTGTCAATGGAAAAAATGTAAAAAGAGAAAAAAAAACTACCTCTTTAAAAAAATCCTCTCGTTAATTTTCACTTTAAATTTGTATACGACACCCCCGTGCACAAAAAATCCCAGTTAGTAAAGTGTGCCCCATGCAGTAATGAGGTGATGCACAAAATTTCTGCCTAACACATAAAACGTCTCAGAGATATTTATATATAAACATGATCAGGGTTATACTTGAATTTGAATATAAACTTATTATTAAAGTGGAAAAAAATTCTTTCGTAATTTTTATACGACCCTTGAAATGTAATGATCCAACGCGATTATTTCCGCTCGAGAGTCATTAGAAAAGTGGATAAGTCAGTATATATTTATCTTCATATCTCCGACCCTTTTTAGGATATAATTCTCAAATTTTGTACATCCCAACTTTAGTATATGGGACTAATTTTATTATTCGGGAATTTTTTTGTACGGGGAAGTGTATACAAATTTAAAAAGCGTAACTTTTAAAAAATGAACGAGAAATTTTTCTTAACGTATTCTTTTCTTCCTAACTTCGAACATTTTTTTTTTTTAAGGTGCACTGCACACTTATCTCTAGCAGATAAAAATTAAAGCTAATTACCACCTTTTATAGCATTTTTTTCTACTTTTTGCCAGTCAGCAGATGTGAAAAGATTGGGAAACACGGAAACTCGCCTTATACCTTAATATTTTTATTATGGCAGTGACGTAGCCAGAAATTTTTCATGGGGGTGGTGGTTACGACTACTGCACTTCACATATATGCATACATGTGTGTGATAAGGGAGTGAAGAATATACATTTTGTATGGCAAAAAATTCCTCATGGGGTGTTATGATCCTCCCCCCCCCCCCCGAGCTACTTAGCATAATTTTTTTTTTTCAAATTTGGGAACTTAAACTGCTTTTATAGTTACTTTCACGTCCAAACATATTAAAAACGAAACTCCATTACACGTTAGTTACTTATTACAAGAACATTTTGAATAGATTCTTCTTGAAGATATTTATTAACAATTTTCATAAGCAAGAATTCTCAAAATTCTACTTCAGAACATTCCCAAGAACAATTTAAGAGCACTATCTCAAAAATGTAGTGTCCGACAATTAGCATTAAAGAGGAGTTTGACTCATGGGAGTGGGCAGCATACACCAAGGAGGGGGGGAGGGGGCTTTGACCCCTGGGATTTTTTCTGCCCCACCCTTTTTTTTCCCTCTTTTCATTGCGGTGACCATATATAGAAGTAATCGCCCTTGGTTCGACTTCACATTTAAAAAAAAAAAGATATAAATTTAAAGGCTCACAAACTCGAAGGGGAGCTGAAAGCAAGCCATTTTGCTAAGACTTCTTTTTACGGGGAGGGAGAAATTCTTAAATTGCCAAGTCATATATCTTTCTTTACCAACTTATTTAAAAATTCTTGGATTGTTTTGCGAAGTCTGGGAGTAACAAACGATGTCATAGTTTTTATTTTTAAATCGTGTAAATAGGTTAGTAATTTTTGACATAGTTTTTGATTGAAGGTAAAGAAAAATTTACAAGTATTCCAACTAGTCTTGACGTTCTTCTCCCACAATCAGGAAATATATTTGTTTTGTTAAAACACAAAGCTTAATTATATTCCTTATATTAAGTTCCAATCTTGCGAAATCTATCAGGTGTTTGAAGGAAAAGAAATATTTAATAGGTGTTCCAACTTGTTTTAAAATTATTTTTAATTTACCGGAGACAATATAATAATACTTTTGTTAAAAAAAAAAAAAAAAGGTAAATGATATTCACGATTAAGTTAGAATTTTGTGAAGTCTATCGGAAATAAAAAGTGAATTAGTTTTGTCAGGGACGTAGCCAGAAATTTTTCATGGGGGGGGGGGGGGTTACGACTACTACAACTCATGTATATGGATACGTGTGCGTGATAATGTAGTGAAGAATATACAGTTTGTATGCCAATAAATTTCTCATGGGGGGTTATGACCCCCTAACCCCCCCCCCCTGGCTACGCCCTGAGTTTTGTTAATTTTTAAATAAAAAGTTGATCAGTTTAGTTAAAAAATTTTTAATCAAGTTTACCAACTCGATTTTTAGTTTTGACAAGTGTATAACAGAATATTAGGAAAGCCCCCCCCTCCCTTAGAAATGGCCCTGGCAGCAAGAATGTTATGGCACTTCACGTGAACAGGCATCTCTGCAGACAAAATCAGAGTCCGTTCTATGGTCTCTTCACAAAATTACAATCGGTTAAAACGGCCCCTTCACAAAAATACAAATTTAAACAATCCCTCATTGGCATTTTACCGTCTATTTTAATTTGTTTTGTAAATTATTTTAAGAAAAAAAAGGGGCTTTTACAAAAATTGGTACGAAAATTCACGAAAATAGATATTGAAATTCACAAAAATTAAGAGTTTTCACAAAAATGGGACCCTGGAAAAAAATTCCTGGATCGATCCCCGGTGAACGTTATTTACAACAAAACATTAAGTACGAAAAACTTAAGCAATTACAGTTTTACATTCGGAACACTGAATCTTAGAAACAAAGAGACAATACATGTTTCTTAACATCATTAAAGGTAATGGGAAAATACCCCACCCCCCCTCTGTGCAAAAAAGGTCTCTTGGTATGGGAGGCGAGAGTTAGATCTTTTCACGACACATTTAGAGAGCCCCGGTCATTGATGAATTTGCCCCCCCCCCCCTTCTATAAAATTTGTTTTATTTTTCATAAAATTTTGATATAAAAGGATATTTCTGAACATTTGAAATTGGGGGCTCTGGGCAAAGTCCCGATTTGCGTAAAAGTGACTTTAGCATACCTTTTAAAAACTATTCTTTAAAAACTATCTTTTAAAAACTGGATTTATATTATTTCCTAATAGTGAATTTCTGAGTTCAGAGTGCAATACCAGTTGTTTAAGATAGACAACAGTACTAACAATGGTGTCTATAGGAAAAAATAAAGAAAAGGTGTAAGCCTCCTCTGAAAAATACGACAATAGCATTTTTGCAAGGTCCCTTTAAGAATTTCAGACGTTTGCTTCCGTAAAAGCGGATTTATGTTCCCAAAATTGAGTTTGCAACTAGGGTTGCCAGGTCGCCAAACCAAATAGCCGGACAGACCAGCCAGTTTGGCCGGACATTTGGGTAAAAAGGCCGGACAGCCTACAATATTGAGGATTTTGTCTCAGTATTAATAGGTACAACAAAAAAATTGTATGTAAAATCAAGCTTTTTTGATTATTACCATGAATCTTATTCAATTCTAATGAAATATAAATAACATCGAATGCCAAATCAGTTCAAGTACTTTATTACTAATCAGCCAAAGTCACCAGTAAAAAGCATAACAAAAGCCGGACACCGCTAAGTTTTGTCGGACACGCAATCAAAAAGCCTAACTATGTCCGGCTTTATCCGGACGCCTGGCAACGCTATTTGCAACTGCAAGCTGCAATACGCTAATGATAATGTTTACTACTACTACTTTAATTTTTCTAAATTTTTGGGCATAAAACTAGTACTTTGTCATTAACACCGATAACCTGAAAGTAATATTTATAGTACACAAAATTTTTATAACCTAAGGAACGATAAATGTTTATATGTTAAAAAAGCGCGTGTTTTGTAAACAATAGTCTCTACATTTCTTAGTAATTCCTAAGTGAAATACATAGATTCCAGTTTTTGATCACGATGAAACTGCATAAATTATAGTGTTTAATGTCTTATTATTCTTTCACAAAAATCTCCCGAGTAGTTTTAAGCTTGGGAACCTTAGCATCAAGTTACTAAAATTATGTACACAGAGAACAAAATCTCCTATGGAACAAAAGTGTGTAACAAGACCATGAAAAAAACTGGAATCCATCATGAATT
Source organism: Cheiracanthium punctorium (assembly GCA_038373885.1). Lineage (NCBI taxonomy): Eukaryota > Metazoa > Arthropoda > Arachnida > Araneae > Cheiracanthiidae > Cheiracanthium > Cheiracanthium punctorium. The sequence goes on from JAWZYV010013636.1 coordinate 84,223, forward strand.
AGAACACACAAAAAAAGATAGCACAAGCACACATTAAAAACAAATATCTTTCATGCTTGTTATTTTGAAAAGTTTAATTTAAATAAATTGTGTGCTCAGTCAATACTGCAGCCAGGAAAAAAATTTCGGGAGGGGTTTTCAAGTTTTATGTATCAATGTGGCAGGTTTTAAATACCCTTTTACAAATAGTAATACATGTTCCTGAAAGTTTCGGGGTGGGGTGGGGTGGGTTTGACCCCTCCCCCGTGGCTAGGGCATTGTGCATAATCATAAAATACAATTAATTTTCCATATTAGTTCTAAGCACACAAAAATGTCATTCAGTTCATATAGAATTTTCATTACAATTTTGAATGTATCAAAAAGAAATTATTCTTAAGTGTGCCTAAAATAACTTATTTATTAAATTTTCAGCAGCAATTTTATGAGCACAGGCATGCAACATTGGGGTGGGGTGGGCACACTTCAACATGAAACATTGCGGGGGCAAACTGTTTCCTATAGTACAGAATATCATTTTCAAATAGGTTATATCTGGATTGTCTTGAATTTTAGGGGGGGGGGGGTCAATTGGCCCATCTTGCTCATAGGAAGTTACGCTTATGGGCATACGGATAGGGTGAATTAAAAAAAAAATTAAAACCTTTTTCCCAAATACCTTTCAGAAACTTCACTATTGAAATAGTCAAAACTTTGTAAAATAACGTTCTGTTCTGCAGAACAATAAGTACCTTTGATGTGTGTTATTTTAGTTTTAATTATTATTCTTTCAAACAGTTCCTTTTAAGTGTTTTTCTTTTAAACACTTCACTACTCTTGAATATATTGTATACCCTTGCCCCCCTAAGAGTTCTGCGACGTTACGCATATGTTTATGACAGTGTTTTTCAACTCACGTCAACATATGTTAACTTAAAGAGAAAAGAAAAATCAATGTAACATTAATTAGAGCATAACTCACCATTCGATAGCAGACGATAAACGTTAAGTAATGCCAACAGCAATTCCACACCGAGAAAAAAGTCCACAGTAAAAGAGACGAGAACGAAAAAAGCACAGGGATACTCTTTGCGAAGTATAATGAGAAAAATGAAGTTTACACGAGATGAAACAAAAACAAAAGCTGACCAGAGAATAATCCGGTGCGGTAGGCACTACGGCGGCATAACGAATGATTCTCGTCCCGTTTGTTTCGTCGTGCGATAACAGATCTACTTTCCGTTTCGATGGCGAACCCGTCGCCAAGTCCACGGAAAACGGTCGCCAAATAGGCATGTTTTGGATAAAGGGGAAAATATGGAAGGGAAAATAATTGGCTGAGATTATTATGCAAAGAAAACATTCCAAGAGTTTTATTTTTTTCAGGACGAATCAATTATTTTTACTTCGTAAAATTACACTGCATCAAAAGAAAAATAAATAAATCTGAAAAGCTCCAACTAGGAACGAAAGTTATCGCAAAGGGTATGTATAAACAAAAATGGAATTAAAATGAAAAAACTTTTTTTTTTATCGGCGGGCACTTACTTATACAGCATTTGCCCAGGGCCCGATTGTGACCAACATTGATGAATTTGGGGGCCTCTATCTGTGATTTTTTTTTCTTTTTCATGAAATTTTGACACAAAAAAGAATATTTCAGAACAGCATTTGGAATTTGGCCCCCCTTTCGAACCGGGGACCCTGGGAAAAGTCCCGATTTGCCCACGCGATAATAAGGCTCTGCATTTGCCGCTACTAAGGCCCAAAACACTGGCCATTTTATTACGGGGGCACCCAACGAGCGGCCAGAACTACCCCCCATGCCCAAGCTGGGACTCGAACCCGGACCCAAGGCGTGATAGAATATGGTTCTTTAGAAACTACACCACTTGTGCGGCCAAAATGTGAAACTTAAAAATGGTTTTTCTGGAAGTTATGTGGGGACATAGGCGGCCACATGATTTGCTTTTAGGGGGAGGGGGCAGTCAAGGATCCTGCCCTAGAAATATATTTATTAGTGCTAAGTAACTTCTACGTTATATCAGCACGTAAATCATAATGGTAATATGGGAGTTGGTGTGGAGGGGAGAGGGCATGGCTCCTTCCTGCATAGAAATAGTACATGTGCCTGTAGTGTATTATATCTATCGCAGGGACGTACCTAGAAAAAAATTTCGGGGTGGGTCCAAAAATTTCGGAGGGGGTACAAACGGTGAAAAAGGCAGATTTATATACAACAAAACTTCCTCATTATTATTTTGTTTACAAAAACTGAAATTTCGGAGGGGGTCCGGACCCCTGGACCAAACCCCTGGGTACGTCCTTGATCTATGGCCATAGGTATGGGCGCCAATGAAACGGGGACTAGAAAGAAATGTTTTCTTACATCAAACTGAAACAAATAAAACTTCAACGAGTTTTTAACCCTTTAACGCGCAATGTTTCCGCTCTGGGAACACCAAACTCTGACATTTTGACTGTTGCCAGTCACGAAGAATAGATTTGATTTCTATAAAAATAGTTGAGGGTGACATAGCTCCCACGAGAATCTTTTACTTATTAGCACGTCATTTCTCTTTAAAAAAAAAATGTCACGACTATTTTTAACAGCACTGACATCTGCTGAAAAATGGAAGAATGCGAGAACAGCTGGATAGATTGCTCAATGCTGGAAAAAGGGCAGCGGTTGCCATCGCTCGACTTAACTACCAGCAAGGTGACGGACGATCGAAACGTTCATCGCGTGCCACAGATCTAGAGACCCCTTTTTGACAACAGCTGGCTGTGCCGGCACAGCCAGCTGTTGTCAAATCGATATATTTTTTCTATATATTTTTTTTCGATATATTTTTTTTTAATCAGGAAAGGTATGTGAAAAAAGGGGAAAGGGGAAGGAGAGCCGTTTACTGTACTTGAAGGAAGATTTTCAAAATGTTTTTTTTAAAATTGATTTTTAATTATTCGTGACTGTTGTACTGTACAACAAAAATTTTATGGACCTCTCTATCTCTCTCTCTCTCTTTTAGCACTTGAGTGCTATTTACTAGACATTTTTTGTAGACCTGATTTGTGGACGTCGACACTTTTTCGTTGAATTTTTCAATAGGGTTGCCAAATTGAGGGGGGGGGGGGTGTATAAAATGTTGAACGTCGCCAACGTTTGCGATCTTTGATGATTTTTCTCCAAGTTTGACACAGAAAAATAAGTCCCGAAAACTGAAACTAGCTTCGCGATATATTCCATGTTTGGCTAGAAACTGGCAAACCCTACAGTTTATTAGAAAGGAGAAGTATAGTTAGAATACGCCTGGCGAAAATTCTAAAACAGTTTTAATATCGATTTTAACATAGATTTCAATTCCAAATAAGTGTTTTATGAAAAAAGGAAGATAAATAAGGCCTTCTCATAAATAATGATACACTTTCCAAATTAAAGGAATAAGGACGAAAAATAAGCACGATGCATGGTGCGCTTTTAATATCAAGCACTTAAGTGCGAATTTAAAATATGAAAGTATTTCAGATCTGTTACATTTAAAAAAAAAAAAAAATCACGCGGGATATATTAAAAGAACGATTTGGACCAAAATGTTAAAAATACGTTTTGATTTGGTTTGCAGTCAAAAAAATTTTGCAGTGCTATTCTTAGATGAAGTGTTTTTAAAAATTTCTTAAGTCATGCAGGTTTATGGTTTGTGAAAAATTTTAATTAAGATTATAAAGAAACATTGTCTTCAAGAGTCATGTAACATTCTTTGAGTTTTCAGGCCCACCATGGCCGAGTGGATAAGACACTGAAATTGGTAGATGGTTGAAATCCGTGCCTACCGCACGGTTGTCGATCTCACGGTTTGGGGTTTTGGACGATTTTCTCCTTATGTAACGCGAATAAACTCCAGAAACCCCTGACGCTGAACCTAGTCAGCTACATCCAAGACGCTGACCCCTAGTCAGATATACCTCTTCTTGCAGGTTTGCCTTAAACACAATACATTCAGGCTTAAGGTGGCTGTTAAGACAAGGCGACTCAACTCTTTAAAAAAGAGAACAAAAAGAACAAAAAAAAAAAAAAAAAAACTCGTCAAATGATTTTTAATACTTTTAAAACAAACCAAAACATATTCCACAGACAATGTGGCAGGCACTCTTTTATAAAGTGACCAGGCGTCCTGCTTTCGGCGGGACAGTCCCGCTTTTTATCTATATGTCCCGCTGTCTCCATGGAACCCTAAAATGTCCTGCTTTTCCATTCCTGTACCGCCAAAGTCCTGCTTTAGGGGGGGGGCGCAATTAGTGTGGCGACATTCGTCTGACCTCGTTAAAAAAAAAAAAAATTGTCAAAGAAATTGTATTTAGCGATAAGTATGGACATCTGATGGAGAAAATGTAAAATAAATTGGGAATAAATTAGCATGAAAATGATTGTATGATTGGTTTAAGTTTTTTATTACTTATTCGTACTCAACACCGGTTTTACTAGAGGTTTTTATTGATCTAAAAGATTATTTTATAATTTTTATTATTACATACCTATAATCAATGGATGTCATTTTGGTTAACGTTAAAAGGCAAACTATTTTGGAAAATAATCCAAAAAAATTAAGGATACAATTATTTAAAAACTGGGTTTATGTAATAGTAATAGGCCTATTTTATCTTGCTATATTTTTTTCAACTCATTTTTCTCATAAAAGTAGAAAACCAAAGTATGTGAAAAAAAGTAGAAAATCAAAGTATGTGAAAAAAAGTCTCATAGAAGGGGGGTCGGAATTAATTCTTACCCTTCCGACTCTGTGTTTTAGAAATGTCCTGATTTTCGGTTCAGATAAAATGGTCACTTTACGTCTTCTATAAACGATAAACCTATGCTTTACGCAAATTTTTGGGAAAATTCTTCAGCATACAAAGATAGCCTTCAAAAAGGCACATTTAAGGTCCCCCCCCCCTAAATTTTTTCATTGCCCTTGTACAGCGTACCTTGTAATTTACCACATGTGCCGAATCGTGATTAAACGGGGAGAAAAAACTGGGTAGACGCCCCCCCCTCCCTCCCCACACACAAAAGAAAAAGATTTTTGAATTAACAGCTACCGAGCTGTTACAGCGATTTTTTTTTTCTCTGCAGCTGGGTAAGCAGAGAACTTTGAAAGTCCAGAGTTCGATGTAGTCAATTCCGGGGCAGACATTTGTCATAGGCACCCTTTCATAAGTACTTATTGAGTTTACAAAAATTAAAAGGCCTGGAACTACAGGCTTACTTAACCTTTTACATAACAATGTTGGAAAATTAAATGTTATCAATATTGACTTGAAAAAATTAGCAGATGTAGTAAAAAGGTGACTTGATTTTCATAAATTTTTACGTAGCTATCTTGATACACCCCCCCCTCCCCCTTCAAACTTAATTATAATATCTTAATTTAAAAATAAATATTTCACTCATTATGTAAACTACCCATAAAAATATAGTCAAAGCCCCTTAAAGTATAGTCAGAAATGACCAAGTTCCCAATTGGGAGCGCAGTGAAAATTGGGAGTACAATTTTTTTCCTCATTTAAATGACTAATATCCTTTAACTAACGCATTAGAAGGCAAAACATGCTAAAAACTAATGCCTAATAAATTAAAAACTAATGTCTAATAAATATAAAATATGCTGGATCTCTAAAAGGTTTTAAGTTCCAGGCTTTCTACTCTAGGGAATGCTTGGAACTTTTTGGTAGCTGAAAATATGCAGACCTTTCGTGCAGCCCGACATGATTACATCCAACAGACATTCATTATTTTACCCAACATATTTTATTGAAAACTCTTTTTTTTTTTCAGTACAGTTTAATAAACTTTTTAGCTAATTATTTAACCAGAAAGAGAGAGAGAAGAAAATTTTTCTGGAAACAAAAAAAAAATTTCTACAAAATTCATGTAGAAACACTTCTTGATTTGAGGGGGCACCCTTTAAGTGGGGGACCGTCGGCAGCTGCCATGCTTACCGCTACCTTAGTCAGGCTGTGTGAAAACCAGCTAAATACATTTTCCTCAGAGCTCTAAAATCTGTGAAGAACCCCTCCTTGCGTATGACGTATGATGCATTGCGTTGCTTTAAAAAAAGACACATCCACAGAATTGTTCTTTGATTAACTTTTTCAGGAGTTGAGAACGTTTCTTTAAAGAACATCTCAATGAAATGGCGAATGCGTTTAGGTCAAAATTTGTGTCAAGAGCTTCTTAGGTGTGGAGCGGATAGAGGGAAAAATTAAAAGGTTAGGAATACTGAGAGAGAGTTTTTCCTGCTGTCTAAAAATGGTACCAACAGAGTTCCGGGTTTTGTACTAATGCAGTGACGCAACAACAGCGCCCCCGTCAAAGGAAGCCGGTTTACATGGGGGCCCCGCGATACCTGCATTTCAGGAAGCCCCCAAGCTTGAAATGGATCTTCTTGACTTTAATTCAGGAATGGGCAACCTTTTTCGGTCGCGGGCCAAAAATCGAAAAGAAAAAGTTTGGCGGGCCAAGATAAGTTTTTCTAAAATTTCAAGAACAATATACAAGTATTACAATTTAAATATGTTAATGAATGAGATGAATGAAATTGCGATTTCATTTTTAAAAGTTCCTTATATTGAGGTTCGAAGTGAGATGCACTGATTCTAAGGAACCAGGCTGAATGCTCATCTGTCAGTCTACTTCTGAAAGAATTCTCTCTAAGGTTCATGTTGAAAAACACTTGTTCTCATATATAAGATGAAGCAAACATAGCACTGATTTTCTGGGCGTGAGATATTAAATTTGGGAAACTTACTTCCGATAATGATTTGTAAACTTCTGGCCTATTTAGAAACAACTGCTTGAGATGATTGTTAGATTGCAATTCAATGAATTCAAGCTGCAAATCTGACCTCACTGCTTCACAATTCACGTTAAAAGGCATGGTAAAAATATCCAATTTTGTTTGAATGGCACTGAAATCTTGAAATCTGCGTTCGAACTCAAAATGCACTTTTTTCACGCCATCTTCATAATTCTTAATATGGATATATAATATATATATATATATATTCTTTCAATTTCCGTCGGACCGGCTAATTAAAATTCCACCCGCCGGCCGGATAAAACCTTCCGGCGGGCCGGATTTGGCCCACGGGCCGTAGTTTGCCCATCCCTGTTTTAATTCATATACAGAGTATCGCAAAAAGATGTCAACGGGCTTTACTTCTTTATCTATTAGAGATAAGTGGAGAGTGTAAATTGAAAAAATGTCCAAAATAAGGTCGGAAATGAGACTCCGTTAAGAAAAAATTCCTCTGGCTCATTTACAGAAAGTTAGACTTTTCAAATATTTTTATACGACCTCCGTACGAAAAAATTCCCAGTTAGTTTAATATGCCCCCACACACTCAAGAGGTGATGTACAAAATTTGAGAGTTATATTTCAAAAAGTGTCAACGATATGAAAATAAACGTAATGCTGGCTTAAACCACTTTTCAATTGGCTCTAGAAGTGGGAAAAAATCGCGTCGTATGACCGCATTTTAGGGACCGTACAGAAATTACGAAAGGAAATATTTTTGCCACTCTAGCAATAAATATTTACGTATAGCCCCCCGATCATTTTTCTTTGAAGATATCTTCTGATGCGTTTGACGATGAAAGGCTGAAAATTTGTACATCACCTCATTCGTGTATGGGCACATTTTACTAATTAGAAATGTTTCGTACGGGGGTCGTATACAAATTTAAAAAGTGCAACTTTTTGTAAATGAACGAGAGGAATTTTTTCTTAACGGAGTCTTATTTACGACCCTAATTGAACATATTTTCAAATCACACTGCCCACTTATCTTAAATAGATAAAAAATTAAAGCCCGTTACCACCTTTTTGGGACAACCTGTATAAATGCAATAACGGGCTGCTCTGAAGTTCTCTTTAGTGTTTTAACTGACCAGCCTTTTAAACAGTAAATCACTACTTAGTCCTTAGGCGAAATCAATCCCTGCGAAATCAATCCCTTCCTATCTAATTGAGTTACGCAATGTAAGTGTACAAGAATTAAACTGAGTAGTAATCTTTATAAATGAAAATAAAATTCTGTTTGTGGGTTTAGACCATATACAAATCCACAAAAATGGAACTATCAGCCTGAAATTCAGCTCAGATGTTTAAAATAATGTAGAATAAATGATGGTCCTCTTTAAAACTCTGAAAGTTCCCCCGTTCCCGGAGTTTAAGATATTTTTTATGTTTTCCCCCCGCAGAAAGCTTTCCGTAATTGTAACCCCTTAGTGAAAAAAGTGTGAAATCGTGGTTGCCAAGTGTGGAGATTTTGCCTTATAAAATGTTTTAAATTCTTAAAGTAAAAATAAAAGAATATTAATGATTTTTTTTTTGTTAGGATTTGTAAGGTTATTTTTTTAAATTATAATATCGAGTCCATGGGGAATCAGATCAGGAATGAAATGTTTTAATGAGAGAAGATTTCCGAGGCTAGCAGTAAAATTTTTTAGTTTGGAGAAAAATAAAATGGTTTATATACCGATTTTGAGAAAGTGAGTTCAAGCGGTTTGCACAGTTTTAGACTTGACGCAATTTACTGAGAGCTTAAGGCAGGGCCGGATTTTGGGGAAGGGCAACGGGGCTGCAGTCCCGGGCCCTCCACAAAAGAGGGATCCCCACAAGAGTCCTTTTTACGTAAAATTTTCTAACAAATACAGATTGATGTGCATTTTTTTTAAATAAAATTTTGACAATGGAAGACCAGTTCTTAAACTTTTTCCTCTCGTTTCTCGTTTTGAGCATTACAAAGAGCATTTCGAATTCTTATAAACAAATAAAAAATTGATGTGATTCTGAAATCCGTTTATTGCAATATAACAAGAAAGCGATTGATTTTTATTAATTTTTCAAAAAGGAAAAAAAAATATATTCGTCACTTCTGTAATGAAATGCTACTGTTTTGCTTTTGGCTAACCAAAAGGATTGATATTATTCGGTTCGAACGAACGTTTTCCCTCCACCTTTCTTTTTTCCCCTCTCTTCTCTCTCTTTTATTCTTCTTTTGGTCATACCAGGCCGTCTATACAAAAGAGGGTATCCAAACTCTATAAATTCCACGTGAAGAAGTTTTTATGCAAAACAGTCGATAATATTTGTTTATTTAGCACTAATACTGTGTTGACATGTTTCAGACTCATGGCTTGGCTTCAGAGTTACTTAGACTTTAATATCATGGACCCCAACATAGTGTTCTTCAATAGTGAAGTCAGTCAGTCTGGATTTTTTCAGTCTCCAGTCCTAATCTGTGTATATGGACTTCTGTTGCTGACGATGATCGAACTTTTTTCGATCGAAACAGGTGTACAATTTGATAAGTACCTTTTATGTGATCTATTTTATAAAGTTTTAATTGTTTTATCTTTCATCAATCGCTTTGTTTGCGTCACTTCCGCGGTCTTTGGGAGATGGAGCCGGTTGTTTCTTATTCCCAACTCCTATGCTTCGTTTATCTTATTACTTTCTGAACATCTACCATGTAAGGAAAGTATTGTAATCATGAAAAAATTCGACATTTTGATGTATTTACACGTTTTGAGGTCTTCTAAATTCATTGATGCCATTTTTACAAGATGTATGTATGTATGTATGTATGTATGTATGTATGTATGTATGTATGTATGTGTGTGTGAACACGATAGCTCCTAAACAGTGCATTTGATTGAGCTCAAATTTGGTACATATATTACAGACCATCCTCGCACGACCAGTAACAAGTCTGGTGCGTATAGAACTTACATTCTTTTTTTTTTTTTTAACAGGGCTAGGGAAAAGTAACTCTATGGCGTATGGATGGAAATTCTTGAAAAAGCGCTTGCGTTTAAATTGCGTTGCATTCGATTGAATGCAAATTTGTTATGCATATTGAAAGTCACAGTCACATGACCTGTATGGAGTTTAGTGTGTTTAAAGCCGATAGTTTATTCACAGGGTTGCAAAAACAATTCTCATGTATTCGATCTACGGACGCAAATCATCTAAAGTCTCCTAGTGCCTAAATGGTGCATTCGAATAATTTCAAATTGGGTATTTATATTATAGATCACTCACACAACAAGTATATACTTTAATGTATGTAGGGTTTATATTTTTTGTACAGGGCTACAGAAAAGTTCTTGTACACAACGGCGCAAATGCTTGAAAGTGCGCTAGCGGTTATATCGGGCATTCGATTGAACTTAAAGCTAGATACGCATACTATAGGTCACTGTGTTACATACTGTACAGATATTGGGGTTGCGCTGGCTCTTTTTAACATTTCGCCAATTCATTCGCCAAATTAGATTTTACCGGACATCATTAAGAAAATAAATTATTAATATTTACGCCAAAACGTATTTTCTTTCGCAAAATTAATTTTATTTTCGCAATTTGCTTTGGCGATCGATAGCTCGACCCCTAGGGGGCCTGTAAACTAAAATTATTTGACGTGCACTAACGTCGGAACACTATATCCGATTGAAATGAATACAATTAACTTAAATGTTTGGTAAAAGTTAAGTGTTCGGAAAGTCGATTGGAGTCACTCCAGATTATTTTTTGTTTTTTAGTGCAATCGGCTGTAGAACTGAGCCCTTTGATTTCCATTCAACCGGACTGAGTCACAGCAACGCATGGCCGGATATGAGCTAGTTTCAAACAAAAGTGTTCAGTTTAAAATTATTTTGCATATAACTCATTACTAAGAAAAAAAATTCAAGTGATTACGGTTTAGAGAACAATGAAGAGAGGATCCATGTTATTATCTGTTGCTCCGTGTCCTTTTGGTCTGTAATTTCAGCAAAGCTGCCGATTTTCCAAGTAACGTATATCCTGACCTTCTTGTGCTTGATTGCCGGTTATTTCGAACGCAAGAAGCCCATGCATCATCCAGATGACAGGAGCTGGACCGTCATTACGTCTGAAGATTCGACTTTTGACTTCTTTTGCATTGGAAGGATATTTATTGTATGCGTCCGAAATGGTAATTTATCTGCAAGGCGGAAGGTCATGGACAAGCACATTGAGTGATTCACTCCTTTTGTGGTTTACTGATGGGAATTTTGAAAAACTGGATTGAGGAACATAAAAGAAAATTGAGTTCATAGTGAATGAAGGTGGGGGGTGGAATAAGTAAGGAAATGGTTTTTTTTTTTTTTAATTCGTTTTCTATTTTCTGTTACTAAGAATGCTGTATACGAAACTTTTTTGTGTTACTTTACCATGCAATGCACTCGTCCCCTTAGCATCTGGAAAAATTTTATGTAGCTGTTTTCATTTTAAATGCAAAAATATGAAAGTTAATTAAGAGGTTTCATAACAGTTAGGTAAAATGGGTTTACAAGGGGGATAAAATGGATTATAAATTAAAAGAATCCTTCAAAATTAAAACAATTTATCAAATTTTATGTATTCCTTATCATGGAGGGGGGAGAAATGTGTTAAATATATGTATATATGGTCAAATGTTACTAAGAACAATGTTGTGAGTCATTGCAAACTATTGTAAACCAACTACTTTTATATTATATAGCACTGATGCATTTTACCAATTGAAATCCAAAAATTGTGCTATAAAAAAATAATAAAAATCTGGAGTGACTCCACTCGACTTTCCGAGCCTTTACGATTAAAATCATTACCAAGCACTTAAATAAAATTTAATCGATGAGTAATTCAAAAATATATATCAAATTGAAGCTCAAGCGAATGCACCGTTTAAACGCTAGCGCACTTTCAAGAATTTCTCCACTCCAACATAGGCCATAATGTAAAAGAAATCTTTATCGTAGCCCTGTAGAAAAACTATAAGTCCTATACACACCAGTACTAACACACCCTATACATACAAGTCAATACCAGTCTTGCGACGGTGGTTTATAACACATATACCCAATTTAAGCTCAATCGAATGCCCCGTTTACAAGCTATCGTGTTCACTCACATGCACACATACACACCACATATATACATACACCTCGTAAAAATAGCATAAATGAATACAGAAGACCTCAAAACGCGTAAGTACACCAAAATCTCGAAGTAGAATTTTTTCATAATTGCAATACTTTCCTTACATGGTACATGTTCGGAAAGTAAAACAGGGAAGCCGCCGCTATCTGGGCCTGAGCTTGCGGCTGGGGTTCATGGGGGCAGGACAATGCGACGCTTCAGGGACTAAAACAGGCTTTAAACCAAATGGGTAGGCCTTTCCTTATGGTAGTATCCTAGTGTCCTTATCATGGGCCCATTTACCCTCCCTTGCCCATAGCTGTCGGCGTCCAAGATCATCACCATTTTGCTCAAACGACAACAGTTCAACTGGCATGTTTATTTTTGTCTTAAGTTATCTTTGTGTTAAGTTTTATCAAAACTGGCGAATGCAACTTGTTCTGGATTCAAATACCATAAATGATGTATACATTTCGCCATTGTCACCTTTGAAATTTTCTAACCAATTTTTTTGTAGTTAATCTCAAGTTTTAAGTAACTGTAAATGTTGGTTGGATGCAGGTACAGCTTTTGGAATATCAAATCAAACTTTGATGTAGACATTGATTGTCAATGAAGAAACACTTCTGATTGCACATATTTCAAAGTCATTCGAAGTAAATTGATCCACGAAACGAAAAGTTTCAGGGAGTAAAAGGCTATTGCCATGCATCAGGCGTGATGTATCGCACCTGGTGCTCTGAAAGAGTTTTTTTCAAGAGCAACAAACCCCAAAAATACAAAACACAGCTGTGAAAATTCTTTATGATCTTCTCTATGTCTGCAAGTTGTTCTAAAAGAAAATTTGAACTTTGTTCTTAAATGCTATCTATACATCTTTAATCTGAAGTGTTCAACATCAATACCAATTCCTTCTTTTCCAATGTACTTCTTTTTGGCCTGTTTTGGATCATCTTGTCTGACATTGTTTAAAAAGGTCAAGTTGAGGAACAGCACTTGTACCCATTTTGCAATTAGTTATACGGTCTTAAATGTTATTTCTAAAATGTGGTGGCACCACATTTTAAAGATCACCACATGTAAAAGATCATGTCCTCACCGTGAGGACACAAAACTCAAACGTTTTCACTGTTGTCAGTCACGCAGAATAAATTGCATTTCTATAAAAATACATGAAAGCGACATAGTTACAGGAGAATCCTTTAGTTTTTAGCACATAATTTGTCGTAAAAATGGTCGATTATGTGTAAAATTGTCAGCATTATTTTTAACAGTTCTGGCATCTGCTGAAAAATGGAAGAATAGTATGGAAATACATTGATAGAGAAGAATATTTGGATAGACTGCCCAATGCTGAAAAAAGAGCAGCCGTGGCTATCGCTCGATGTCCATCTTGCTGGTAGTTAAATCGAGCGATGGCAACGGCTTCCTTTTTTTTAAGCATTGGGAAATGGTTGCGCTTCAAAGGATTAAAACACGATTCCATGTTTTCCGCTGTTCCCCATTTCTTCACTCCAGAAAACACTGTTTTTGCATGAGTATATATCATTTTTTATTTTCAATCTGAGGAACTCCTATACAACATTTCCCAAAATTCATAGCCTATGAGGGGTCCAGGGCCAAAACGTTCTTTTAACATATCTCACGAGATCGCTAAGGAAAAAAGAAATATCCATAAAATTATATCTGTAAAATACACGGACACCTAAAAATCATTTTCAGGACATTTTAAATATCATTTGCCAAGGATGGTGGACGTGAAAATAAAGATGGGGGTTGGGGCATCTTTCATGAACGAAAAAAAAGTATCATCTATAAAATTCATTCTTTTAAACTGTAATAAATGTGAATCTGATGTTTACGCTCAGTTTGTTTGTATTCAAAAACTTGCTGAAAATTAATGTGTTTGAAATTAATTTTAAAAAACCGACATTCCTTTCCGGTTGCCCTATATAAATGCTTGAAAAAGAGACAAGGTTTATTTTTTTCTTTTTAAAAAGGGCAGGGGGCAATGTAACTACAGTCGAAACCGCTTGACAATTTATCACGAAAATTTATTCTGTTAAGCGGGAGATTCCATTATACGGGATCACATTCCCTAATTATTACTGATTAGATATATTGAAATTTTTCAATATACCTACAACAAGCGGGGTATTATTATTTGTTTACTATTTATTATTAAAACAGTCGGGGTATTTCTTTAACCGATATTCCATTAAGAGCGCTCTACTGTATAAAAAGAAAGGTGACAGGGTTCGTAAGCACGAACAAAAAAGGTGGCTCCTTTCAAAAACGCCAAACATAACACTGCTCATAATATGGTTAGAGGCACTAAAGTTTTGGTCTGCAAAAGCTTCAAACTCAAGCACAGAAATCTAACAGCATCTTACTGAACAATGGATTCCGAAATTTTAGCCTTTCGGTAGCTAATGAAAGGTTGATCCGACAATTTCCAGCTAAGTTCAGCTCTGTGCCGTCCTTCCCGCACCAGTATTCATTCACTGTACAATACACGCGAATTTCCCGGTTCATCAGCATCCACCAAGGCTAAGTGAAGGCCAGGACTGAATGCTGCGCCGTTCTTTTACACAATAGTGTAAAATTTCCTCTAAATTATACAAAAGGCGTTTTGTGATAGCATTTGTACAAGCCAAGCAGTACAAAAAAGGTTCAATTGTAGTGGCGGTTTTCATCAATTGGAATGTGGAACTATAATACCGTTGTTTCACAGTATTCGCTGTCTCTCTGTCTCTGCTAGTATTTTTAATATTAGCTGAAGAACCCGTCGTTGACGGCTTAGTGTGTAATGCAGATTTACAAAAAGCCTGAATTTTTGTCAGCATTGCAGGAGTACAAAGAATGCAAGTAGCAAATTGGCAAAAGTATAGGAAGCAAAGTTATAATTATTAAAAGATTGCAGGTCAGAGAGTATAACTAAGTGCTGGGTGAAACTGTCAATAGAGAAAACGTTTTACTTTTAAAATTAAGGTTTCGTTTCAGTGGAATGAGCTTTTAAAATCAAGACTCGTTCTTCGATTTTAACTAAACTTTACCCCGATTCACTTTAGATATTTTAATATTATGCCTCTAGAAAATTTTGCACAATTTTCACAAAATCTATAAAAACAAATAAACATTAACATTTTACTGGCCAATCTTCCCAATTGGGAATATCAAATTAAAAATTTACTTAAAAATTAAATTTTATCAATATTGACTTGAAAAAATTAGCAGATATAGTTAAAAAATGACTTTATTTTTTGAAATAGAATTTGCATTTCTATCATTAGTGGAAAACTGGATAAAAAATCATGAAAATAGCCGTTTTCATAATTTTTAGGGAGCTATCTTGATAACCTCCCTCCCCAACCTTCAAACTTAATTCCTATTTTTACTTAAATTAAAAAGAATCTTTCATTTATTCTTTAATCACTTATTATTTAAACTGCCTATAAAAGTATAGCCAAAGTATACACTCTAAAAGTATAGTCAGAAATGACCATAGGCGCACCCACGGGGGAGGCTATGGGGGCTCAAGCCCCCCCTAAAGGTGGAAAGTTTGAAGGGTAAAACTTAAAAAAATGAAAATTGTCACTAATGAATTATTACTATTATTAATATTTATTGTCTTCAAATTATTTCTAAAGTATTTTTTACCTAAAAAGATGTCAGTTTTTAAATATATACTTACAGAGAGTTTATGAAACACTGTTAAAGTCAGTTACAATATCACTGAAAAGATCAGATAATTATTTATGACTCTATAATGAGTTTTTGCTTGTGGGCTTGTGTTGTATGGGCAAATCAAGTGGTACAGAATATTTTGACGTTATAAGAGGGTTGTAACTATTATCGATCTCACTATAACAGAGTTCAGCAGTTTTTTCAGCTCAGCCCCCCCCTAAACTAAAATCCTGGGTGCGCCACTGGAAATGACCAATGTTCCTAACTGGGATACAGTGAAAATTGGGGGGGGGTATAACCCCCCCCCCCATTTAAATGAATAATGCATTAGGAAGCACAATATGCAAAAAACTAATTTTAATATTCCTGTATCTGAATTCGGTCTGTAAAAGGTTTTTAAAAAATATGAAATTTGTTTAAGTTGAATGGCTAGTTAATATGCTACCTCCAGATGTCTTAAAGCGGTTCATGAAAAAAAAAAAAAGTTTTGAAATTAGTTCAAATTTAAAAAAAAATATCTGAAACACTTTCATATTTTAAATACGCATTAAAGTGCTATATATTAAAAACGTATCATAACCCATGCATTGTGCCTATATTTCTTCCTTATTCCATTAAGATGGAAAGTGTATCACTATTCATGAGTTTACCGTAATTTTCTTCCTTGTTCCATAAAATCCATCTTATCTTTGGAGTCGAAATCTATCTTAAAATCGCCTATTAAAACTGCTTCTCAATCTTCACCAAGCGTATTCCAACTATACTTCATTATAAATGTTGTTTGGAATGTGCATGATAATGCATGAATGTGCCGTGTTTGTGTTTATTGTACCACAAAACACTTCTTAAGAATTGAAATCTACATTAAAATCGCCTTCCCAAACTGTTTAACAATCTTCGTCAGGCATATTCTAACTACACTTTACCTTTATAAATACCACATGGAAAGTGTATCATAATCTATGAGTGTGCCATATTTGTCTTACCGTAAAACATTTCTTTGGGCCACTAGTGCACTGGTACAACGTTAGCTGTCAAATTTTCTTATATGAAAGTATGAAGCAAAAATCTATTATCAAATTTTCAACTGTAATGAACGAATATGAAGTCAGTCACAGTGGTAGTAACACTCTTGTGAAAAAGCTATTTTGATGAAAATTTGTGGCAACACTTTGACATTTAACTGTATCGTGTGACGTAAGCGGTAATTTTAGTACTCTGTCTGACAATAAGCTGTAAACATGTCTAGGCAACTCTAAGTGACTTCCATATATAGAAAATATGGACGCCAATAATTCGTTTAAGCAATACTTAAAGCAATAATTCGTGTTTTTTGTGTGTGAAAATGATGTAGATGCACAGAAATTTATCGGCACTTGTCTAGTGTTTGGTGAAAATGCCATGTGACATCAAGCTATCGAGAAGTGGTGCACCATTTTTGAGACAGTTTGCAGCAAAACAAACATACGAGCATCTGAAAAAGTTTAGGTGGGGACTGTGGAATCATCCTCCTTATATCCCAGATCTTTTAACTTCTGACTTCTATCTTTTAGTCCTATGAATAAGCTTTCAAAGCGACCGTACCACTCTGATGACGAGATGAAAGTTGTAACAAAAAACCAAAAACAAAAAAAAGCTTGTTTCTTTTAAGTCATTAAAAAACTTGTGCCAGCCCTAAGGAACAGTTGAAACAGCAGAGGTAATTACGTCGAAAAGTAGATTTTTATAGAACTTTGTGAAACAAATAAAATTATTATAAAACTTCGATCCTGTTTTGTTTCTAAAGAGATGCTTCAACTTTTTGATTGAATCTCGCAATTTCCTTAAATTAAGGCTTAGGAAGACCTTTAAAATGGTAAATTTGTTTCTTCGATAGTAATGAGCTACCGTTACCACACCTTTCTTTTTTGTCATTTAGAAGTAAAACAAAGGCATCCAACGAGTTTAAAAATGATACGTGAGAAGCTAGAAAACCTGTGCTAATCTTCCTGTGGTTACTTTCTTGCTAATTGAAGGTGACTTCCCTCTTTTGGAATTCAAAGCTCACTTAAGTTCCGTTCAGAATTATTTGTTGGATATATGTATCGCTGTAACAAGTGGAAATTGCTCATTAGATTTATCTCAAAGAAACCCTGGTAAACTTGCTCACTCCAGGTGGTTGACATCAGCCAACCGCTTGCTTAGATTGCATATGATTTAAGTTCCGATCAGAATTATATGTTGGATATATATATCGCTGTATCAAGTGGAAATTGCTCATTAGATTTATCTCAAAGAAACCCTGGTAAACTTGCTCACTCCAGGTGGTTGACATCAGCCAACCGCTTGCTTAGATTGCATATGATTTAAGTTCCGATCAGAATTATATGTTGGATATATATATCGCTGTATCAAGTGGAAATTGCTCATTAGATTTATCGGAAATAAACCCTGGTAAACTTGCTCACGCCAGGTGGTTGACATCAGCCAACCGCGTGCTTAGATTGTATAATGGCAACTAAAAATCCAACTGAAAATCTTAGAATTCTGGCTGAGTACATCGTAAAAGTGTACGCGAATGAGTGATTTAAAAAAGTTAAACCTTCATGTAGTTATGGCTCCAAACATCTCTTAAACCTTATATCCTGCTCATGCTACCTCTCTGACGATTTCAAGAACGTTACAGACCTTATTCGAAGAAATGGATACTTTTCTGCTTCGGAAAATCTTCTTTTGTCCATGCTATGTGATGAAAGCAAAATTCAAAGGGAACTTGATTTACGAAGTGCTTTAACCCTTTGAGGCGCAGTGATCCCGCTTTGGGAACACCAAATTCTGACGTTTTGACTGTTGCCAGTCACGAAGAATAGATTGGATTTCTATAAAGATAGTTGCGGGTGACAGAGCTCCACGAGAATCCTTTACTTTTTAGCACGTCATTTCCCGTAAAAAAATGGTCACGATTATTTTTAACAGCAGTGACATCGGCTGAAAAATAGAAGAACGCGAGAACGGCTGGATAGATTGCCCAATGCTGAAAAAAGGGCAGCCGTTGCCATCGCTCGACTTAACTACCAGCAAGATGGCGGACGATCGAAACGTTCATCGCGTGCCACAGATCTAGAGACCCTTTTTTGACGCAGCTGGCTGTGCTCGCGCACAGCCAGCTGCGTCAAAAAAAGGGTCTCTAGATCTGTGGCACGCGATGAACGTTTCGATCGTCCGCCATCTTGCTGGTAGTTAAGTCGAGCGATGGCAACGGCTGCCCTTTTTTCAGCATTGGGAAAGGGTTAAAGGCATGAACAGAAATTAGAGGCGGAATCCGGAAGTTTAAAGTTCCAAAGGAAAAATTCGATGCAAAGTTATGATCTCATCGACATGATCTTATGGCCTGAAAATGACGTAACTGTAACCTCCCCCTCCCCTCGTTAAAAACATGTTTCTAGTGACTCGTTCAAAAACTATACGGAAGGCATCGGAAGGAGCCAAATAGTGAAGTGGACCCAGTTATTGACTTTCCCCGGCTTCCTCGTCGCATGCAAGCAGTGGAAAGAGCTGTAAGACTGGTGACCGAATCGGCTCAAAACGCGTGTGATTCAGTTGCAAGAAAGGAAACATAAGAGCAAAAATTGACTCACTTTAGAATATGCCAAAATGTAATTAAAAAACAAACAAACAGTTTAATGTGTCAATGAAGTAGAAGCAAACATTTCGAAGCTGTGGTATTTGTTATCATTGAGGATAGGGAAGCAAGAAGTACAAAATTTGACAATAAATCATATTTTTTTAGTATTATTATATTTTTAATACTTTTTTCAATAATAAAACTTACATATACATTTTAAACCATCTTTTGTAAAATTATATGTACGAGTAATTCATAAAAAGTATTTTATCAGAGTCTATAACTTTTCGATTTTGTTACAAACTTCAAGCTATTAGCGGCGCGTCAAGATGCTGTAGTATTGAAACCAAATTTTTAAAAATTCTTTTCGAACCTAAAAAGAAACTTTTAACCCACTATTACTAAACTAAAATCTAAAAAAAAAAAAAAAAAAAATTAAGACCCATTTTACAATTTTTCATTTTTTTTTACAAACTTAAGCTCTTTGCTGCACCTCAAGATGTTGGAGTATTGCAACCAAATTTTTTTAATTTTGAACCTAAAAGGCAACTTTTCCCCACTATTACTAAACAACTAAACTAAAATATATAAAAAAATAAATAAATAAAGGCCATTTTCGTTCCACCCTAATGTACGCTAAAGAGAGCTGGTGCCATAGGCGTAGAGTTATATGGGCCCGTGGGGCTCGAGCCCCCCCAATAAATTGTGAATAGGGGCTGAGCCCACCCAATAATTTACCACTAAATACAGAAAACTAATTTATACTAACATAAAAAGAAAGTATTTCATGCCATTTACAAACGTTTAAAAAAACCTTTACTTGTACTTTTAAAAAATTTCTTCTTTTGATTTCAATCATGATTTAGTATTCATTATGACACACATAATGTTACTATAAGCTGCCCTCGCCAGGCTCTGGTTCATTAAAATCAGATTATGCAATGTAAAGTACGAAATGAAGAAAAGTTCAGATGTGTCTAAAATGCACTATCTCATCGAAAATGTTTTTTCCCCTCCTTTGGATTTTTTACTTTGCTTCTTTTTTTAACTTATAACACGGTAGGAATATGCTAACATGGATACTTACCTTACACAGGTGAATAATTCTATGGACCCATAGAGCTCGAGCGCCTCCAATAATTTACACTTAAGTCATATCTGCCAACTACTACAGAATATAATTAACCACTTCTTGTAAACAGTATATATTTTAATTACTTTTTTTCAAGATGGTAACCAGCTCGCGCGCGCAGCACAAAAATTTTGCTATTTTAAGCCAAAAATCACGTAGAAAAAGTGGTTAATTATATTCTGTAGTAGTTGGCAGCTATGAGTAAGTTATATGTACGTGAATCCGTGGCGTAGCCTGAAATTTTTCATGGAAGGGGGGGGGGGGGGTTACGACTTCTGCAACTCACATATATGTATACGTGTGAATGATAAGGGAGTGAAGAATATACATTTTGTATGGCAAAAAATTCCTCATGGGCAGTTATGACCCCCCTAACACCCCCCCCCCCTTAGCTACGCCACTTACGTGAATATATGTGGTTGTGGGGCCCGGCCCCCCCCAATAATTTTGAAAACTTTACGCTTATGGCTGGTGCACGTGAAATATACCGTGGCTCCAATGTCCTCCATATACGAACAATACCTCCTCGAGTGTCAGTCCAGGTGCTAGGTCAGTCATCTGGAACTGGTTCAAAATTAGGAGACCCCGAGCTGATTCTGACTTCCTTCCATTGGGGCTCATTAAAATGGAAGCCACCACCCTTCGCCCTTCGCTGTCCTATATGGAGGATGTAGTCCCGCTCCGAGGTTGCCAGAGAGCATTAGTAACAACAAAAACAACAGCAACACCATTTTTCAACTATGAAAAGTGTTAAAAACCGACAACCCAGGTAATTCGGCGATAATTTTCAGCTCATGTAACTTCACGACTAACGCAACAATTTTAATCTCTGTGGCTCTGTTTATATCAGCAAGTTTTTGGCGAAGGCTTGCTGGAAAGCGCATCAACCCTATGCTGATGAAAGACTTTTTAGAGACAACACTCTCTCAAGTAGTGTTTTCTTTTTTATTTAAATATTTTATCAGTTATAAACGGCGAAGTGTTTGAAAAATCCCTATTGTCTGAACCAAAACGTAATCTTATCGTCTAATAAACACTTTTATTTTATCTGCATACACGGACTGTTAACAAACAAGATACGCTTATTAAAATCGAATCGAGCGACGAACAGATAGAGATTTTCTGTTGTAACCGCATAACTATATTACCAAGTCGATAAAATCAAATACGTTTCCTTTTCTGATAAATCGACTAACTTATTTTCATCATTTTCCAGCAAACTTGCATATGGGACGATCATCTACAAGCGGCAGACAGGCGGAATAGCTTCAGCCTCTCAAAAGAAAATACTCGACCCCCTTTTAATGATTAGCTTCATAAGCGCCCTCTAGCGATGCTATAGTGATGAATCATAATGCAATCTACTTCTAACGCGCGCATGCGCTCAACATAACCTTAATTAATACGACTCACAGCGCTATCGTACGGGCAAAGTTCATTTAGTTCTTTTAGAATACGTCGATAATCGCCTTATGTCCAAGTCCGTGTCAGCAAAGCTGACGTCCTTTATTCTCCTATTAACTTCTGACTGGCGAGAGCTATTGCCATAAAAGCGAGGTCTAAGTACAGTAAAGTCGCTATGCGGTACACGATAAAATTGCTCACAGCGTCACCTGGCGGCTGAATTCGGATTTAGCGTGCTTAGCTCAGAAAACAGAAAGAGATACTGAAAAAAAGTCAATTATTACGAAGTAGTACAACACCATCGATTTACTAAGAAAAGACACCTTGCGTATGTTAACGCTGATTATTGAATGCGTAAAATGCAAAGCCTGTGTGCCACCTGCGATGCTTGTGGCAGTGTGCCACCTGCGATGTTGTATGATTGCAAACCTGAGTCAAATGTGTATTACTGCTGATGGAAAGTACTTTGAGCATGAAGGATAAGTTCGCGTCTCTTTAAGATTAAGATGCTAACCCCATAGTCGCCATGCAGGGGCGTAGCCAGGGGGGGGTTAGGGGGTCATAACCCCCCCCCCCCCGTGAGAAATTTTTTGCCATACAAAATGTATATTCTTCACTACATTATCACACACACGTATACATATATATGAGTTGAAGTAGTCGTAACACCACCCCCATGAAAAATTTCTGGCTACGCCCCTGTCGCCAGGTGGTGCTGTAAGTAATTTTATTGCGTAGGGCAAAGCTACTTTACTGTACCATGATTCCATTCTCATATGACTATATCTCTAGCCGTTCTCAAGTTAAGGGGGTGACTAAAGTTTCTACTGGGCACGCTGTGTGTTATTCAGAAGGACTACACCTCATGCACTCTTTTAAAAATGTAACATGAGTAGCTGTTTTTCTCTCTTTAAGAGAAACACAAAATTTTTGCATTATATCAAGATTTTGACGCAGCTGGCTGTGCGGCACAGCCCGCTGTCGTCAAAAAAGGGTCTCTAGATCTGTGGCACACGATGAACGTTTCGATCGTCCGCCATCTTGCTGGTAGTTAAGTCGAACGATGGCAACGGCTGCCCTTTTTCAGCATTGGGAATGGGTTGCACCTCAAAGGGTTAATCTAGTCTTTTTTGTTTGACATAAGCTCCAGGGCAATTCCATATGAACATGGATGACCATAAAAAAAATCTTAGTTTTTATTAAATAGTGTGAAAAATTATTCCGAATTTTTGTAGCTGTGTTGGCACCAGTTTATTTTCTGTAAAAGTTTCTTTTTATCTGTCAATCAAATCTTCAAAGCCAGGCACCAGAAAGTCAGACATTACGTTGTAGCATGAGTTACCATACAATTAGTGTATTTTAATTCAATAACCAATTTCATATACAAAACTAAATGATGTTTTGTGATAAGAAAAGTACATACAAACTTTCATAAAGATTATAGCACTTAAGAAGTACAATTTTAGCAAAAACACAACTCTGACTTTTCTGCCTATACTTCAATGTCTTTTTCTTGGTAGCATAAGTTACCAAGAAATTTTAATTAATATTTCAAAAAATTAATTAGTTATAAGACTTTTAATTATTTCCCGTAAAAAAGAGAACGATTTGTAATCAGCATGAATTTTATTGAGAGAAATCAAATGCACTTTTTATTATTACGACAGTTTAAAAGTGAGATTTTTAAAAGAATGTAGCACGAGTTACCATAGAATTACCCTCCACTAGATTTGATCTCCACTCCCCCACCCCCACCTCTAATATTTTCAAAGAGCGTCGGCGCCAGTCTTAGACCTAAGTTATCATTAGTCGGCTCCCCGCGTGTGTCTGCTTCGAAATTACAATACTTATTTTACAAACAGATGAAAAAGCAAATGAAAAATTTTGT